>CM038678.1:5892588-6241691 GCA_021605205.1 Aegilops longissima | reverse complement strand
TGACTCATGGCAAGGCACACTTCGGTGCGGTACACAGCATAGCATACTATAGAGCCTACGTCTGAAGCATAGGGGACGACCTTCGTCCTTCCTCTCTCTTCTGCCGTGGTCGAGCCTTAACTCTTAACTTCATACCTTACAACTCAGGCAAGAACTCCTTCTTTGACTGATCCATCTTGAATACTTTCAAGATTATGTCAAGGTATGTGCTCATTTGAAAGTATTATTAAGCATTTTGATCTATCCTTATAGATCTTGATGCTCAATGTTCAAGTAGCTTAATCCAGGTTTTCACTTGAAAAACACTTTTCAAATAACCCTATATGCTTTACACAAAATTCTACATCATTTCTGATCATCAATATGTCAACAACATATACTCATCAGAAATTCTATAGTGCTCCCACTCACTTCTTTGGAAATACAAGTTTCTCATAAACTTTGTATAAACCCAAAATCTTTGATCATCTCATCAACGCGCACATTCCAACTCCGATATGCTTACTCCAGTCCTTAGAAAGGATCGCTGGAGCCAGCATACCTTTTAGCATCCTTAGGATCGACAAAACTTTCTGGATTGAACCTCTTACAACCTTTCCTACGGAAACTGGTAAGGAAACTCGTTTTGACATCCATCTGCTAGATTTCATAAATGCAGCTAATGCTAACATGATTCCGACGGACTTAAGCATCGCTACGGATGAGAAAATCTCATCGTAGTCAACTTGTGAAAACTCTTTGCCACAAGTCGAGCTTCATAAGACGGTGACATTACCGCCCACGTCCGTCTTCTTCTTAAAATCCATTTATCTCAATAGCTTGCCGATCATCGGGCAAGTCCACCAAAGTCCATGCTTTGTTCTAATACATGGATCCTATCTCAGATTTCATGGCCTCTAACCATTTGTCGAATATGGGCCCACCATCGCTTCTCCATAGCTCGTAGGTTCATTGTTGTCTAGCAACATGACCTTCAAGACAGGATTACTATACCACTCAAGCGATGCGCATCCTTGTCACCCCACGAGGTGCGGTAGTGACTTGATCCAAGTTTCATGATCACTATCATAGCTTCTACTTCAATTGGTGTAGGTGCCACAGGAACAACTTCCTGTGCCCTGCTACACACTAATTGTAGTGACGGTTCAATAACCATATCAAGTCTCCACCATCCTCCCACTCAACTTTTCGAGACAAACTTTTCCTCGAGAAAGGACCTGATTCAAGAAACAATCCCTATTGCTTTCGGATCTGAATTAGGAGGTATACCCAACTGTTTTGGGTGTCCTATGAAGATGCATTTTATCCGCTTTGGGTTCGAGCTTATCAACCTGAAACTTTTTCACATAAGCGTCGCAACCCCAAACTTTTAAGAAACGACAACTTAGGTTTCTCCAAACCATAGTTCAAACAGGGTCGTCTCAACGGAATTACGTGGTGCCCTATTAAAGTGAGTGCGGTTGTCTCTAATGCCTAACCCATGAACGATAGTGGTAATTCGATATGAGATATCATGGTACGCACCATATCCAATAGGGCGCAACTATGATGTTCGGACACACCATCACACTATGGTGTTCCAGGCGGTATTAATTGTGAAACAATTTCCACAATGTCTTAATTGTGTGCCAAAGCTCGTAACTCAGATATTCATCTCTATGATCATATCATAGACATTTTATCCTCTTGTCACAATGATCTTCAACTTCACTCTGAAATTACTTGAACCATTCAATAATTCAGACTTGTGTTTTATCAAGTAAATATACTCAACATCTACTCGAATCATCGTGAAGTAAGAACATAACGATACTCATTTGCATGCCTCGGCACTCATTGGACTGCACACATCAAAATGTGTTACTTCCAACAAGTTGCTATCTTGTTCCATCTTCTTGAAACCGTGGCTTTAGGTCATCTTTCCCATGTGGTATGATTTGCATGTCTCAAGTGATTCAAAATCAAGTGAGTCCAAACGATCCATCTGCATGGAGTTTCTTCATGCGTATACACCAATAGACATGGTTCGCATGTCTCAAACTTTTCGAAACGAGTGAGTCCAAAGATCCATCAACATGGAGCTTCTTCATGCGTTTTACACCAATATGACTTACATGGCAGTGCCACAAGTAAGTGGTTCTATCATTACTATCTTATATCTTTTGGCATGGAAATGTGTATCACTACGATCGAGATTCAATAAACCGTTCTTTTAGGTGCAAGACCATTGAAGGTATTTATTCAAATAAATAGAGTAACCATTATTCTCCTTAAATGAATAACCGTATTGCGTTAGACATAATCCAATCATGTCTATGCTCAACGCAAACACCAAATAATAATTTTAGGTTTAACTCCAATCTCGATGGTAGAGGGAGCGTGCGATGCTTGATCACATCAACCTTGGAAACACTTCCAACACGTATCGTTAGCTCACCTTTAGCTAGTCTCCGTTTATTCCGTAGCTTTTGTTTCGGGTTACTAACACTTAGCAACCGAACCGGTATCTAATACCATGGTGCTACTAGGAGTACTAGTAAAGTACACATTAACATAATATATATCCAATATACTTCTATCGACCTTGCCAGCCTTCTTATCTATCAAGTATCTAGGGTAATTCTGCTCCAGTGGTTGTTCCCCTTATTACAGAAGCACTTAGTCTCGGGTTTGGGTTCGACCTTGGGTTTCTTCACTGGAGCAGCAACTGATTTGCCGTTTCATGAAGTGTCCCTTCTTGCCCTTGCCCTTCTTGAAACTAGTGGTTTCACCAACCATCAACAATTGATGCCCCTTCTTGATTTCTACTTTCGCGATGTCAAACATCGTGAATACCTCAAGGATCATCATATCTATCCCTGATATGTTATAGTTCATCACGAAGCTCTAGCAGCTTCGTGGCAATGACTTTGGAGAAACATCACTATCTCATCTGGAAGATCAACTCCCACTCGATTCAAGTGATTGTTGCACTCAGACAATCTGAGCACAAGCTCAACGATTGAGCTTTCTCCCTTAGTTTGCAGGCTAAGAAAATCGTCAGAGGTCTCATACCTCTTGACGTGGGCACGAGCCAGAAATCCCAATTTCAGCCCTCGAAACATCTCATATGTTCCGCGACGTTTCGAAAAACGTCTTTGGTGCCTCAACTCTAAACAGTTTAACTGAACTATCACGTAGTTATCAAAACGTGTATGTCCGATGTTCGTAACATCCACAGACCACGTTCGAGGTCCAGCACACCGGGCGGAGCATTAAGGACATAAGCTTTCTAGTGACCGCATAATTGCTACTATCAACTTTCAACTATATTTTCTCTAGGAACTTATCTAAACAGTGGAACTAAAGCGCGAGCTTACGACATAATTTGCAAAGATCTTTTGACTATGTTCAGGATAATTAAGTTCATCTTATGAACTCCCACTCAGATAGACATCCCTCTAGTCATCTAAGTGATTACATGATCCGAGTCAACTAGGCCGTGTCCGATCACCACGTGAGACGGACTAGTCATCATCGGTGAACATCTTCATGTTGATCGTATCTACTATCGACTCATGCTCGACCTTCGGTCTCGTGTTCCGAGGCCATGTCCGTACATGCTAGGCTCGTCAAGTTAACCCTAAGTGTTTGGCGTGTGTAAATCTGTCTTACACCCGTTGTATGTGAACGTAAGAATCCATCACACCCGATCATCACGTGGTGCTTAGAAGCGACGAACTTTAGCAACGGTGCACAGTTAGGGGAGAACACTTCTTGAAATTGTTGTAAGGGATCATCTTATTTACTACCGCCGTTCTAAGTAAACAAGATGCATAAACATAATAAACATCACATGCAATTATATAGTAGTGACATGATATGGCCAATATCATATAGCTCCATTGATCTCCATCTTCGGGGCTCCATGATCATCATCGTCACCGGCATGACACCATGATCTCCATCATCGTGTCTCCATGAATTTGTCTCGCCAACTTATTACTTCTACTACTATGGCTACCGGTTAGCAATAAAGTAAAGTAATTACATGGCGTTGTTCAATGACACGCAGGTCATACAATAAATAAAGACAACTCCTATGGCTCCTGCCGGTTGTCATACTCATCGACATGCAAGTCGTGATTCCTATTACAAGAACATGATCAATCTCATACATCACATATCATTCATCACATTCTTCTTAGCCATATCACACCACATAGCATACCTGCAAAAACAAGTTAGGCGTCCTCTAATTGTTGTTTGCATGTTTTACGTGGCTGCTATGGGTTTCTAGCAAAACGTTTCTTACCCACGCAAAACCACAACGTGATATGCCAATTGCTATTTACCCTTCATAAGGACCCTTTCATCGAATCCGTTCGACTAAAGTGGGAGAGACGGCACCGCTAGCCATCTTATGCACCAAGTGCATGTCGACCGGTGGAACCTGTCTCACGTAAAATACGTGTAAGGTCGGTCCGGGCGCTTCGTCCCACAATACCGTCGAAACAAGATTGGACTAGTAACGGTAAGCATATTGAACATCATCAACGCCCACAACTACTTTGTGTTCTACTCGTGCAAAGAATCTACGCAATAGACCTAGCTCATGATGCCCTTTGTTGGGAACGAGCAGAAATTCAAAATTTTCTACGCATCACCAAGATCAATCTATGGAGATTCTAGCAACGAGGGAAGGAGAGTGCATCTACATACCCTTGTAGATCGCTAAGCGGAAGCGTTCAAGAGAACGGGGTTGAAGGAGTCGTACTTGTCGTGATCCAAATCACCGGAGATCCTAGTGCCGAGCAGACGGCACCTCCGCGTTCAACACACGTACAGCCGGTGACGTCTCCCACGCCTTGATCCAGCAAGGAGAGAGGAGAGGTTGAGGAAGACTCCATCCAGCAGCAGCACAACGGTGTGGTGGTGATGGAGGGCGTGGCAATCCTGCAGGCTTCGCCAAGCACCATGGAGAGGAGGAGGACTTGGGAGAGGGGAGGCTGTGCCGGGGCAAGGATGCAGCTCCCATGAGCCTCCCCACTATATATAGGGGTGGAGGGGGATTATTTCTTGCCCTCCAAGTCCATTGGGGCGTTGGCAAAGGTGGGAGGAAAGAAATCCCATCCTTTCCTTTCCCCACCGATTGTTATCCCCCCTTTTTAGGGATCTTGATCTTATCCCTTCGGGATATGATCTTATTCCTTCTAAGGGGGATCTTGGTGCGCTTGACCAGGGTGTGGGGCCTTGACCCCACTACCCACGTTCATGTGGGTCCCCCCATGCAGGTGGGCCCCACTCCGGAACCTTCTAGAACCTTCCCGGTACAATACCGAAAAATTCTGAACATTTTCCGGTGGCCAAAATAGGACTTCCCATATATAAATCTTTACCTCCGGACCATTCCGGAACTCCTCGTGACGTCCGGGATCTCATCCAGGACTCCGAACAACATTCGGTAACCACGTATATCTATTCCCTATAACCCTAGCGTCATCGAACCTTATGTGTAGACCCTACGGGTTCGGGAATCATGAACATGACCGAGGCGTTCTCCGGTCAATAACCAACATGGGATCTGGATACCCATGTTGGCTCCCACATGTTCCACGATGATCTCATCGGATGAACCACGATGTCAAGGACTCAATCGATCCCGTATACAATTCCCTTTGTCTAGCGGTATTGCACTTGCCCGAGATTCGATCGTCGGTATCCCGATACCTTGTTCAATCTCGTTACCGGCAAGTCTCTTTACTCGTTCCGTAACACATCATCCCGTGATCAACCCCTTGGTCACATTGTGCACATTATGATGATGTCCTACCGAGTGGGCCCAGAGATACCTCTCCGTTTACACGGAGTGACAAATCCAGCCTCAATTCGTGCCAACCCCAGACACTTTCAGAGATACCTGTAGTGCACCTTTATAGTCACCCGATTCGTTGTGACGTTTGGTACACCCAAAGCATTCCTACGGTATCCGGGAGTTGCACAATCCCATGGTCTAAGGAAAAGATACTTGACATTAGAAAAGCTTTAGCATACGAACTACGATCTTTGTGCTAGGCTTAGGATTGGGTCTTGTCCATCACATCATTCTCCTAATGATGTGATCCCGTTATCAACGACATCCAATGTCCATGGTCAGGAAACCGTAACAATCTATTGATTAACGAGCTAGTCATCTAGAGTTTAACTAGGGACTTGGTGTTGTCTATGTACCCACACATGTATCTGAGTTTCCTGTCAATACAATTATAGCATGGATAATAAACGATTATCATGAACAAGGAAATATAATAATAACTAATTTATTATTGCCTCTAGGGCATATTTCCAACACCAAAAGCCGCCACTTCCCGCCCTTTGGGCTGCTGAAAATTGGCCTTTGGTCCCGGTTGGTGGCTCCAATCGGGACTAAAGGGGGGCATTAGCCCCGGTTGGAGCCACGAACCGGGACTAATGCCCTTGCTATATATACAACACTTAGCAGTTTTCGCCAAAATTCATCTGTTTCTTCTCGCCCGACGCCTTACGCTCCCGTCGTCGCCGCCGCCGAGCCCTGCCCCCGACGCCGTCAGTTGGTCCACTCGCCGTCGCCGCCGCCCTGCCAGCCCGACCCGTCGCCGTCGCTTGCGCCGCCCTGCCCGGCCCTGCTGGCCCGACCCCACTGCCCGACACCGTCGCCCGCCCGCTGCCTGCCCGACCCTGCAGCTGCGCCACCTGCACCGACCCGTCGCCATCGCGCGTGGCGCCCGCCGCCCTTGCCGGCCCGCCCTGCCCCGACCCGTCGCCGCCGCCCTGCCGGCCCGGCCCGAACACGCCGCCGCCCTGCTGCCCGGCCCTGACCCCGACCCGTCGCCGCCCGCCCTGCCCTGCCCTGACCCCGAACACGCCGCCCGTCCTTGTCCGGCCTGGCGCCTTTCCTCTTATTTTTTTGTGCATTTTATGTATATGTTCTCTGTGTATATATTCATATAATGCAAAAGTTAGATTTTAGAAAAACTTTATATATGCAAAAGTTTCTATATGCAAAAATTTATACATATATGTAAGTATATATGTATGTATAGATGTATGTATGTGGATACATGAGGGGGGTCGATATACCCCCTCTCCGATAGCATTTTTGTGCATTTTAGGTTAGTGTATATATATGTTGATGTATATATGCAAAAGATAGATTTTTAGAAAATATACTATTTTTTTTCTGTTGATGATATGATGATGTTTTTTTTAATATATGCATTTTTTCATATATGTATTATTTTTTTAAGTTGTTAGTAGATATCGATTTTAGGTTAGTGCATTTTATCACTGATTTTAGGTTAGTTGATCGATTTAGTGCATTTTATGTTTTTGCATTTTAGGTTAGTGCATTTTATGTTAGTGGAGAGGAAAAAGTAAAATAAGGAAAAGGAAAATAAGTAGAAAGAAGGAGAAGAAGAAGGAGAAGGCGAGGAGAGGAAGAAGAGAAAGAAGAAAAAAAGAGGAGAAGAAGAAGGAATAGAGGAGCTTCTTCTCCTTTTTCCTCCTCTTTTTTTCTTCTTCTTCTTAATTTTATCGGGAACGAGGGTGTCGAGAATCGCCGAGGGTCGAGGGTCGGGAACTAGGGTAGAGGGTCGAGGGTCGTTAAGGGGTCAAGGGTCGAAGGTTTGTGGTCGAGGGTTCCTATAGTGTCAAAGTATTGAAGAAATCCATGGCTTCATCATTAGCGGAAGTAACCATGGCATGATGGTGCGAAGTCCTCAAAGTTGTTCGGAATGGAGTCCGGATAGGATAATTTGCCTTTTGCTGAACTTTGTACCAAAAAGCTTAATTATCCTATCTCGGGACTCCGCTCAAAACAACTTTGGAGAGCTTGCACCATCATGCACCTGCATTACTAGCCTAATGATGAAGACATGGTTTTTTGAACTTTGACACTAGGCAACCTCCCGACCCTCGGCGATCTTCGACCCTTGACCTCGACCTCGGGCGATCCACGACCCTCTACCCTACATGCAAGGCCGATGCCCACGTCACTTGTGGGACATAGATGTTTGTTCAACGCCGACCCCCCGATAGCTTCAACACGTGGGGGGCGATATTACCCCTCCTAGCTTGAAGCGTTCTCGAGGCCACCCCCTAACCCTTGAAGCGTTGTCGAGGCCACCCCAAACCCTAGAGAAGCAGCGTCGAGGCCACTAATATGATTCCTTGTTGTGATTAGCTAGCTAGTTCTACGTTGGCACCAATATATCCATATCTGTCATGTTTGAATAATAATTGCCATGTTGTAAATATTTGTAGAAACTATGGACACCCCCCGAGACGAAGCACAAGAAGCGTTGTTGAGGGACATAATCGCACAAGGAAGTGATGCCGTCTGCTCCTTGATGTTTCTCAACGACAACGATGGTGCGGAAGGAGAGGGTGAAGAAGCAGCTGGCTATGATTTACATGGCTCCGATGACCCAATGCGGTGCAAGAAGGAGAGGGTGAATAAGTAGACCGTGAGGACGGCTCGGTGATCACCAAACCGAGTCCGCCAGGTATATATATTAGTTAAGCCTGTGCTGACTAGCTCTCGTCTTTGTTTTGGTATATATGTACATATTAATTAACTCTCGTCTTTGTTCTTTTTCTAGCCCTCGGATCGAGCACAACCGGTAAAGAGACGAGGCCCGAAGAAAAAGTTGAGCTCGGATGAAAAGTTTGAGATCATACAAATCGCGCGCGACGGCCAACCGATTGAACCCTACCGGACAAAGAAGGCATTTGTTGCTCAGTGCGGGGTTACGGTTAGGGACAAGATCCCGATCAGCATCCACCAATGGTATAAGCCTAAGAACGAAGACCCTGAGGTGTCTTGTGTCAATGATATGCAGAAAAATGATCTTTGGACTGAGCTGAAGTCAAATTTTACCCTACCGCTAGAGGATGATCCGGAGAAGCCGATAATAGAGCCATTAATCAAGTCTTTTGCTCTTAAGAAGATGGCAGAACTATTCAGGAATTGGAAGAAAGAATTCAATACGTATGTCGAAAAAATGAGACACCAGAATTCAAGGGCAAATATGAGAAGATCGAGATGGTGGCCCGCATTTGTGGCCTACAAGACATCGGAAAAGAGTAAAAAGATGTCAGCGACAAACAAGAGAAATGCTGCGAAGAAGAAGCTTCACCATCGCGACGGGTCAGGTGGCTACCTCGTAGCCCGCCTAAATGGGCCAAGGCTGAGAATGATCTGCTTGATAAAGGGATCGAACCGAGATAATGAATCGGCGAGACCGTTGCGGACTTGGTTCTTCGGGCGGCGGATCCTTGACCCTATAACAGGAAGTGCATTTGGACGGACGAACAATTGGACATACCAGTCAAGAGGCTTCAGCATTATATCGAAGCAGCGCAGCAAGGGAAGTTCGTTCGAGCATGGGGAGAAGGACGAGCTCACAATGGCCCTCGGGAATCTCGAGCACCCGGACGGACACGAGGCACGCCAGCTCCGTTTCGTGGAAGGCTGGATTTCCGGACGAGGGGTTACAAAACCCATGAGAGGAGGAAGAAAGCGGAGCAGAGCCTAATGCAGCGCGCACGAAAGGGTAATGGGGCTAGAGGAACGAGAAGCAGAGATCACAACAAGCGACCTGCGAAGCTTCCCCGGCTACCCCGCCATCTCAGCGGAGAAGCAGCGTGGCTTCCACCGAGCTGCTTCAGCGAGCAACATGCCTTGACGGCTCCTCGCCAGCTATCCCGTGGATGCTATCACGGATGCTGAAAATTGCCACCTTATGGCGTAATGGAGCAATTTGAAGGTCAAGGCGGCTGTTGGCTCTGCTTATCCTACTAAACCCGACTCAACTTTTCACCGCCGGCCGATTCCGAAGGATATGCTAAGGTGATGGTCGATGAAATAACGGAGGATTTGAGGACCTCGGCTTGACCACCCTACCGGTGAAGGGAGTATCGGCTGGGTTCTGCTGAAGACTCCATGCCTATGGCGGAAGGATCTCATCAACCTTCCGAACTGGGCGCCTCCGCCTCCTCCTCCTCCTCCCGCGAGTCGGGGCACTCCGCCTCCTCCTCCAGTGAGTGACGATCGGGGCACTCGGCCGGCTCCTTCTCCGGCGTGGCGGCACTCCGTCTCCTTCTCCGCCTGCACCGGCGCGTCCGGCAGCCAGCCTCCTCCTTCTCCGCCTCGTCGGCAAAGGCGGAAGAGACCCGCCGCCACTCCGGCTGCTCCGGCGCGTCGTAGTCCTTCTCCTCCGCCTCGTAAGCAAGGAAAGAAGACATCCACTCCATCTGCTCTGCCGGCGTCTAGCAGTACAGCCAAAGGCGGGAGGAGATACAGATTTGGTCCTTCTCTGAAGACTCCAGAGAAGTTACCGTACGAGAGGAGCGAGGAGGAAAACGCGAAGATCGCGCAGACCAAAGTGGATGACTGGTTTCAAGGGTTGAAAGCAAAGAGACACCCACCTCCGGAGGAGAAGGTAGATCGGTTAAAGCGGGCGACTCGGCTGCCCCGACAAAACCACCCAAGTCTCCGCCGAAAGGCAACTATGAGCGCATTATTGGAAGGCATTTGCCAAGCGGAGAGATCGGGAAATACTGCCAAGTAATCAAAGGATGAAAGAACGGCGAGATGGGAAACAAATTGCCCAGCTCGGCGAACAAGCAAAGCAATCGTGCCCCCCGCTCAAGGTGCTGCTAGCGACATCGTCGATCCGAGGATGGTGCCCGGTTATGGGAATCCCGCAGATTACCTGCCCGACGATGTACATTATGATTTCTTGGAGGTGCAGATACAAAGATCTGATGTAGGGAAGCCTCTCGTCAAAGATGAAAGCTCTCTAACAACGATGATCACGAAGATTGCATGATTGGTACATGAAAACCTGCAAAGAGTCCGGGGAGGAATACTTTGTATGTGAGAGTTAAAAGGAGCATGACCTCCTGGAATTGAACTGTTGCCTATTCCATTTGAGGAGTTCTATCAGTTTTTCAATCAATTGGCCTCGATAAAGCAACGGTCACCTGCTACATGTCGTAAGTAGTACTACTTCTGTCATTAAGTATCTCTATATAACTCAGCTCTTTCATTGCATGTATTTATAAATATCCTCACTATATTATGCAGATTGAAGATCGCAGAAATGAAGAAAAAACAAGTGGGTGATATTGGGTTCATTAACACATATCTCATAGATGCAAATGAGGTTAAATATCGTGCATTGAAACCGAGGCCAACTTGCTACGATCGTTGGAAATAAATGAACACAAAATATAATACTCTTTCCTTACAACTACACGTGAGTATTCTTGTCTTGTGGCATATTCGGTTTCCCTTATTTAGTCCAGGTTATAGTAATGTAATATTGATGAGTTATGCATCGCGCGCATGAGGTTCCACTATATTCTCCTAGAGATTAAGCTTGAGCAGGGAGTAGTAACTGTCTTAGACTCGAGACGAAAAGATCCCAAGGAGTATGCGGAAATGACTGAAATGCTCGAGAAGTAAGTTAAATCGATCATTATCCACCATATCAGCAACTTTGTTCATTTCTGATATCAAGTAATTGTTTTCTTTGTATGGCAGGGCTTGGGAAAATTCACCAAAAAGCTCGGGACTACGAAGAAGCTGCAATTTAGACACCAAAGTAAGTACTATATAGTAGCATATTCCACGCATCTCCTAGTGATTCAAGCGCTAGTTTCATCAATACCATTTAGCATGCTTGCTAATTATCAGTTTGATTGACCTCTGTTTCTTGTAAAGTGGTTGTGGCAGGAACAAGGGAATGATTTCTGTGGATACTACGTTTGCGAGTCCATCCACCACACGACCTGTGAGAGGGGCTACTCCGACAAACAATATGAAGTGCGTAAATAAAAATATTCACAATTTTATTTTATTACCATCATTTGTGTTGAGTTTCATTCATTCATATATATATATATATATACATATATATATATATATATATATGTATTGACCCCTTTCTTAAAATTAGATGTTTCGGAAGCAGGATGAACTCCTAGCACCAGATCGCATGCGAGCAATTCAAGAGGAATTGGCGGCATTCTTTCTTGACCATGTGATCGCTGAAGACGGAGAATACTATGTGGACCACGCGTCCGTATTGTAAAAGATAATTATTGTATATATGTAGCGGTAGTGTCGGATAGATATCGAGAACTTGTTGTTCGACCAATCTCTCGGAGAAGGAGAGGTGGTCGATATCACTTCTCTGTATGCATATATGTTCATGACGATCTTCTGTTTGCTTAATTACTAGCTAGCTAGCATGTCTAGTTAGTCCTCTCTATACGTATGTATAGTACGTAGCGTCGACCAAGCACGGACAAAAGAGAGGACACTTTTCTCTATTAATTAGCTAGCTATAGCACAATATATGAAACACCTAAATTAACCCCCAAAACCCCCTACCCCCCCTTTAAAAAAACAAAAACCAGAGCCAAAGAAATGCTGACGCGTGGATGCCTATTGGTCCCGGTTGGTGCCACCAACCGGGACCAAAGGCCCTCCTGCCTGGGCTCAGCGGACAGGCCACGTGGAGGCCCATTAGTCCCGGTTCTGGATTGAACCGGGACTAAAGGGCCAGGGTATTAGTACCGACCCTTTAGTCCCGGTTCATGAACCGGGACTAAAGGCCCTCACCAACCGGGTCAACAGGCCCTTTTTCTACTAGTGAATGTTTGTGTCCATGCCTACAATAGTTTGACTAAAAGGAAAAATAAAAATAGCTATTCCCTCCATTCCAAATTACTCGTCGCAGAAATGGATGTATCTAGAACTAAAATACATCTAGATACATCCATACGTGCGACAAGTAATTTGGAACGGAGGGAGTACGATGAAGAGCAGAGGAAACCTTTGTCAAAGTTGCAAACCTAGTGTCACTTTTCTTGCTTTTAACAAGTTATAATGTTGCTTGAGTGAGTTGTTTCTTGAAGTCCCTGAAATGACCTGATTTTTTTGAAGGAAATATGCCCTAGAGGCAATAATAAAGTTATTATTTATTTCCTTATATCATGATAAATGTTTATTATTCATGCTAGAATTGTATTAACCGGAAACATAATACATGTGTGAATACATAGACAAACAGAGTGTCACTAGTATGCCTCTACTTGACTAGCTCGTTAATCGAAGATGGTTATGTTTCCTAACCATAGACATGAGTTGTCATTTGATTAACGGGATCACATCATTAGGAGAATGATGTGATTGACATGACCCATTCCGTTAGCCTAGCACTTGATCGTTTAGTATGTTGCTATTGCTTTCTTCATGACTTATACATGTTCCTGTAACTATGAGATTATGCAACTCCGTTTACGGAGGAACACTTTGGTACTACCAAAGCGTCACAACGTAACTGGGTGATTATAAAGGAGTACTACAGGTGTCTCCAAAGGTACATGTTGGGTTGGCGATTTCGAGATTAGGTTTTGTCACTCCGATTGCCGGAGAGGTATCTCTGGGCCTTCTCGGTAATACTCATCACCTAAGCCTTGCAAGCATTGTAACTAATGAGTTAGTTATGAGATGATGTATTACGGAACGAGTAAAGAGACTTGCGGTAAGCGAGATTGAACTAGGTATTGGATACCGACGATCGAATCTCGGGCAAGTAACATACCGATGACAAAGGGAACAAAGTATGTTGTTATGCGGTTTGACCGATAAAGATCTTCGTAGAATATGTAGGAGCCAATATGGGCATCCAGGTTCCGCTATTGGTTATTGACCGAGAATAGTTCTAGGTCATGTCTACATAGTTCTCGAACCCGTAGGGTCCGCACGCTTAAGGTTTCGATGGCGGTTATATTATGAGTTTATGAGTTTTGATGTACCTAAGGAGTTGAGTCCCGGATGAGATCGGGGACATGACGAGGAGTCTCGAAATGGTCGAGGCGTAAAGATCGATATATTGGACGACTATATTCGAGTTCGGAAAGGTTCGAATGATTCGGTATTTTTGAGTACCGGAGAGTTACGGAATTCGCCGGGAGAAGTATTGGGCCTTATTGGGCCCTGCGGAAGAGAGAGAGGGCTGCCTAGGGCAGGCCGCGCCCCCATGGCCTAGTCCGAATTGGACTAGGGGAGGCCGCACCCTCCCTCTTCCCCTTCCCCAAGTCCTAGTCCAACTAGGAGAGAGGGGGAGTCCTACTCCCGGTGGGAGTAGGACTCCTCGGCAGCGCCTCTCAAGGGCGGCCGCACCCCCCTTGCTCCTTTATATCTGGGGCAAGGGCACCCCATGACACAAGTTGATCTACAGATCTTTCCTTAGCCGTGTGCGGTGCCCCTTCCACCATATTCCACTTGGTCATATCGTCGCGGAGCTTAGCGAAGCCTGCGCGGAGAAGTCATATCGTCAGCGGAGCTTAAGCGAAGCCCCGTCGGTGGAGCATCAACATCGTCCCACGCCGTCAGGCTGACGGAACTCATCCCGACACTTTGCTGGATCGGAGTCCGGGATCGTCATCGAGCTGAGCGTGTGCAGAACTCGGAGGTGCCGTGACGTTCGGTGCTTGGATCGGTCGGATCGTGAAGGCGTGCGACTACATCAACAGCGTTGTTATAACGCTTCCGCTTCGGTCTCGAGGGTGCGTGGACGGACACTCTCCCCTCGTTGCTATGCCATCACCATGGTCTTGCGTGATCGTAGGAAATTTTTGAAATTACTCGTTCCCCAACAGTGGCATCCGAGCCAGGTTTTATGCGTTGATGTCATGTGCACGAGTAGAACACAAGTGAGTTGTGGGCGATACAAGTCATACTGCCTACCAGCATGTCATACTTTGGTTCAGCGGTATTGTGAGATGAAGCGCCCGGACCGACATTACAGCAGACGCTTACGCGAGACTGGTTTCACCGCCCGAGCACTCGTTGCTTAAAGGTGACCGGCGGGTGTCTGTCTCTCTCACTTTAGTTGAATCGAGTGTGGCTCGCCGGTCTTTGAGAAGGTTAAAACAGAGTCTATTTGACAAACTATCGTTGTGGTTTTGATGCGTAGGTAAGAACGGTTCTTGCTCAGCCCGTAGCAGCCACGTAAAACTTGCAACAACAAAGTAGAGGGCGTCTAACTTGTTTTTGCAGGGCATGTTGTGATGTGATATGGTCAAGGCGTGATGCTATATTTTATTGTATGAGATGATCATGTTTTGTAACGAGTTATCGGCAATGGCGGCAGAGCCATATGGTTGTCGCTTTATTGTATGAAATGCAAGCGCCATGTAATTGCTTTACTTTATCACTAAGGAGTAGCGATAGTCGTAGAAGCAATAGTTGGCGAGGCGACAACGATGCTACGATGGAGATCAAGGTGTCGCGCCGGTGGCGATGGTGATCATGGCGTTGCTTGGCGATGGAGATCACAAGCACAAGATGATGATGACCATATCATATCACTTATATTGATTGCATGTGATGTTTATCCTTTATGCATCTTATCTTGCTTTGATTGGCGGTAGCATTATAAGATGATCTCTCACTAAAATTATCAAGAAGTGTTCTCCCTGAGTATGCACCGTTGCGAAAGTTCTTCGTGCTGAGACACCACGTGATGATCGGGTGTGATAGGCTCTACGTTCAAATACAACGGGTGCAAAACAGTTGCGCACGCGGAATACTCAGGTTAAACTTGACGAGCCTAGCATATAACAGATATGGCCTCGGAACACGGAGACCGAAAGGTCGAGCGTGAATCATATAGTAGATATGATCAACATAGTGATGTTCACCATTGAAACTACTCCATCTCACGTGATGATCGGACATGGTTTAGTTGATTTGGATCACGTAATCACTTAGATGACTAGAGAGATGTCTATCTAAGTGGGAGTTCTTAAGTAATATGATTAATTGAACTTTAATTTATCATGAACTTAGTCCTGGTAGTATTTTGCAAATTATGTTGTAGATCAATAGCTCGCGTTGTTGCTTCCCTATGCTTTTATATGTTTGTTTTATATATGTTCCTAGAAAATTGTATTGAAAAATGTTAGTAGCAATATGCGGATTGGATCCATGATCTGAGGTTTATCCTCATTGCTGCCTGAAAAATTATGTCATTGATGCACCGCTAGGTGACAGACCTATTGCAGGAGCAGGTGCGGGCGTTATGAGCGTTTGGCTAGCTCAATATGATGACTACTTGATAGTTTAGTGCACCATGCTTAAACGGCTTAGAATCGGGACTTCAAAGGCGTTTTGAGCGTCATGGACCATATGAGATGTTCCAGGAGTTGAAGTGAATATTTCAAGCAAATACCGAGTTGAGAGATATGAAATCTGCAACAAGTTCTATAGCTAAAAGATGGAGGAGAATCGCTCAAACTAGTGAGCATGTGCTCAGATTATGCAGGTACTTCAATCGCTTGAATCAAGTGGGAGTTAATCTTCCGGATAAGATAGCGATTGACAGAATTCTCTAGTCACCATCACTAAGTTACTGGAACTTCGTGATGAACTATAGTATGCAAGGGATGGCGACAAAGATTCCCGAGCTCTTCGTGATGTTGAAAATCGACGAAGGTAGAAATCAAGAAAGAGCATCAAGTGTTGATGATTGACAAGACCACTAGTTTCAAGAAAAGGGCAAAGGGAAAGAAAGGGAACTTCAAGTAGAAAGACAAGTAAGTTGTCACTCTTGCGAAGAAGCCCAAAGCTGGACCATAGCCTGAAACCGAGTGTTTACACTGCAAAGGAAATGGTCCTTTGGAAGCGAAATGCCCTGAATATTTGGTGGATAAGAAGGATGGAAAAGTGAACAAGAGTATATTTGATATACAGATTATTGATGTGTGCATTACTAGTGTTTATAGTAGCCCTGCGTATTTGATACTTGTTAGGTTGCTAAGATTAGTAACTCGAAACTGGAGTTCAGAATAAGCAGAGACTAGTTGAAGGGAAGTGACGATGAGTGTTGGAAGTAGTTCCAAGATTGATATGATCATCATCGCACACTCCCTATACTTTCGGGATTAGTGTTAAACCTAAATAAATGTTATTTGGTGTTTGCGTTGAGCATGAATATGATTTGATCATGTTTATTGCAAAGCGGTTATTCATTTAAAGTCAAAGAATAATTGTTGTTCTGTTTAAATGAATAAAACCGATAGTCATACACCCAATGAAAATAGTTTTCAGAACGGTTATTCATTTAAAGTCAAAGAATAATTGTTGTTCTACATTTAAATGAATAAAACCTTCAATGATCATACACCCAATAAAAATAGTTTGTTGGATCTCGATCGTAGTGATACACATATTCATAATATTGATGCCAAAAGATGCAAAGTTAATAATGATAGTGCAACTTATTTGTGGCACTGCCGTTTGGGTCATATTGGTGTAAAGCGCATGAATAAAACTCCATGCTGATGGACTTTTGGAATCACTTGATTATGAATCATTTGATGCTTGCGAACCATGCTTTTGGGCAAGATGACTAAAACTCCGTTCTCGGAACAATGGAACAAGCTCTGACTTATTGGAAATAATACATACCGATGTATGCGATCCAATGAGTGTTGATGCTCGTGGCAAGTATCGTTATTTTCTAACCTTCACAAGATGATTTGAGCAGATATGGGTATATCTACTTGATGAAACATAAGTCTGAAATAGTTGAAAGGTTCAAAGAATTTCAGAGTGAAGTGGAAAATCATCGTAACAAGAAAATAAAGTTTCTGCGATCTGATCGTGGAGATGAATAATTGAGTTCTGAGTTTGGTCTTCAATTAAAACAATGTGGAATAGTTTCACAGCTCACGCCACGGAACACCACAACGTTATGGTGTGTCGAGCGTCGTAATCGTACTTTATTTTGATATGGTGCGATCTATGATGTCTCTTACAGATATAGTTTTGGGGTTATGCATTAGAGATAGCTGCATTCACATTAAAAGGGCACCATCTAAATCCGTTGAGCGACACCGTATGAACTATGGTTTAACGATAAACCTAAGCTATCGTTTCTTAAAGTTTGGAGTTGTGATGCTTATGTGAAAAAGTTTTCACCTGATAAGATCGAACCCAAATCGGAGAATGCGTCTTCATAGAATACCCAAAGGTAACTATTGGGTACACCTTCTATCACAGATCCGAAGGCAAGTTTTTCGTTGCTAAGATGGATCCTTTCTAGAGAAGAAGTTTCTCTCGAAAGAAGTGAGTGGGAGGAAAGTAGAACTTGATGAGGTAATTGTACCTTCTCCTTATTGGAAAGTAGTTCATCACAGAAATCAGTTTCGGTGATTCCTACACCAATTAGTAAGGAAGTTAATGATGATGATCATGAAACTTCAGATCAAGTTGCTACCAAACCTCGAGGTCTTCAGAGTGAGATCCGCACTGAGTGATACGGTAATCATGTTCGGAAGTCATGTTACTGGACCATGATGAACCTACGAACTATGAGGAAGCGATGATGAGCCCAGATTCCACGAAATGGTTTGAGACCATGAAATCTGAGATGGGATCCATATATGAGAACAAAGTGTGGACTTTGATGGAGTTGCCCGATGATCGGCAAGCCATATTATATAAATGGATCTTCAAGAGGAAGGCGGATCTGATAGTAGTATTACTATCTACAAAGCTCGACTTGTCGCAAAAGTTTTTCGACAAGTTCAAGGTGTTGACTACAATGAGATTTTCTCAACTGTAGCGATGCTTAAGTCTATCCGAATCATGTTAGCAATTGCCACATTTTATGAAATCTGGCAAATGGATGTCAAAACTGCATTCCTTAATGGATTTATTAAAGAAGAGTTGCATATGATGCAACCAGAAGGTTTTGTCAATCCTAAAGATGCTAACAAAATGTGCAAGCTCCAGCGATCCATCTATGGACTGGTGCAAGCATCTCGGAGTTGGAATAAACGCTTTGATAGTGTGATCAAAGCATATGGTTTTATACAGACTTTTGGAGAAGCCTGTATTTACAAGAAAGTGAGTGGGAGCACTACAGCATTTCTGATAAGTATATGTGAATGACATATTGTTGATCGGAAATAATGTAGAATTATTCTGCAAAGCATAAAGGAGTATTTGAAAGGAGTTTTTCAAAGAAAGACCTCGGTGAAGCTGCTTACATATTGAGCATCAAGATAGATCAAGACGCTTGATAAGTTTTCAATGAATACATACATTGACAAGATTTTGAAGTAGTTCAAAATGGAACAGTCAAAGAAAGAGTTCTTGCCTGTGTTACAAGGTGTGAGATTGAGTAAGACTCAAAAACCCGACCACGGCAGAAGATAGAAAGAGAATGAAAGTCATTCCCTATGCATCAGCCATAGGTTCTATAAAGTATGTCATGCTGTGTACCAGATCTATTGCATACCCTACCACTAAGTTTGGCAAGGGAGTGCAATAGTGATCTAGGAGTAGATCAATGGACAGCGGTCAAAATTATCCTTAGTGGAATAAGGATATGTTTCTCGATTATGGAAGTGAAAGAAGGTTCGTCGTAAAGGGTTACGTCGATACAAGTTTTAACACTGATCTAGATGACTCTGAGTCTCTATCTGGATAAATATTGAAAGTGGGAGCAATTAGCTAGAGTAGCTCCGTGCAGAGCATTGTAGACATAGAAATTTGCAAAATACTTACGGCTCTGAATGTGACAGACCCGTTGACTAAAATTATCTCACAAGCAAAACATGATCACACCTTAGTACTCTTTGGGTGTTAATCACATAGCGATGTGAACTAGATTACTGACTCTAGTTAACCCTTTGGGTGTTGGTCACATATCGATGTGAACTATGGGTGTTAACCACATATAGATGTGAACTATTGATGTTAAATCACATGGCGATGTGAACTAGATTATTGACTCTAGTGCAAGTGGGAGCTGAAGGAAATATGCCCTAGAGGCAATAATAAAGTTATTATTTATTTCCTTATATCATGATAAATGTTTATTATTCATGCTAGAATTGTATTAACCGGAAACATAATACATGTGTGAATACATAGACAAGCAGTGTCACTAGTATGCCTCTACTTGACTAGCTCGTTAATCGAAGATGGTTATGTTTCTAACCATAGACATGAGTTGTCATTTGATTAACGGGATCACATCATTAGGAGAATGATGTGATTGACATGACCCATTCCGTTAGCCTAGCACTTGATCGTTTAGTATGTTGCTATTGCTTTCTTCATGACTTATACATGTTCCTGTAACTATGAGATTATGCAACTCCGTTTACGGAGGAACACTTTGGTACTACCAAAGCGTCACAACGTAACTGGGTGATTATAAAGGAGTACTACAGGTGTCTCCAAAGGTACATGTTGGGTTGGCGTATTTGAGATTAGGTTTTGTCACTCCGATTGTCGGAGAGGTATCTCTGGGCCTTCTCGGTAATACTCATCACCTAAGCCTTGCAAGCATTGTAACTAATGAGTTAGTTATGAGATGATGTATTACGGAACGAGTAAAGAGACTTGCGTAACGAGATTGAACTAGGTATTGGATACCGACGATCGAATCTCGGGCAAGTAACATACCGATGACAAAGGGAACAAAGTATGTTGTTATGCGGTTTGACCGATAAAGATCTTCGTAGAATATGTAGGAGCCAATATGGGCATCCAGGTTCCGCTATTGGTTATTGACCGAGAATAGTTCTAGGTCATGTCTACATAGTTCTCGAACCCGTAGGGTCCCACGCTTAAGGTTTCGATGACGGTTATATTATGAGTTTATGAGTTTTGATGTACCGAAGGAGTTCGGAGTCCCGGATGAGATCGGGGACATGACGAGGAGTCTCGAAATGGTCGAGGCGTAAAGATCGATATATTGGACGACTATATTGGAGTTCGGAAAGGTTCGAATGATTCGGTATTTTTGAGTCTGGAGAGTTACGGGAATTCGCCGGGAGAAGTATTGGGCCTTATTGGGCCTGCGGAAAGAGAGAGGGCTGCCTAGGGCAGGCCGCGCCCCATGGCCTAGTCCGAATTGGACTAGGGGGAGGCCGCACCCTTCCCTCTTCCCCTTCCCCAAGTCCTAGTCCAACTAGGAGAGAGGGGAGTCCTACTCCGGTGGGAGTAGGACTCCTCGGCCAGCGCCTCTCAAGGGCGGCCGCACCCCCCCTTGCTCCTTTATATACGGGGGCAAGGGGGCACCCCATGACAGAAGTTGATCTACAGATCTTTCCTTAGCCGTGTGCGGTGCCCCCTTCCACCATATTCCACTTCGGTCATATCGTCGCGGAGCTTAAGCGAAGCCCTGCGCCGGAGAAGTCATATCGTCGCGGAGCTTAAGCGAAGCCCTGCGTCGGTGGAGCATCAACATCGTCACCACGCCCGTCGTCTTGTGGAACTCATCCCGACACTTTGCTGGATCGAGTCCGGGATCGTCATCGAGCTGAGCGTGTGCAGAACTCGGAGGTACCGTCGTTCGGTGCTTGGATCGGTCGGATCGTGAAGGCGTCGACTACATCAACAGCGTTGTTATAACGCTTCGCTTTCGTCTCACGAGGGTGCGTGGACGGAAACTCTCCCTCTCGTTGCTATGCCATCACCATGGTCTTGCGTGATCGTAGGAAATTTTTTGAAATTACTACGTTCCCCAACATTTTTCAGGGTCTTGTATGACCAATTCAAGGGATGATGGTAAACTGTTTGAGTTCTAGACAAGTTTTGCATTTTCTGAAGTTTTCTCGGTGAAAAAAACTGATTAATGGCAGAACATGCCGCACCATGCATACAGTGTTAGAATTCATTCAAATCAGGCACGGATACCTAACATAGGAATGTTCACCTTCTTGCAAAAGTCGGGGTCAGTTCTGAGATTTCCAAAGAAATATTATGTTCAATAGGGAGTGTTCGGATATGCCAGAAGGGTCCGTTTGGGAGCACCTCGTTTCTAAACATCTCTTTAAGTGGCCCCATTTTTCTCATGGCCTTGTATGACCAATTAAAAGCACCATGCCTATTTTTTAGGTTTTCGTCAAGTTTTGCACTTTCTGAAGTTTTCTTAGTTAAAAAACTGCCGATAAATGGTCGGACGTGTCGCAACTTGCATACGGTTTAGAAAATCGTCCAAACTAGGCATGAATACCTACCATGGCCATGCCCATCTTCTTGCAAAAGTGGGCGTCATTTTAAGGATGTCCAAAGATAGACTATGTTCAATGGAGGGTGTTCGAGTAGGCCAAAAGGATCCGTTTGAAAACTCATTGTTTTTCAACATCCATCAAATGACCCCAATTCTTTCACCAGCTTCTATGACCAATTAAAGGCATCATGCCAAGTTATTTGGAATTTTTAGAAGTTTTGCATTTTCTTGAGGTTTCTCTGTGAAAAAGGGTTGATAAATGGCCCGACGTGTCACCACATGTAAACGGTGTTGAAAGTCGTTCAAACATGGCATGATGCCTGTGTCAGGCTATTACAAGAAGTTGGAGTCATTTATCCGTAATCCAAAAAAACACCAGTTGAAAGTAGTGTGTGAGACTATGTCAAACGGGTGCATCCGTGATCATGTATTTTCCCTTAATTTGAATGCTACATTACTTGCAATTTTCGTCATTATCGATCAACATGAACATCTTCTTATCTCATAACCATTTCTAGAAATTTGTCAACATTTTAGAATTTCAAATTGTTGAAAATTTTACAGTTTGAACGCTTTTTCCAAAATTGTTATCAAATTACCAACAATTGATGAAAATTTTGAAAAAATGCGACCATGTGCTTTATATAATTTATCACCTTTATTTTGAAGCACAAACATTTCTTAAATTTGTGAAGAAAATATTCAAATACTCAAACATTTTATTAAATTGCGGAACATACATTTTTAAAGTTTTAAACAATATTCGAAAACAAGAACGTCTTCTAGTATTCCAAACAAATTTTCAAATTTTGGAACAAGTTTCAGAAATAATAAGAAAGTTCAAAAGGAGAAAAGTGAGTTAACTAAAAGAGAAGACAAACAAAAAAATAGAAAATAAAAAAATTCTTAGGTCCTAGAAAATAAAAACATTTCACATTGTAAAAAAGGTTCACGTTTTCAAAAAATATTTTTAAAATTGAAAACCCGCATTAGTTTTTTTTCAAGCTATAAAAAACGCATTAGCTACAAAATACCTGGTTGGTTCACTACAATGTCCGGCCCAATTTGATATACTACAGTACCTCAATTTTATTTTTATGGGTACAGTACGTCAATTCTAGGTGATAAAATTGATAAATGTTTATTATTCATGCTAGAATTTTATGTTTATTTTTATGTTGTTACTTTATATTTTCTTATTCATGATAAATGTTTATTATTCATGCTAGAATTTTATTGATCGGAAACTTAAATACATGTGTGAATACATCAATTTTGAGGATATCACTTATCGTTATCGTCTCGGTCATCTAGGGATTAGAAATTAATCGGAAATAAGCCGATTAATCAATTTTATCGGTCGACTATTAATCAGATTTTTTTTCAAATCTCAGGTTACCAACACTAAAATACACTATATTCAACACCAAAACAATATTTGCCAGAAGTGTTACCTTGATTTCTAGCCTTTGAATCCTTGTGTAATGGCAAAAAAATAGAACAATAGTACATATTCCGTAAAAAGGTCCACAAAACATAAATAAACATAGTTTTTGCAAACATCGTATTATGAATAGGTCTGATTTATCGGTAGATTCCCGTTAAATCGCATGTCAGAATAATAAATCTGTCCAAAAGATAAACAACAAAGATAAGGCATAATCTTATCGGTCACCCCCCCCCCCCCCATTAGCGATAAATCGGAAGATAAATCGGTGAATCGGAAGATTTCTTGAACAGTGGAATACATAAACAAATAATGTGACCCTAGTAAGCCTCTACTAGACTAGCTCGTTGATCAAAGATGGTTAAGATTTCCTAACCATGGACATGTGTTGTCATTTGATAACGGGATCACATCATTAGGAGAATGATGTGATGGACAAGACCCACCCATTAGCTTAGCATAATGATCATTCAATTTTATTGCTATTGCTTTCTTCATGTCAAATACATATTCCTTCGACTGTGAGATTATGCAACTCCCGGATACCGGAGGAATACCTAGTGTGCTATCAAATGTCACAACGTAACTGGGTGATCATAAAGATGCTCTACAGGTATCTCCGAAGGTGTCTGCTGAGTTCGCATAGATCGAGATTAGGATTTGTCACTCCGAGTATCGGGGAGCTATCTCTGGGCCCTCTCGGTAATACACATCATAACCTTGCAAGCAAATGACTAAGGAGTTAGTCACGAGGTGATGTATTACGGAACGAGTAAAGAGACTTGCCGGTAACGAGATTGAACTAGGTATATGTTGGGAAACGTAGCATGCAATTTCAAAAAAATTCCTACGCTCGCGTAAGATCTATCTAGGAGATGCATAGCAACGAGAGGGGGAGAGTGTGTCCATGTACCTTCGTAGACCAAAGCGGAAGCGTAAGGGTTGATGTAGTCGAACGTCTTCCCAATTCAACCGATCAAGCACAGAACGTACGGTACCTCCGAGTTCTGCACACATTCAACTCGATGACGTCCCTCGAACTCTTCATGCAGCAAAGTGTCGAGGGAGAGTTTCATTAGCATGACAGCGTGGTGACGGTGATGGTGAAGTGATCTGCACAGGGCTTCGCCTAAGCACTACGACAATATGACCAGAGGAGTACATGGTGGAGTGGGGCACCACACACGGCTAAGAACAATTGATGTGCCTTAGAGGTGCCCCCTGCCCCCGTATATAAAGGATGGAGAGGGGAGGAGGCCGGCCTAGGGGCACGCCAAGTGGGGGGAATCCCACTTGGACTCCTAGTCCTATTCTCCACCCTTTCCTTTTACCGGAAAGGGAAAGGGAGAAGGAGAGGGAGGAGGAGAAGGAAAGGGGGCCCGCGCCCCTTCCCTAGTCCAATTCGGACTCCTCCCTATGAGGGTGCGCGCCACCCCTTGGGGGCTGCCTTGCCTCCCTCCTATGGCCCATAAGGCCTATATCTTCCCCCGGGGGGTTCCGTTAACCCCTCCCGATACTCTGATCCGTTCCCGATACATTCCGAGACACTTCCGTGTCCGAATACTATCGTCCAATATATCAATATTTACCTCTCGAGCATTTTGAGACTCCTCGTCATGTCCATGACCTCATACGGGACTCCGAACCATCTTCAGTCACAAAAACACATAACTCATAATACAAATCGTCATCGAACGTTAAGCGTGTGGACCCTACGGGTTCGAGAACTATGTAGACATGACCGAGACACATTTCCGGTCAATAACCAACAGCAGAACCTGGATGCTCATATTGATTCCTACATATTCCTCGAAGATCTGTATCGGTCAAACCGCAATGACAACATACGTCATTCCCTTTGTCATCGGCATGTTACTTGCCCGGGATTCGATCATCGGTATCTTCATACCTAGTTCAATCTCGTTACAGGAAAGTTTCTTTACTCGTTCTGTAATACATCATCCCGCAACTAACTCAATAGTCACATTGCTTGCAAGGCTTATCATGATGTGTATTACCGGGAGGGCCCAGAGATACCTCTCCGATACTCAGACTGACAAATCCTAATCTTGATCTATGCCAACCGAACAAACACCTTCGGAGATACCTATAGAGCATCTTTATGATCACCCCGTTACGTTGTGATGTTTGATAGCACACAAGGTATTCCTCCGGTATTCGGGAGTTGCATAATCTCATAGTCAAAGGAATATGTATAAGTCATGAACAAAGCAATAGCAATAACACTTAACGATCATTATGCTAAGCTAACAGATGGGTATTGCGAAGGAAATATGCCCTAGAGGCAATACTAAATTTGTTATTTATATTTCCTTATATCATGATAAATGTTTATTATTCATGCTAGAATTGTATTAACCGGAAACTTAGTACATGTGTGAATACATAGACAAAACAAGTATTCCTAGTATGCCTCTACTTGACTAGCTCGTTAATCAAAGATGGTTATGTTCCTGACCATAGACATGTGCTGTCATTTGACGAATGGGATCACATCATTAGAGAATGATGTGATGGACAAGACCCGTCCGTTAGCTTAGCATAATGATCGTTAAGTTTTATTGCTATTGCTTTCTTCATGACTTATACATGTTCCTCTGACTATGAGATTATGCAACTCCCGAATACCGGAGGAACACCTTGTGTGCTATCAAACGTCACAAGTAACTGGGTGATTACAAAGATGCTCTACAGGTGTCTCCGAAGGTGTTTGTTGGGTTGACATAGATCGAGATTAGGATTTTTCACTCCGTGTTTTGGAGAGGTATCTTTGGGACCTCTCGGTAATGCACATAACTATAAGCCTTGCGAGCAATGTGACTAATGAGTTAGTTACGGGATGATGCATTACAGAACGAGTAAAGAGATTTGCCGGTAATGAGATTGAACTAGGTATGAAGATACCGACGATCGAATCTCGGGCAAGTAACATACTGATGACAAAGGGAACAACGTATGTTGTTATGCGGTTTGACCGATAAAGATCTTCATAGAATATTTAGGAACCAATATGAGCATCCAGGTTCCTCTATTGGTTATTGACCGGAGATGTGTCTCGGTCAGGTCTACATAGTTCTCGAACCCATAGGGTCCGCACGCTTAACGTTCAATGACGATTTGTATTATGAGTTATGTGTTTTGGTGACCGAAGTTTGTTAGAGTCCCATACGAGATCATGGACATTACAAGGAGTCTCGAAATGGTCGAGAGGTAAAGATTGATATATTGGAAGGTTACATTGGGACACTGGAATGGTTTCAGGTAGTTTCGAATAAGTTTCGGAGTACCGGGAGGTTACCGGACCCCCGGAGAGTAATGGGCCAACATGGGCCTTAGTGGAGGAGAGAGGGCCGACCATATGAGGTGGCACGCGCCCCCTCTTGCCAATCCGAATTGGACAAGGGGTGGGGGCGGCACCTCCCCTTTCCTTCTCTACTCCCTCTCCTTTCCCCCTTTGCTACTTCGGAAAAAGGAAAAAGTGTGTGTCTGTGGGGGTGGGGGGGGAGCGAATCCTACTAGGAGTGGAGTCCTAGTAGGACTCCCCCTTCCATGGCGCGCCCCTGGTGGCCGGCCTCCTCCCCCCTCCTTTATATACGGGGGCAGGGGGCACCCCAAAGGCACAACATCGTCTTAGCCGTGTGCAGTGCCCCCCTCCACCGTTTACTCCTCCGATAATATCATCGTAGTGCTTAGGCGAAGCCGTGCACGGATCACATCATCAACACCGTCATCACGCCGTCGTGCCGACGAAACTCTCCCTTGACCCTCTGCTGGATCAAGAGTTCGAGGGACGTCATTGAGCTGAACGTGTGCTGAACTCGGAGGTGTCGTACGTTCGGTACTAGATTGGTTGGATCGTGAAGACGTACGACTACATCAACCGTGTTAACCTAACGCTTCCGCTTTCGGTCTACAAGGGTATGTGGACACACTCTCCCCCTCTCGTTGCTATGTATCTCCTAGATAGATCTTGCATGATCGTAGGAAATGTTTTGAAATTGAATGCTACGTTCCCCAATAGTGGTGTCCGAGCCAGGTTTATGCGTAGATGATATGCACGAGTAGAACACAAAGAGTTGTGGGCGATAATAGCCACCAACGTCTTACTTTGATTCAGCAGTATTGTTGGATGAAGCGGCCAGACCAACATTACATGACCACGTTCATGAGACCGGTTCTACCGACGTGCTTTGCACACATGTGGCTGGCGGGTGTCTGTTTCTCCAACTTTAGTTGAATCGAGTTTGACTACGGCAGGTCCTTGTTGAAGGTTAAAACAACACACTTGACGAAAAATCGTGTGGTTTTGATGTGTAGGTAAGAACGGTTCTTGCTAGAAGCCCGTAGTAGGCACGTACAACTTGCAACAACAAAGTAGAGGACGTCTAACTTGTTTTTGCAGGGCATGTTGTGATGTGATATGGTCAATACATGATGTGATATAAATTGTTGTATGAGATGATCATGTTTTGTAACAAAGTTATCGGTAGTTGCAGGAGCCATATGGTTGCCGCTTTATTGTATGAAATGCAATCGCCATGTAATTGCTTTACTGTATCACTAAGCGGTAGCGATAACCGTAGAAGCGATAGTTGGCGAAACGACAACGATGCTATGATGGAGATCAAGGTGTCAAGCCGGTGACAATGGAGATCATGACGGTGCTTTGGAGATGGATATCGAAGGCTCAAGATGATGATGGCCATATCATGTCTCGTATTCTTGATTGCATGTGGTGTTTATATTTTATGCATCTTATTTTGCCTAGTACGGCAATAGCATTATAATATGACCCCTCACTAAATTTCAAGGTATAAGTGTTCTCCCTGAGTATGCACCATTGCTACAGTTCGTCGTGCCGAGACACCACGTGATGATCGTGTGTGATAAGCTCTACGTTCACATACAACGGGTGCAAGCCAGTTTTGCACGTGCAGTATACTCGGGTTAAACTTGACGATCCTAGCATATGTAGATATGGCCTCGGAACACTGAGACCGAAAGGTCGAATGTGAATCATATAGTAGATATGATCAACATAGAGATGTTCACCATTGAAAACTACTCCATCTCACGTGATGATCAGACATGGTTTAGTTGATATGGATCACGTGATCATTTAGATGACTAGAGGGATGTCTATCTAAGTGGGAGTTCTTTAGTAATATGATTAATTGAACTTTAATTTATCATGAACTTAGTCCTGATAGTTTTTTGCATATCTATGTTGTTGTAGATCAATGGCCTATGCTACCGTTCCCTTGAATTTTAATGCGTTCCTAGAGAAAGCTAAGTTGAAAGATGATGGTAGCAACTACACGGACTGGGTCCGTAACTTGAGGATTATCCTCATTGCTGCACAGAAGAATTATGTCCTGGAAGCACCGCTAGGTGCAAGGCCTGTTGCAGGAGCAGATGCTGATGTTATGAACGTCTGGCAAGCTCGATCTGATGACTACTCGATAGTTCAGTGTACTCGGCATTACGGCTTAGACTCGGGACTTCAAAGACGTTTTGAACGTCATGGAGCATATGAGATGTTCCAAGAGTTGAAGTTAATATTTCAAGCAAATGCCCGAGTTGAGAGATATGAAGTCTCCAACAAGTTCTATAGCTGCAAGATGGAGGAGAATAGTTCTGTCAGTGAACACATACTCAGAATGTCTGGGTACCATAACCACTTGACTCAGTTGGGAGTTAATCTTCCTGATGATAGTGTCATTGACAGAGTTCTTCAATCACTGTCACCAAGCTATAAAGGCTTCGTGATGAACTATAATATGCAAGGGATGGAAAAGACAATTCCCAAGCTCTTCGCAATGCTAAAGGCTGCGGAGGTAGAAATCAAGAAGGAGCATCAAGTGTTGATGGTTAACAAGACCACTAGTTTCAAGAAAAGGGCAAAGGGGAGAATGGGAAATTCAAGAAGAATAGCAAGCAAGTTGGTACTCCCGGGAAGAAACCCAAGTCTGGACCTAAGCCTGAAACTGAGTGCTTCTACTACAAAGGGACTGGTCACTGCAGGTGGAACTGCCCCAAGTATTTGGCGGATAAGAAGGATGGCAAAGTGAAAGGTATATTTGATATACATGTCATGGATGTGTACCTTACTAATGCTCGTAGTAGCGCCTGGGTATTTGATACTGGTTCTGTTGCTCATATTTGCAACTTGAAACAGGGGCTACAGATTAAACGAAGATTGGCTAAGGACGAGGTGACGATGCGCGTCGGAAATGGTTCCAAGGTAGATGTGATCACCGTCGGCTTGCTACCTCTACATCTACCTTCAGGATTAGTTTTAGACCTGAATAATTGTTATTTGGTGCCAGCGTTGAGCATGAACATTATATCTGGATCTTGTTTGATGCGAGACGGTTATTCATTTAAATCAGTGAATAATGGTTGTTCTATTTATATGAGTAATATCTTTTATGGTCATGCACCCTTGATGAGTGGTCTATTTTTGTTGAATCTCGATCGTAGTGATACACATGTTCATAATATTGAAGCCAAAAGATGCAAAGTTAGTAATGATAGTGCAACTTATTTGTGGCACTGCCATTTAGGTCATATTGGTGTAAAGCGCATGGAGAAACTCCAAGCTGACGGACTTTTGGAATCACTTGATGCTTGTGAACCATGCCTCATGGGCAAGATGACTAAAACTCCATTCTCTGGAACAATGGAGCGAGCCACTGACTTACTGGAAATAATACATACCGATGTATGCGGTCCTATGAGTGTTGAGGCTCGCGGCGGGTATCGTTATTTTCTGACCTTCACACATGATTTGAGCAAATATGGGTATATCTACTTAATGAAACATAAGTCTGAAACATTTGAAAAGTTCAAAGATTTTCAGAGTGAAGTGGAAAATCATCATAACAAGAAAATAAAGTTTCTACGATCTGATCGCGGAGGCGAATATTTGAGTTACGGGTTTGGTCTTCATTTGAAAGAATGTGGAATAGTTTCGCAATTCACGTCACCTGGAACACCACAGCGTAATGGTGTGTCCGAACGTCGTAACCGTACTTTATTCGATATTGTGCGATCTATGATGTCTATTACTGATTTACCACTATCATTTTGGGGTTATGCTTTAGAGACGGCTGCATTCATGTTAAATAGGGCACCATGAAAATCCGTTGAGACGACAACATGTGAACTGTGGTTTGGCAAGAAACCCAAGCTGTCATTTCTTAAAGTTTTGGGTTGCGATGCTTTGAAAAAGCTTAAACCTGATAAGCTCGAACCCAAATCAGAGAAATGCGTCTTTATAGGATACCCAAAATAAACTATTGGGTACTGATACGTCTCCAACGTATCTATAATTTTTGATTGCTCCATGCTGCTTTATCTATTGTTTTGGACTATAATGGGCTTTATTTTCCACTTTTATATTATTTTTGGGACTAACCTATTAACCGGAGGCCCAGCCTGAATTGCTGTTTTTGCCTTTTTGGTGTTTCAAGAAACGGAATATCAAACGGAGTCCAAATGGAATGAAACCTTCGGAAACGTGATCTTCTCACCGAACGTGATCCAGGAGACTTGGACCCTACTCCAAGAAGTGCCAGAGTCGGTCACGAGGGTGGGGGCGCGCCCTACCCCCTGGGCGCGCCCCCTACCTCGTGGGCCCCCTGACGCTCCACCGACGTACTCCTTCCTCCTATATAAAAACCTAATTCCACCGCCGTAACTTCCTGTATCCACGAGATCCCATCTTGGGGCCTGTTCGGGAGCTCCGCCGGAGGGGCCATCCACCACGGAGGGCTTCATCATCACCATAGCCCCTCCGATGAAGTGTGAGTAGTTTACTTCAGACCTTTGGGTCCATAGTTAGTAGCTAGATGGCTTCTTCTCTCTTTTTGGATCTTAATAAAATGTTCTCCCCCACTCTCGTGGAGATCTATTCGATGTAATCTTCTTTTTGCGGTGTGTTTGTTGAGACCGATGAATTGTGGGTTTATGATCCAGCTTATCTATGGAAAATATTTGATTCTTCTCTGAATTCTTTTATGTATGATTGAGTTATCTTTGCAAGTCTCTTCGAATTATCCGTTTGGTTTGGCCAACTAGATTGGTAGTTCTTGCAATGGGAGAAGTGCTTAGCTTTGTGTTCAATCTTGCGGTGACCTTACCCATTGACAGAAAGGGTTGCAAGGCACGTATTGTACTGTTGCCATCGAGGATAACAAGATGGGGTATTTATCATATTGCATGAATTTATTCCTCTACATCATGTCATCTTGTTAAGGCATTACTCTGTTTTTAACTTAATACTCTAGATGCATGCTGGATAGCGGTCGATGAGTGGAGTAATAGTAGTAGATGCAGAGTCGTTTCGGTCTACTTGTCATGGACGTGATGCCTATATACATGATCATTGCCTGGATAACCTCATAACTATGCTCAATTCTGTCAATTGCTCAACAGTAATTTGTTCACCCACCGTAGAATACTTATGCTCTTGAGAGAAGCCACTAGTGAAACCTATGGCCCCCGGGTCTATTCTCATCATATCAATCTCCATCACTTTATTTACTTGCTTTTGTTTTTACTTTTTACTTTGCATCTTTATACCAAAAATACCAAAAATATTATCTCTATCAGATCTCACCCTCGTAAGTGACCGTGAAGGGATTGACAACCCCTAAGCGTTGGTTGCGAGTAGTTATCGTTTTGTGCAGGTACGAGGGACTTGCGCGTGGTCTACTACTGGATTGATACCTTAGTTCTCAAAAACTGAGGGAAATACTTACGCTACTGTGCTGCATCATCCTCTCCTCTTCGGGGAAATCCAACGCAAGCTCGAGACGTACCAAGAAGAATTTCTGGCGCCGTTGCCGGGGAGGCTTACTCAAAAGTCAACATACCAAGTACCCATCACAATCCCTATCTCTCGCATTACATTATTTGCCATTTGCCTCTTGTTTTCCTCTCCCCCACTTCACCTTTGCCATTTTATTCGCCCTCTCTTTCCCAATCTCCTCCTCCTTTTCCCTTTGCCTTTTGTTTGCTCGTGTGTTAGTCTGCTTGTTCGTCGCGATGGCTCAAGATGCCACCAAATTGTGTGACTTCACCAATACCAATAATAATGATTTCCTTAGCACTCCGATTGCTCCTCTTGCCAATACCGAATCTTGTGAAATCAATATTGCTTTATTGAATCTTGTTATAAAAGACCAATTCACCGGCCTTCCTAGCGAAGATGCCGCTACTCATCTGAATGGCTTTGTTGATTTATGTGATATGCAAAAGAAAAAGGATGTCGATAATGATGTCGTTAAATTGAAGCTATTTCCTTTTTCTCTTAGAGTTCGTGCTAAAGCGTGGTTTTCATCTTTGCCTACAAATAATATTGATTCTTGGAACAAGTGCAAAGATGCTTTTATCTCTAAGTATTTTCCTCCCGCTAAGATTATCTCTCTTAGGAACGATATTATAAATTTTAAGCAACTTGATCATGAACATGTTGCACAAGCTTGGGAGAGAATGAAATTAATGCTACGTAATTGTCCTACTCATGGTTTGAACTTATGGATGATTATTCAAAAAATTTATGCTGGATTGAATTTTGCTTCTAGAAATCTTTTAGATTCGGCCGCAGGAGGCACTTTTATGGAAATCACTTTAGGAGATGCTACTAAATTCCTAGATAATATTATGGTTAATTATTCTCAATGGCATACTGAAAGATCTACCAATAAAAAAGTGCATGCTATAGAAGAAATCAATGTTTTGAGTGGAAAGATGGATGAACTTATGAATTTATTTGCTAAGAGTGTTTCTTCTGATCCCAATAATATGCTTTTATCTACCTTGATTGAGAATAATAATGAATCTATGGATGTGAATATTGTTGGTAGGAATAGTTTTGGAAACAACGCGTATAGAGGGAATTTTAATCCTAGGCCTTATCCTAGTAATCCTTCTAATAATTATGGAAATTCCTACAACAACTCTTATGGAAATTTTAATAAGATGCCCTCTGAATTTGAGAGTAGTGTTAGAGAGTTTATGAATTCACAAAAGAATTTTAATGCTTTGCTTGAAGAGAAATTACTTAAAGTTGATGATTTGGCTAGGAACGTTGATAGAATTTCTCTTGATGTTGATTCTTTAAAGCTTAGATCTATTCCTCCTAAGCATGATATCAATGAGTCTCTCAAAGCTATGAGAATTTCCATTGATGAGTGCAAAGAAAGAACCGCTAGGATGCGTGCTTCCAAAATGCCTTTATTAAAGCGTGTTCTTCCGATTCCTATGAAAATCAAGATGAAGATCTAAAAGTTATTTATGTGTCCCCTATTAAATCCTTGTTTTTCAATATGAATCTTGATGAAACTGAATATGATCTTCCTTTACCTAGAAGGCGTCCTAAGAATTCTGAGTTTCTAGATCTTGATGATGAAATTGATGAAAGTGGGATTGAAAGAAATAAAAATCTTGATGTTGCTAAACCCACTATTTTGGATCTCAAGGAATTTAATTATGAAAATTGCTCTTTGATTGGTTGTATTTCCTTGTTGCAATCCGTGCTAGATTCTCCTCATGCTTATAGTCAAAATAAGGCCTTTACTGAACACATTGTTGATGCCTTGATGCAATCTTATGAAGAAAAACTTGAGTTGAAAGTTTCTATCCCTAGAAAACTCTATGATGAGTGGGAACCTACTATCAAAATTAAAATTAAAGATTGTGAGTTTCATGCCTTGTGTGATTTGGGTGCTAGTGTCTCTACTATTCCCAAAACTTTGTGTGATTTGCTAGATTTCCGTGATTTTGATGATTGCTCTCTAAACTTGCATCTTGCGGATTCCACTATTAAAAAGCCTATGGGAAGAATTAATGATGTTCTTATTGTTGCAAATAGGAATTATGTGCCCATAGATTTTATCGTTCTTGATATAGATTGCAATCCTTCATGTCCTATTATTCTTGGTAGACCTTTCCTTAGAACGATTGGTGCAATTATTGATATGAAGGAAGGAAATATTAGATTCCAATTCCCTTTAAAGAAAGGCATGGAACACTTTCCTAGAAAGAAAATAAAACTACCATATGAATCTATCATGAGAGCCACTTATGGATTGCCTACCAAAGACGACAATACTTAGATCTATCTTCGCTTTTATGCCTAGCTAGGGGCGTTAAACTATAGCGCTTGTTGGGAGGCAACCCAATTTTATTTTGTGTTCTTTGTTTTTGTTCCTGTTTAGTGTTAAATTTTGTTTCTACTTTCTGTTTAGATGTGGTTTTATGTTTTAATTAGTGTTTGTGCCAAGTAGAACCTATAGGATAAGCTATGATGATAGTTGATTTGATTCTGCTGAAAAACAGAAACTTTGCGCTCACGAGAAAAAATTCAATAAATCACAAGAACGTGCTTTTGCATTGATTCTTATTGCTGCTGATCACTAAATAAATTTTACAGTACTTCCTATTTTGGTACAATATTTAGAGTTCCAGAAGTTTGCGTTAGTTACAGATTGCTACAGACTGTTCTGTTTTTGACAGATTCTGTTTTTTGTGTGTTGTTTGCTTATTTCAATGTATCTATGGCTAATAAATTAGTTTATAAACCATAAGGAAGTTGGAATACAGTAGGTTTAACACCAATATAAATAAAGAATGAGTTCATTACAGTACCTTGAAGTAGTCTTTTGTTTTCTTTCTCTAACGGAGCTCACGAGATTTCTATTGAGTTTTGTGTTGTGAAGTTTTCAAGTTTTGGGTGAATTCTTTTGATGGATTATGGAACAAGGAGTGGCAAGAGCCTAAGCTTGGGGATGCCCATGTCACCCCCAAGATAATCCAAGGACACCAAAAAGTCAAAGCTTGGGGATGCCCCGGAAGGCATCCCCTCTTTCGTCCACTTCCATCGGTAATTTACTTGGAGCTATATTTTTATTCACCAACATGATTATGTGTTTTGCTTGGAGCGTCTTGTATTATTTGAGTCTTTGCTTGTTAGTTTACCACAATCATCCTTGCTGTACACACCTTTTGAGAGAGCCATACATGATTTGGAATTTGATAGAATACTCTATGTGCTTCACTTATATCTTTTGAGCTTGATGGTTGCTCATAGTGCTTCACTTATATCTTTTTGAGCGTGATAATTTTTTGCTCTAGTACTTCACTTAGATCTTTTAGAGCACGGTGGTGGATTTGTTTTAAGGAAACTTGATCTCTCATGCTTCACTTAGATTATTTTGAGAGTCGTTAATAGCATGGTAATTTGCTTAATGTTAATATACTTGGTGTTCAAGATATGTGAAACTTTCTTTTGAGTGCGTTGAATACTAAGATAAGTTTGATGCTTGATAATTGTTTTGAGATATGGAGGTAATAATATCAAAGTCATGCTAGTTGAGTAGTTGTGAATTTGAGAAATACTTGTGTTGAAGTTTGTAAGTCCTGTAGCATGCACGTATGGTTAAAGTTGTGTAACAAATTTGAAACATGAAGTGTACGTGGCTTGTGCATCCTTATGAGTGGCGGTCGGGGACAAGCGATGGTATTTTCCTACCAATCTATCCCCCTAGGAGCATGCACGTAGTACTTGATTTTTGATGACTTCTAAATTTTTGCAATAAGTATATGAGTTCTTTTGACTAATGTTGAGTCCATGGATTATACGCACTTTTACCTTTCCGCCATTGCTAGCCTCTTTGGTACCGTGCATTGCCCTTTCTCACATTGAGAGTTGGCGCAAACTTCACCGGTGCATCCAAACTCCATGATACGATACGCTCTATCACACATAAACCTCCCTATATCTTCCTCAAAACAGCCACCATACCTACCTATTATGGCATTTCCATAGCCATTCCGAGATATATTGCCATGCAACTTTCCACCGTGCCGTTCATCATTATTATGACATACATTACTTTTGTCATATTTGCATTGCATGACCATGTAGTTGACATCGTATTTGTGGCAAAGCCACCATGCATTATTTTTCATACATGTCACTCTTGATTCATTGCACCATCCCGGTACACCGCCGGAGGCATTCATATAGAGTCATACCTTGTTCTAATTTCGAGTTGTAATCCTCATGTTGTAATCAATAGAAGTGTGATGATCATCATTATTAGAGCATTGCCCATAAAAAAAGAAAGAGAAAGGCCAAAAAAAAATGCCAAAAAAAAAGAAAAGAAAAGGGCAATGCTACTATCTCTTTTTCCACACTTGTGCTTCAAAGTAGCACCATGTTCTTCATGTAGTGAGTCTCATATTTTGTGCTTCAAAGTAGCACCTAGTTCTTCATGTAGTGAGTCTCATATATTTTGCTTCAAAGTAGCACCATGTTTTTCATATAGTGAGTCTCATAAGTTGTCTTTTTCATACTGGTGGGAATTTTTTTCATTATAGAACTTGGCTTGTATATTCCTACGATGGGCTTCCTCAAATGCCCTAGGTCTTCATGAGCAAACAAGTTGGATGCACACCCACTAGTTTTCTTTTGTTGAGCATTCATAGCTCTAGTGCATCCGTTGCATGGCAATCCCTACTCCTCATGTTGACATAAATTGATGGACATCTCCATAGCCCGTTGATTATCCTCGTCAATGTGAGACTTTCTCCTTTTTTGTCTTCTCCACACAATCCCCATCATCATATTCTATTCCACACATAGTGCTATATCCATGGCTCACGCTCATGTATTGCGTGAAGGTTGAAAAAGTTTGAGATTATTTAAGTATGAAACAATTGCTTGGCTTGTCATCGGGGGTATAGAAGATGGGAACATCTTTGTGTGATGAAAATGAAGCATAGCCTAACTATATGATTTTGTAGGGATGAACTTTCTTTGGCCATGTTATTTTGAGATGACATAATTAGTTTGATTAGTGTGCTTGAAGTATTATTATTTTTATGTCAATATGAACTTTTGTCTTGAATCTTTCGGATCTGAATATTCATATCACAATTAAGAAGATTTACATTGAGATTATGCCAAAGTATCACTCCGCATCAAAAATTCTCTTTTTATCATTTACCTACTCGAGGACGAGCAGGAATTAAGCTTGGAGATGCCTGATACGTCTCCAACGTATCTATAATTTTTTATTGCTCCATGCTACATTATCTATTGTTTTGGACTATAATGGGCTTTATTTTCCACTTTTATATTATTTTTGGGACTAACCTATTAACCAGAGGCCCAGCCCAGAATTGCAGGTTTTTTGCCTATTTCAGTGTTTCGAAGAAACGGAATATCAAACGGAGTCCAAACGGAATGAAACCTTCGGAAACGTGATCTTCTCACCGAACATGATCCAGGAGACTTGGACCCTACTCCAAGAAGTGCCAGAGGCGGTCACGAGGGAGGGGGGCGCGCCCTACCCCCCTGGGCGCGCCCCCCTACCTCGTGGGCGCCCTGACGCTCCACCAACGTACTCCTTCCTCCTATATATACCTACGTACCCCCAACAGATCGGGGACAGAGCCAAAAACCTAATTCCACCGCCGTAACTTCCTGTATCCACGAGATCCCATCTTGGGACTGTTAGGAGCTCACGGGGGGGCATCCACCACGGAGGGCTTCTACATCATCACCATAGCCCCTCCGATGAAGTGTGAGTAGTTTACTTCAGACCTTCGGGTCCATAGTTAGTAGCTAGATGGCTTCTTCTCTCTTTTTGTATCTCAATACAATGTTCTCCCCCTCTCTCGTGGAGATCTATTCGATGTAATCTTCTTTTTGCGGTGTGTTTGTTGAGACCGATGAATTGTGGGTTTATGATCCAGCTTATCTATGGAAAATATTTGATTCTTCAATGAATTCTTTTATGTATGATTGAGTTATCTTTGCAAGTCTCTTCGAATTATCCGTTTGGTTTGGCCAACTAGATTGGTAGTTCTTGCAATGCGAGAAGTGCTTAGCTTTGGGTTCAATCTTGCGGTGACCTTACCCGATGTGAAAGGGTTGCAAGGCACGTATTGTATTGTTGCCATCGAGGATAACAAGATGGGGTATTTATCATATTGCATGAATTTATTCCTCTACATCATGTCATCTTGCTTAAGGCGTTACTCTGTTTTTAACTTAATACTCTAGATGCATGCTGGATAGCGGTCGATGAGTGGAGTAATAGTAGTAGATGCAGAATCGTTTCGGTCTACTTGTCATGGACGTGATGCCTATATACATGATCATTGCCTAACCTCATAACTATGCTCAATTCTGTCAATTGCTCAACAGTAATTTGTTCACCCACCGTAGAATACTTATGCTCTTGAGAGAAGCCACTAGTGAAACCTATGGCCCCCGGGTCTATTCTCATCATATCAATCTCCATCACTTTATTTACTTGCTTTTGTTTTTACTTTTTAATTTGCATCTTCATACCAAAAATACCAAAAATATTATCTCTATCAGATCTCACCCTCGTAAGTGACCGTGAAGGGATTGACAACCCCTAAGCGTTGGTTGCGAGTAGTTATCGTTTTGTGCAGGTACGAGGGACTTGCGCGTGGTCTCCTACTGGATTGATACCTTGGTTCTCAAAAACTGAGGGAAATACTTACGCTACTGTGCTTCATCATCCTCTCCTCTTCGGGGAAATCCAAGGCAAGATCGAGACGTAGCAGGGCCACCCCGTCGACAACCGTGACGACCGCCTGGAGGGTGGGGGAGGGGGCGGCACGTCAGGGACCTCGAGGTGAAAGAAGCCCAGCCCCTCGATGTCGTGGCCGTACTGTTGGGGAACGTAGTAATTTCAAAATTTTCCTATGCACACACAAGACCATGGTGATGGCATAGCAACGAGAGGGGAGAGTGTCTGTCCACGTACCCTCGTAGACCGAAAGCGGAAGCGTTATAACAACGCGGTTGATGTAGTCGACGTCTTCACGATCCGAACGATCCAAGCACCGAGCGTCACGGCACCTCCGAGTTCTGCACACGTTCAGCTCGATGGCGATCCCGGACTCCGATCCAGCAAAGTGTCGGGATGAGTTCCGTCGACGACGGCGTGGTGACGATGATGATGCTCTACGGCGAGGGCTTCGCCTAAACTCTGCGACGATATGACCGAGGTGGAATATGGTGGAAGGGGCACCGACACGGCTAAGAGATCCAAGGGATCAATTGTTGTGTCTTTGGTGCTAGCCCTGCCCTCTATTTATATGTTGAGCCCGGGTCGAAACTTGGAGCAAAAACCTCCTCAAAGTCGGTTTTGCCGAAAGGCAAGAGTCCCACTCGGACTCCAGGACCAAACGCCACAATCCTTGGCGTCGGCCCGACGCCATGGGCCTCGGCGTCGGCCCAGGCCGACGCCAGGTCTCCGGCGTTTGGCCCCGGCCTCATAAAACTCCTTTTGCACCGACCTAAAGCCTCATGGGCTTGACCCTTGGCCTAAACATATCATCCAATATATGAATCTTTACGTCTCGACCATTTCGAGACTCCTCGTCATGTCCCCGATCTCATCCAGGACTCGAACTCCTTGGTACATCAAAACATGCAAACTCATAATATAACTGTCATCGAAACCTTAAGCGTGCGGACCCTACGGGTTCGAGAACTATGTAGACATGACCTAGAACTATTCTCGGTCAATAACCAATAGCGGAACCTGGATGCCCATATTGGTTCCTACATATTCTATGAAGATCTTTATCGGTCAAACCGCATAACGACATACGTTGTTCCTTTTGTCATCGGTATGTTACTTACCCGAGATTCGATCGTCGGTATCCAATACCTAGTTCAATCTCGTTACTGGTAAGTCTCTTTACTCGTTCCGTAATACATCATCTCACAACTAACTCATTAGTTGTAATGCTTGCAAGGCTTATGTGATGTGTATTACCGAGAAGGCCCAGAGATACCTCTCCGACAATCGGAGTGACAAAACCTAATCTCAAATCGCCAACCCAACAAGTACCTTTGGGGACACCTGTAGTACTCCTTTATAATCACCCGATTACGTTGTGACGTTTGGTAGTACCCAAAGTGTTCCTCCGTAAGCGGAGTTGCATAATCTCATAGTTACAGGAACATGTATAGGTCATGAAAGCAATAGCAATATACTAAGCGATCAAGTGCTAAGCTAACGGAATGGTTCATGTCAATCACATCATTCTCCTAATGATGTGATCCCATTAATCAAATGACAACACATGTCTATGGTTAGGAAACACAACCATCTTCAATTAATGAGCTAGTCTAGTAGAGGCATACTAGTGACTATCTGTTTGTCTATGTATTCACACATGTATTATGTTTCCGGTTAATACAATTCTAGCATGAATAATAAACATTTATCATGATATAAGGAAATAAATAATAACTTTATTATTGCCTCTAGGGCATATTTCCTTCATCTCCCACTTGCACTAGAGTCAATAATCTAGATTACACAGTAATGATTCTAACACCCATGGAGTCTTGATGCTGATCATGTTTTGCTCGTGGAAGAGGCTTAGTCAACGGGTCTGCAACATTCAGATCTGTATGTATTTTGCAAATCTCTATGTCTCCCACTTGGACTTGGTCCCGAATGGAATTGAAGCGTCTTTTGATATGCTTGGTCCTCTTGTGAAATCTGGATTCCTTTGCCAAGGCAATTGCACCAGTATTGTCACAGAAGATCTTCATTGGTCCCGATGCACTAGGTATGACACCTAGATCGGAAATGAACTCTTTCATCCAGACTCCTTCATTTGCTGCTTCCGAAGCAGCTATGTACTCCGCTTCACATGTAGATCCCGCCACGACGCTTTGTTTAGAACTGCACCAACTGACAGCTCCACCGTTTAATAAAAATACGTATCCGGTTTGCGATTTAGAATCGTCCGGATCAGTGTCAAAGCTTGCATCGGCGTAACCATTTACGACTAGCTCTTTGTCACCTCCATATCGAGAAACATATCCTTAGTCCTTTTCGGTATTTCAGGATGTTCTTGACGCTGTCCGATGATCCACTCTGGATTACTTTGGTACCTTCCTGCCAAGCTTACAGCTAAGCATACATCAGGTCTGGTACACAGCATTGCATACATGATAGAGCCTATGGCTGAAGCATAGGAACATCTTTCATTTCTCTCTATCTTCTGCTCTGGTCGGGCATTGAGTCGACTCAATCTTACACCTTGTGTACTGGTAAAAACCTTTCTTTGCTCGATCCATTTTGAACTTCTTCAAAACTTTATCAAGGTATGTGCTTTGTGAAAGTCCAATTAAGCGTCTTGATCTATCTCTATAGATCTTGATGCCCAATATGTAAGCAGCTTCACCGAGGTCTTACATTGAAAAACTTTATTCAAGTATCCTTTTATGCTATCCAGAAATTCTATATCATTTCCAATCAACAATATGTCGTCCACATATAATATCGAAATGCTACTGAGCTCCCACTCACTTTCTTGTAAATATAGGCTTCTCCAAAAGTCAGATAAAACCATATGCTTTGATCACACTATCAAAGCGTTTATTCCAACTCCGAGAGGCTTGCACTGGACCATAAATTGATCGTTGGAGCTTGCACACTTTGTTAGCACCCTTTGGATCAAAAAACCTTCTGGTTGCATCATATACAACTCTTCTTCTAGAAATCCATTCAAGAATGCAGTTTTACATCCATTTGCCAAATTTCATAATCATAAAATGCGGCAATCGCTAACATGATTCGGACAGACTTAAGCATCGCTACTGGTGAGGAAGTCTCATCGTAGTCAACCCCTTGAACTTGTCGAAAACCTTTTGCAACAAGTCGAGCTTTGTAGACGATTACATTACCATCGGCGTCGGTCTTCTTCTTAAAGATCCATTTATTCTCAATGGCTTGCCGATCATCGGGCAAGTCAACCAAAGTCCATACTTTGTTCTCATCCATGGACCCCATCTCAGATTTCATGGCTTCCAGCCATTTAGCGAATCTGGGCTCACCATCGCTTCTTCATAGTTTGTAGGTTCGCCATGGTCAAGTAACATGACTTCGAATAGGATTACCGTACCACTCACGGTGCGTATTTTACTCTGGTTGACCTCGAAGTTCAGTAGTAACTTGATCTCAAGCTTCATGATCATCATCATTAGTTTCCTCACTAATTGGTGTAGTTGTCACGGGAACCGTTTCTTGTGATGAACTACCTTCAATAAGGGAGCAGATCTGATTATCTCATCAAGTTCTACTTTCCTCCCACTCACTTCTTTCGAGAGAAACTCCTTCTCTAGAAAGGATCCGAATTTAGCAACGAAAACCTTGCCTTCAGATCTGTGATAGAAGGTGTACCCAACAGTCTCCTTTGGGTATCCTATGAAGACACATTTCTCGATTTGGGTTCGAGCTTATCTGGTTGAAGTTTCTTCACATAAGCATCGCAGCCCCAAACTTTAAGAAACGACAACTTTGGTTTCTTGCCAAACCACAGTTCATACGGTGTCATCTCAACGGACTTAGATGGTGCCCTATTTAACGTGAATGCGGCCGTCTCTAAAGCATATCCCCAAAAGCGATAGCGGTAAATCAGTAAGAGACATCATAGATCGCACCATATCAAGTAAAGTACGATTCGACGTTCGGACACACCATTTCTCTGTGGTGTTCGGGTGGCGTGAGTTTGAAACTATTCCACATTGTTTCAAATGTAAACCAAACTCGTAACTCAAATATTCTCCTCCACGATCCGATCGTAGAAACTTTATTTTCTTGTTACGATGATTTTCCACTTCACTCTGAAATTCTTTGAACTTTTCAAATGTTTCAGATTTGTGTTTCATTAAGTAGATATACCCATATCTGCTCAAATCATCTGTGAAGGTGAGAAAATAACGATACCCGGCGTGCCTCAACATTCATTGGGCCACAAACATCGGTATGTATGATTTCCAACAAATCAGTTGCTCGCTCCATAGTTCCGGAGAACGGCGTTTTAGTCATCTTGCCCATGAGGCACGGTTCGCAAGTACCAAGTGATTCATAATCAAGTGATTCCAGAAGCCCATCAGTATGGAGTTTCTTCATGCGTTTTACACCGATATGACCCAAGCGGCAGTGCCACAAATAAGTTGCATTATCATTATCAACTCTGCATCTTTTGGTTTCAACACTATGAATATGTGTACTACTACTATCGAGATTCAATAAAATAGACCACTCTTCAAGGGTGCATGACCATAAAAGATATTATTCATATAAATAGAACAACCATTATTCTCTGTCTTAAATGAATAACCGTTTCGCATCAAACAAGATCCAGATATAATGTTCATGCTTAACGCTGGCACCAAATAACAATTATTTAGGTCTAAAACTAATCCCGATGGTAGATGTAGAGGTAGCGTTCGACCGCGATCACATCGACTTTGGAACCATTTCCCACGCGATCGTCACCTCGTCCTTAGCCAATCTTCGCAATCCGTAGTTCTGTTTGAGTTGCAAATATTAGCAACAGAACCAGTATCAAATACCAGTACTACTGCGAGTATTAGTAAGGTACACATCAATAACATGTATATCACATATACCTTTGATCACCTTGCCATCCTTCTTATCCGCAAATACTTGGGGCAGTTCCGCTTCGGTGTCGGTTTGCTTGCGGTAAAAACACTCGATTTCAGGCTTAGGTCCAGACTTGGGTTTCTTCTCCTGAGCAGCAACTTGCTTGCTGTTCTTTTGAAGTTCCTTCTTCTTTCATTTGCCCTTTTCTTGAAACTAGTGGTCTTGTTGACCATCAACACTTGATGCTCTTTCTTGATTTCTACCTCCATGCTTTTAGCATTGCGAAGAGCTCGGGAATTGTTTTGGTCATCCCTTGCATATTATAGTTCATCACGAAGCTCTTGTAGCTTGGTGGCGTGATTGGAGAATTCTGTCAATGACACTATCATCCGGAAGAGTAACTCCCAGCTTGAATCAAGTGATTATTATACCGGACATTTTGAGTATATGTTCACTGACAGAACTATTCTCCTCCATCTTGCAGCTATAGAACTTATTGGAGACTTCATATCTCTCAATCCGGGCATTTTCTTGAAATATTAACTTCAACTCCTGGAACATCTCATATGCTCCATGACGTTCAAAACGTCGTTGAAGACCCGGTTCTAAGCCGTAAAGCATGGCACCTTGAACTATCGAGTAGTCATCACTTTGCTCGCCAGACGTTCACAACTTCGGCGTTGCTCTGCAGCAGGCCTGGCACCCAGCGGTGCTTCCAGGGCGTAATTCTTACGTGCAGCAATGAGGATAATCCTCAAATTCGGACCCAGTCCGTGTAATTGCTACCATCATCTTTCAACTTTGCTTTCTCAAGGAACGCATTAAAATTCAACGGAACAACATCACGAGCCATCTATCTACATAAACATAGACAAGCAAAAATACTATCGGTACTAAGTTCATGATAAATTTAAGTTTAATTAATCATATTAAAACCTCCCACTTAGACAGACATCTCTCTAGTCATCTAAGTGATTACGTGATCCAAATCAACTAAACCATGTCCGATCATCACGTGAGATGGAGTAGTTTCAATGGTGAACATCACTATGTTGATCATATCTACTATATGATTCACGCTCGACCTTCGGTCTCCGTGTTCGAGGCCATATCTGTTATATGCTAGGCTCGTCAAGTTTAACCTGAGTATTCGCGTGCGCAACTGTTTTGCACCCGTTGTATTTGAGCGTAGAGCCTATCACAGCCGATCATCACGTGGTGTCTCAGCACGAAGAACTTTCATAGCGGTGCATACTCGGGAGAACACTTCTTGATAATTTTGGTGAGAGATCATCTTATAATGCTACCGTCAATCAAAGCAAGATAAGATGCATAAAGGATAAACATCACATGCAATCAATATAAGTGATATGATATGGTCATCATCATCTTGTGCTTGTGATCTCCATCGCCAAGCACCGTCATGATCACCATCGTCACCGGCGCGACACCTTGATCTCCATCGTAGCATCGTTGTCGTCTCGCCAACTATTGCTTCTCGACTATCGCTACCGCTTAGTGATAAAGTAAAGCAATTACATGGCTTTGCATTTCATACAATAAGCGACAACCATATGGCTCTGCCGATTGCCGATAACTTCGGTTACAAAACATGATCATCTCATACAATAAAATATAGCATCACGTCTTGACCACATCACATCACAACATGCCCTGCAAAAACAAGTTAGGCGTCCTCTACTTTGTTGTTGCAAGTTTTACGTGGCTGCTACGGGCTGAGCAAGAACCGTTCTTACCTCGCATCAAAACCACAGCGATAGTTTGTCAAGTTGGTGCTGTTTTAACCTTCGCAAGGACCGGGCGTAGCCACACTCAGTTCAACTAAAGTGAGAGAGACAGACACCCGCCGGTCACCTTTAAGCAACGAGTGCTCAAGCGGTGAAACCAGTCTCGCGTAAGCGTCTGGCGTAATGTCGGTCCGGGCCGCTTCATCTCACAATACCGCCGAACCAAAGTATGACATGCTGGTAAGCAGTATGACTTATATCGCCCACAACTCACTTGTGTTCTACTCGTGCATATGACATCAACGCATAAAACCAGGCTCGGATGCCCTTTGTGGGGGGCGTAGTAATTTCAAAATTTTCCTCGCACACACAAGACCATGGTGATGGCATAGCAACGAGGGAGAGTGTCTGTCCACGTACCCTCGAGACTGAAAGCGAAGCGTTATAACAACGCGGTTGATGTAGTCGACGTCTTCACGATCCGACCGATCCAAGCACCGAGCGTCGGCACCTCCGAGTTCTGCACACGTTCAGCTCGATGGCGATCCCGGACTCCGATCCAGCAAAGTGTCGGGATGAGTTCCGTCAAGCCGACGGCGTGGTAGCGATGATGATGCTCTACGCGCGAGGGCTTCGCCTAAACTCTGCAACGATATGACCGAGGTGGAATATGGTGGAAGGGGCACCCGACACGGCTAAGAGATCCAAGGGATCAATTGTTGTGTCTTTGGTGCTAGCCCTGCCCCTCAATTTATATGTTGAGCCCGGGGTGAAACTTGGAGCAAAACCTCCTCAAAGTCGGTTTTGCCCGAAGGCAAGAGTCCCACTCGGACTCCAGGACCAAACGCCACAATCCTTGGCGTCGGCCCGAGACGCCATGGGCCTCGGCGTCGGCCCAGGGCGACGCCGAGGTCTCCGGCGTTTGGCCCCCGGCCTCCATAAAACTCCTTTTGCACCGACCTAAAGCCTCATGGGCTTGACCCTTAGCCTAAACATATCATCCAATATATGAAACTTTACGTCTCGACCATTTGAGACTCCTCGTCATGTCCCGATCTCATCCGGGACTCGAACTCCTTGGTACATCAAAACATGCAAACTCATAATATAACATCATCGAAACCTTAAGCGTGCGGACCCTACGGGTTCGAGAACTATGTAGACATGACCTAGAACTATTCTCGGTCAATAACCAATAGCGGAACCTGGATGCCCATATTGGTTCCTACATATTCTCTGAAGATCTTTATCGGTCAAACCGCATAACGACATCGTTGTTCCTTTTGTCATCGGTATGTTACTTACCCGAGATTCGATCGTCGGTATCCAATACCTAGTTCAATCTCGTTACGGTAAGTCTCTTTACTCGTTCCGTAATACATCATCTCACAACTAACTCATTAGTTGTAATGCTTGCAAGGCTTATGTGATGTGTATTACCGAGAAGGCCAGAGATACCTCTCCGACAATCGGAGTGACAAAACCTAATCTCGAAATCGCCAACCCAACAAGTACCTTTGGAGACACCTGTAGTACTCCTTTATAATCACCCGATTACGTTGTGACGTTTGGTAGTACCAAAGTGTTCCTCCGTAAACGGAGTTGCATAATCTCATAGTTACAGGAACATGTATAGGTCATGAAGAAAGCAATAGCAATATACTAAGCGATCAAGTGCTAAGCTAACGGAATGGGTCATGTCAATCACATCATTCTCCTAATGATGTGATCCCATTAATCAAATGACAACACATGTCTATGGTTAGGAAACACAACCATCTTCGATTAATGAGCTAGTCTAGTAGAGGCATACTAGTGACTATCTGTTTGTCTATGTATTCACACATGTATTATGTTTCCGGTTAATACAATTCTAGCATGAATAATAAACATTTATCATGATATAAGGAAATAAATAATAACTTTATTATTGCCTCTAGGGCATATTTCCTTCACGTACATCATGAGCTCGGACACCACCGGACGATCCGGGCACAAGAGGGCGGGGTGCCCAGGGTCTTTGCAGAGGTAACAGCACTGAGGATTGACGCATTCGACTTGCGAGTGGCCCGCCACCCCGCAGTTGAAGCACGGGGGGTGGGGAAGGCTGGAGACGGGACCCGGAGCGGAAGAAGAGCCTGGAGCCAGCGGGGGAGGGTCGGGCTAGGTGCCACGCCTCGCGCCACGGCGCTTCTTCTTCTTGGCAGGGCCGGAACGCCCGTGAGCAGGGCCCCTGCCCGGGACAGCAGCCGAGGCCGGCTTTGCGGAGGCAGCCGCATGAGGCGGCACGTACCTCCGCGTGGGAGGAGCCGGAGGCGGGGCAGGGCCGCGCGGAGATGCCGGACGCGAGGACCGGGGCGGAGTGGGAGAGCGGGCGCGGTGAGGAGCGGGGGAAGGGGAGCGGCGCCGGGCTCGCCATTTGCCCGAAGCAGCCGGCCGGGGGGAGCGGGAACGTCCCTACGCGTCACGGCGGCCCGGGGAACGGCGGTCGTCGCGGCGGCCCTCGCGGAGATCCCTCAACTCGCGGCGGAGCTCCTCCTCGCGCCGGAGCGAGTCCGGTGATGGCCGGGGAGGACCGCGCTGGTCGTCGGCGCGGCGCTTGTGCCGAGCTCCGCCGTCGTCCCACTCCCGTGGCATCGGCGGCCGCGGCGAGGGAGGGGGGACGATGCACCGATAGCCGGCCGGGCGGAAGGGGAGGGGGGGCGACCACCACGGGGACAGGGGCGCTCGAGGAGAGGGAGATGGCGGCGGGAGAGGGAGCAGGGGCCAACGGGAGGCCGCAGGGGAGCCAAATCGAGGGCAGCGGGGAGCTGGGCCTAGGGCAACCAAGAGGCCCAACTCCCGCGGGCCGGCCCGGCCGAGGGGTAGGAGGCCCAGCAGGCGGGCGCAGAGGATGGGTCGGGCCAGGGCCCAGCACACCCGGCGCGGAAGAAGCTCGGCCCAGCAGGCGGGGCGGCCTCTGCCTGCGTAGGATTTCCCCGGACACGCATGGCGTCGCCACCACCGCCGGCGAGGCACCGGAGCGAGCAGGCGCAGGGCACAAGCCAGGTCGAGATGACCGGAAAGGCAGGGAGGAGGATCCATAGGCGACAATGAATGGCCGGAAGGGAGACACCCGCAGCACCGGGAGCGAGGGCGCGGGGCCACTGCGAGCCGCAGTGGCGTCGGAGGGGCCACCGGGCCAGCACTGGCCACTGGGCGGCACCAGGAGGAGCGGGCGGCACCCTTTTCGGAGCGGCCAGCCACACCCTAGGCCCGCACCTGCCGGCGACGAGCAGCCCTACGCCGCAAGTCCGTGCCTAGGCCCCAACTAGCCCGAGGCGAGCTCGCGGGCTCGCCGCCCACCATGGCTGCCATGAGCCGGTGGCGAACCCGCTCTGGGGCTGAGCCACCGCCCGGTGGCAACATGGTGCGGTGAGGGGTGGCAACGGGAGGAGGAGGAGGCAGGGGAGGGCACGGGGCTCGTCGGCGAGAGGTCCGCTCAGCCTTGAGCCGGGGACCGGGGGCGACCTCGGGGCGGCAGAAGACCGAAGCCCAAGGCTGGTGGAAAGGACGGGCGGCGGGGGCGAGACGGCCTGGCGACGGAGAGCTGGCGAGGCGTCGGCCGCCCTTGTGGCGGGCGCGTCGCCGAGGGAATCCATCATTCAAAGTTCGACCCCCAATTCGAAAATTTTCATTCGGTTTCCATCACACGCACACCCTATCCCTATGAGCATATCCGAAATACTGAGTTGACATATTATGTTGAAATTTACGAAGTTACCGTAGGCACCTCGTCGTCGACGGGAACGTCTCCTCCCGTTGAACGCGCACCATCGGAAATCCTAAAATAAATTTAGGAATAAATGCGTGCATCAGGATTTGAACCCTGATGGGCTGGGAATATCACAGTCCCTCTAACCATCTATTCCTACGATGATGAAGAACCGGCACAAAGATAATTCAATTTTGTTTTATTTCTATACAATTAATTGAGTAGTGCATCTCAAACAAAAATTTAAGTAGCGAGTACTTAATACTATTCAATTTATTTATCCAAATGAAAGTGTCACGCGTGTGGCATGAAGTAACACCGTCCTGACGTTTTTACAACTAAAATTACCATCCGAAAAGAAAGAAATCCAAAAGAAATCAAAACTTTTCATCCAAATAGAAAGTTTTCATACTTCAGAACAAAAGTTATCATCCCTAGATAACTAAAGTTGCTATCAAAAAACGTCAAAGCGGATTTGCTTCGTATCACATGTGTGACACTTATCAGGTCCAATTTATGCAATTCCCGCATTTTTTTTGTTTATGCATTAATTGATGTAATTAATTACACCCTCATTTTCTACCCCAATCGCATCCTTCTGTTTACTTTTGTTTTAACTGTTTTTTTTTACCGCTGGCGCAACCGAATCGACCCAATTATTTGGCCTTCCCCCCGAAATTTCCTCGTCTTCCTCCCGTGACCCCCCAGAAACAGAGTCGCCCTGGTTCGGTGCGCCGTCCAAATACAGGTGAGCCGCCGGCCATGAATCCCCCGAAACACCCCGTGTCGACTGGGACTGGTCCATAGCGTCACTCGTCTGGACCCCACACTGTTCTCCACCACGAGACCCACCCGAGAGCAGCTGCGCCGGCGATTCCCCCTCCACCGCCGCGACCACCCCCCATTCGCCGTCTTTCAAACAAGGAGGGCAAGCACGTCGACGGTGCGCGCGCCACCTTCCCCTGTTCCCCTGCTTTGAACGAAAGAGACCAGGAAATCAACCCACCCCCGCCACACTCATCTTTGCTTCTCTTCCAGCTCCTTTTGATCTGATTCATTCATGCCCAATTAGTCCGTGCAGGAGGCTGATCATATCTTCAACCAACAAGGCCGGACCGCTGGCGGGTTTCTCCGGCCGCCGGGTTGAAATCTGTTGCGGAGGAGGATTCCTGATGGTATCCGAACCAACAGAGGATTGTCTAATCCGGCTCGTCCTAGTCCCCGTTTCTGCCTTCTTGGTAAGTTACCCGAGAGCAGCTGCAAGGCCCGCCGCTCGTCTCAATAAGTAGCCTACAACTACTCCAGATAACTGCTGCAAGTCCGGCCACCATGGAGTCAACCTGCAACACCGTAAGTTCTTCATACCCCTTTTGCTTTCTTGTTACTATTATTAATTGAAGTAGTCCTTTTAATCTTTAGATTCATTTTTATACTCTCATCTTGCCCATGGAGAATCGTAACTCTCTTTTGTCGCTGTTTTGATCCTACTAGTTTAACTCTCTTTTGCAGATCATCAGAGATGAAGATAGCACTAGTAGCGCAAGCGAAAACCAAGATAGAATCAGCGCGCTGCCCGACCATCTTCTGCTCAAAATCCTCGAATGCCTTTACACGCCCACGGCAGTTCAGACCGGCGTGCTCTCCACACGATGGAGGCACCTCCCGCATCAGCTCTCGAATCTGCAAATCAATGCTGAATACTTTCCAGGCACTCTAGTGGATCAGATAATGACCGACTACACCGACGTGATAAGCAGATTTCTATCTCCGCCGCCTTGTGGATGCCATCGGATCATCAGGATCCTGCAGCTCTGCTTCTACCTAGCAGACCCTTACTTGTCCTCCATTGCTCACGCGGTCGGGGATGCCCTGAAGATCGGCGTACCAGAATACCTCGAGTTTGCGGCCACCGGCCATGTTGCATGTCCAAGTGAGGCTGAACTAGTACTCTTCAGACAACGGTTTATGTCCTTCTTCCATGCTTGCCCTGGCCCCTTCAGTTTGCTCACCAAACTGACGCTGCGGAGCCTTTCTTTTGAAGACTCGGACATCCCCAATATCCTCAACACTTGCAATAAACTTAAGCTCCTTTCCTTGAGATCCTGTGAAATGGGCCAGGACCCTGTCCTCAAGATAGATGCTCCATGCTCCGAGCTCATAGGACTTGAACTTATCGACTTTGGGTGTGCACAAGTTGAACTAATCTCTGCCCCTAAACTCCTGGAATTGGTCTATGATAGCTGGTGCGGTGAAAACCCCCCAGTGTATTTTCGCTATGTCCCCCAGCTTGTTAAATTATACTTCGCCTCTCCTGCCCTTTCTTGGCACACACCATTCACATTGAGCGAGTGCCTATCTGGTAACAGAAACCTGTCAATGCTGTATCTGAATTTTCGCACTCAAATGGTAAGTTACAGTTCCCTCCTCGTCTACATCATGTTTGTTTGTTTCAACGTGTCCCTGTTAACATCATGACATATTCCTCATATTTATGTACTTCGTTCTGCTGCAGATTTGGATTGAACCTGAAGATCCTCGACAGCTCACTCCTATATTCAGTAAACTGAGAGATGCGCATCTTTACAATATCTTTGCAGAGTGCGATCTGAATTGGACTATGTTTATCCTCGAAGCTGCACCTTCCTTGGAGAACTTTTATGTAAGTCCGTTACTTCAATTCTTCCAGCTTACCCACATCTTGGGCTGGATATAATTTGTTTGTATGATATGTTTCCATCAGCAATAAAAATATCGGCGTGTCTGTTTAAGTGTGTAATATCAAAATTTAAAATACCCAACAGCTCTATCCTGTCACATGTCGACCTTTTTGAGATGCACGAATAGGGAGATCCCATAATTGTACAGCAATGATGTACAATCTTGCTTCGATGCTGCATAGCGTTTTTTCACAGATAATGTCCATGCACGACGCAATTATTTTTCCTGTGAGGTATAATCTCATGTTGGATTCCTCCAAGTCCCTAGGGAATGCTCAAAAATCATTCACATTTGTTCCAGACAGCTATATAGGCCGTTCCAAAAACTAGTTCCAAAGAGGGTGTTAGCTTTATAGCAATCATTCGTTACTTGGATGTATTGACTCTTGTTATTGCTGTTGTTCTTTATCTTAGATATTAAAATCAAAACCAATGCCAACACTTAATCTAATGTATTGTTTATTTGTGGTCCATGAAGCTATCTCGGCATTCATGTGAACTCAGTAAGACCGAGGATAGTGCTGAGAAGACCAATGTGTTGTGGGAACCATCCGAGGATTCGAGGTACTTGAACTTGAAGTTGCTCGTGATGAAAGGTTTTAAGGAGGAAGACAAGGTGATGAATTATGTAAGACTTGTCATGGCACGAGCTGTCGTGTTGAATAGAATCGAGTTGTGTGATGAAGACCCCTGCAATGGGTGCAGTGCTATCAATCATGAGCCTCCAAGATTTCCGGTAGATGAAGCTAGCAAGCAACGGATAAGGGAGCAACTCACCCATGGATCCTCCTCATCTGCGGAGATAATAATTGGATGAAGGACATAGTTCAAGAATAATGAAGAGACAATAGCGATGGATAATGTCAATGAGTAGTAGTCTCATATAAGAATAAAAGACTGGTTAGCTGTGCCTAACAAGAAATAACCCCGTGTTAAGAGTGCTTGCTATTGTGCATTAGACCCTGGCAGTTGCAATTTTGTTTTAGCATTTGAGCTGTTTATATTTTTTTTTGCGAAGAATTTGAGCTGTTTATATGGCCAAGTATATTTTCTATGTGGGCAAATTATGATGCATGCACCGTATACATTTCTGTTTTACTTTGAAGTTGACTATTGTGTGCTGATCTGTGCATTTCAAATGTATGTCTTGTACATCCCATCTGGTCAAAGATATTTGAACACCGCCTAACGTGCATGATCCCGAAGCCTTCAAAATTGATATAAGGTGCATTAGTTAGTACTAGCAAAAAGGCCCATGCATTGCACCGGGTACAAAATAAATAAATATATGCATAGACAGTGGAAAAAATATCACTCAAACTTTGCAAATAATCAAACAACTATAGCAGAACAATGTTGTTGAAACAATTTTGGGTAAAAAAGATTTTTCAAACAATTAATATTTTCTGTTTGTAAATCCCATAACTTTCTCAAGAAACAGAATAGATATGCTCTTATTTGATGTTCTGTACCGTTGGTGATTTGGCACATGGCAAGTTGAAACAATTACCATGGTCAGTGGTCGAAAGTATTCAGATATGATTTCTGCACAAAACTGATAAATGATTTTAGTTTAAATGGTTCAAGAAACAATGCAATTAGATATCATCGTTGCATGCCAAACATACCCGTGCACTGCCATTGGAGAAAAAAAAAATCAATTTCTGCTCACTAACCTGAAATTTTCAGTACACCCTCTGTTCCTAAATATAAGTCTTTTTAGAGATTCCAATATGGACTACATACGGAGCAAACTGAATGAATCTACAATCTAAAATATGTCTACATACATACGTATGTAGTTCATATTGAAATCTCTAGAAAGACTTATATTTAGGAACGGAGGGAGTATAACATATGGTCTCACCCTGATTTTGGTTGTAGACCATTAGAAATATGATGGGTTTCACACCAACGGCAGTTCCCTTTTTCCATTATACAACGATTTATCTCAAAAGAAAAGGAGAACACACCACTAACTTGTCAATGTGCATCATGACTCCGTCAAGCTTCCAGTGCATGAACATACTTCTTTTCCTTTTTATCTAGCACATATGGTCGTATGTTGCATCGGGAGAAAAATATTGGCGTTTTACTCATTTTACAAACCACTTCCTGTGCCACTGTGCACTATTTCTTCTATTCAACTTTGACAAACCTCACATTTAGCAACAATGTGATAGTAATGTTTGTGTCCATGCCTACAATAGTTTGACTAAAAGGAAAAATAAAAATAGCTACTCCCTCCGTTCCAAATTACTCGTCGCAGAAATGGATGTATCTAGAACTAAAATACATCTAGATACATCCATACGTGCGACAAGTAATTTGGAACAGAGGGAGTACATTGAAGAGCAGAAGGAAAACTTTGTCAAAGTTGCAAACCTAGTGTCACTTTTCTTGCTTTTAACAAGTTATAATGTTGCTTGAGTGAGTTGTTTCTTGAAGCCCCTGAAATGACCTGATTTTTTCTGGGTCTTGTATGACCAATTCAAGGCATGATGGTAAGCTGTTTGAGTTCTAGACAAGTTTTGCATTTTCTGAAGTTTTCTCGGTGAAAAAAACTGATTAATGGCAGAACATGCCGCACCATGCATACAGTGTTAGAATTCATTCAAATCAGGCACGGATACCTAACATATGAATGTTCACCTTCTTGCAAAAGTCGGGGTCAGTTCTGAGATTTCCAAAGAAATATTATGTTCAATGGGGAGTGTTCGGATATGCCAGAAGGGTCCGTTTGGGAGCACCTCGTTTCTAAACATCCCTTTAAATGGCCCCATTTTTCTCATGGCCTTGTATGACCAATTAAAAGCACCATGCCTATTTTTTAGGTTTTCGTCAAGTTTTGCACTTTCTGAAGTTTTCTTAGTTAAAAAACTGCCGATAAATGGTCGGACGATGTCGCATAACTTGCATACGGTTTAGAAAATCGTGCAAACTAGGCATGAATACCTACCATGGCCATGCCCATCTTCTTGCAAAAGTGGGTGTCATTTTAAGGATGTCCAAAGATAGACTATGTTCAATGGAGGGTGTTCGAGTAGGCCAAAAGGATCCGTTTGAAAACTCATTGTTTTTCAACATCCATCAAATGACCCCAATTCTTTCACCAGCTTCTATGACCAATTAAAGGCATCATGCCAAGTTATTTGGAATTTTTAGAAGTTTTGCATTTTCTTGAGGTTTCTCTGTGAAAAAGGGCTGATAAATGGCCCAACGTGTCACCACATGTAAACGGTGTTGAAAGTCGTTCAAACATGGCATGATGCCTGTGTCAGGCTATTACAAGAAGTTGGAGTCATTTATCCGTAATCCAAAAAAACACCAGTTGAAAGGAGTGTGTGAGACTATGTCAAACGGGTGCATCCGTGATCATGTATTTTTCCCTTAATTTGAATGCTTCTGTTACTTGCAATTTTCGTCATTATCGATCAACATGAACATCTTCTTATCTCATAACCATTTCTAGAAATTTATCAACATTTTAGAATTTCAAATTGTTGAAAATTTTACAGTTTGAACGCTTTTTCCAAAATTGTTATCAAATTACCAACAATTGATGAAAATTTTGAAAAAAATGCGACCATGTGCTTTATATAATTTATCACCTTTATTTTGAAGCACAAACATTTCATAAATTTGTGAAGAAAATATTCAAATACTCAAACATTTTATTAAATTGTGGAACATACATTTTTTAAAGTTTTAAACAATATTCGAAAACAAGAACGTTTTCTGGTATTCCAAACAATGTTTCAAATTTTGGAACAAGTTTCAGAAATAATAATAAAGTTCAAAAGGAGAAAAGTGAATTAACTAAAAAAGAGAAGACAAACAAAAAAATAGAAAAGAAAAAAAATTCTTAGGTCCTAGAAAATAAAAACATTTCACATTGTAAAAAAGGTTCACATTTTCAAAAAATATTTTTAAAATTGAAAACCCGCATTAGTTTTTTTTCAAGTTATAAAAAACGCATTAGCTACAAAATACCTGGTTGGTTCACTACAGTGTCCGGCCCAATTTGATATACTACAGTACCTCAATTTTATTTTTATGGGTACAGTACGTCAATTCTAGGTGATAAAATTGATAAATGTTTATTATTCATGCTAGAATTTTATGTTTATTTTTATGTTGTTACTTTATAATTTCTTATTCATGATAAATGTTAATTATTCATGCTAGAATTTTATTGATCGGAAACTTAAATACATGTGTGAATACATCAATGTTGAGGATATCACTTATCGTTATCGTCTCGGTCATCTAGGGATTAGAAATTAATCGGAAATAAGCCGATTAATCAATTTTATCGGTCGATTATTAATCGGATTTTTTTTTTCAAATCTCAGGTTACCAACACTAAAATACACTATATTCAACACCAAAACAATATTTGCCAGAAGTGTTACCTTGATTTCTAGCCTTTGAATCCTTGTGTAATGGCAAAAAAATAGAACAATAGTACATATTCCGTAAAAAGATCCACAAAACATAAATAAACATAGTTTTTGCAAACATCGTATTATGAATAGCTCTGATTTATCGGTAGATTCCCGATAAATCGCATGTCAGAATAATAAATCTGTCCAAAAGATAAACAACAAAGATAAGGCATAATCTTATCGGTCACCCCCATTAGCGATAAATCGGAAGATAAATCGGTGAATCGGAAGATTTCTTGAACAGTGGAATACATAAACAAATAATGTGACCCTAGTAAGCCTCTACTAGACTAGCTCCTTGATCAAAGATGGTTAAGATTTCCTAACCATGGACATGTGTTGTCATTTGATAACGGGATCACATCATTAGGAGAATGATGTGATGGACAAGACCCACCCGTTAGCTTAGCATAATGATCATTCAATTTTATTGCTATTGCTTTCTTCATGTCAAATACATATTCCTTCGACTGTGAGATTATGCAACTCCCGGATATCGGAGGAATAACTAGTGTGTTATCAAATGTCACAACGTAACTGGGTGATCATAAAGATGCTCTACAGGTATCTCCGAAGGTGTCTGCTGAGTTCGCATAGATCGAGATTAGGATTTGTCACTCCGAGTATCGGGGAGGTATCTCTGGGCCCTCTCGGTAATACACATCATAACCTTGCAAGCAAATGACTAAGGAGTTAGTCACGAGGTGATGTATTACGGAACAAGTAAAGAGACTTGCCGGTAACGAGATTGAACTAGGTATATGTTGGGAAACGTAGCATGCAATTTCAAAAAAATTCCTACGCTCGCGTAAGATCTATCTAGGAGATGCATAGCAACGAGAGGGGGAGAGTGTGTCCATGTACCCTCGTAGACCGAAAGCGGAAGCGTTAGGGTTGATGTAGTCGAACGTCTTCCCAATTCAACCGATCAAGCACAGAACGTACGGTACCTCCGAGTTCTGCACACGTTCAACTCGATGACGTCCCTCGAACTCTTCATGCAGCAAAGTGTCGAGGGAGAGTTTCATTAGCATGACAGCGTGGTGACGGTGATGGTGAAGTGATCTGCGCAGGGCTTCGCCTAAGCACTACGACAATATGACCGGAGGAGTACATGGTGGAGTGGGGCACCACACATGGCTAAGAACAATTGATGTGCCTTAGAGGTGCCCCCTGCCCTCCGTATATAAAGGATGGAGAGGGGAGGAGGCCGGCCTAGGGGCATGCCAAGTGGGGGGAATCCCACTTGGACTCCTAGTCCTATTCTCCCCCCTTTCCTTTTACCGGAAAGGGAAAGGGAGAAGGAGAGGGAGGAGGAGAAGGAAAGGGGGGCCGCGCCCCTTCCCTAGTCCAATTCGGACTCCTCCCTATGGGGGTGCGCGCCACCCCTTGTGGGCTGCCTTGCCCCCCTCCTATGGCCCATAAGGCCTATATCTTCACACAGGGGTTCGTTAACCCCTCCCGGTACTCCGATACATTCCCGATACATTCCGAGACACTTCCGTGTCCGAATACTATCGTCCAATATATCAATATTTACCTCTTGACCATTTTGAGACTCCTCGTCATGTCCATGACCTCATACGGGACTCCGAACCATCTTCGGTCACAAAAACACATAACTCATAATACAAATCGTCATCGAACGTTAAGCGTGTGGACCCTACGGGTTCGAGAACTATGTAGACATGACTGAGACACATTTCCAGTCAATAACCAACAGGAGAACCTGGATGCTCATATTTTTTCCTACATATTCCTCGAAGATCTGTATCGGTCAAACCACAATGACAACATACGTCATTCCCTTTGTCATCGGCATGTTACTTGCCCGGGATTCGATCATCGGTATCTTCATACCTAGTTCAATCTCGTTACAGGCAAGTCTCTTTACTCGTTCTGTAATACATCATCCCGCAACTAACTCATTAGTCACATTGCTTGCAAGGCTTATCATGATGTGTATTACCGGGAGGGCGCAGAGATACCTCTCCAATACTTGGACTGACAAATCCTAATCTTGATCTATGCCAACCGAACAAACACCTTCGGAGATAGCTATAGAGTATCTTTATGATCACCCCGTTACGTTGTGATGTTTGATAGCACACAAGGTATTCCTCCGGTATTCGGGAGTTGCATAATCTCATAGTCAAAGGAATATGTATAAGTCATGAACAAAGCAATAGCAATAACACTTAACGATCATTATGCTAAGCTAACAGATGGGTATTGTGAAGGAAATATGCCCTAGAGGCAATACTAAATTTGTCATTTATATTTCCTTATATCATGATAAATGTTTATTATTCATGCTAGAATTGTATTAACAGGAAACTTAGTACATGTGTGAATACATAGAGAAAACAAAGTATTCCCAGTATGCCTCTACTTGACTAGCTCATTAATCAAAGATGGTTATGTTTCCTAACCATAGACATGTGCTGTCATTTGATGAATGGGATCACATCATTAGAGAATGATGTGATGGATAAGACCCGTCCGTTAGCTTAGCATAATGATCGTTAAGTTTTATTGCTATTGCTTTCTTCATGACTTATATATGTTCCTCTGACTATGAGATTATGCAACTCCGAATACGGAGGAACACCTTGTGTGCTATCAAAGCGTCACAAGCGTAAGCGGGTGATTACAAACATGCTCTACAGGTGTCTCCGAAGGTGTTTGTTGGGTTGACATAGATCGAGATTAGGATTTGTCACTCCATGTTTTGGAGAGGTATCTTTGGGCCCTCTCGGAAATGCACATCACTATAAGCCTTGCGAGCAATGTGACTAATGAGTTAGTTACGGGATGATGCATTACAGAACGAGTAAAGAGATTTGCCAGTAATGATATTGAACTAGGTATGAAGATACCGACGATCAAATCTCAGGCAAGTAACATACTGATGACAAAGGGAACAACGTATGTTGTTATGCGGTTTGACCGATAAAGATCTTCATAGAATATTTAGGAACCAATATGAGCATCCAGGTTCCTCTATTGGTTATTGACCGGAGATGTGTCTCGGTCAGGTCTACATAGTTCTCGAACCCGTAGGGTCCGCACGCTTAACGTTCAATGACGATTTGTATTATGAGTTATGTGTTTTGGTGACCGAAGTTTGTTAGAGTCCCATACGAGATCATGGACTTGACAAGGAGTCTCGAAATGGTCGAGAGGTAAAGATTGATATATTGGAAGGTTATATTCGGACACTGGAATGGTTTCGGGTAGTTTCGAGTAAGTTTCGGAGTACCGGGAGGTTACCGGATCCCCCCCCCCCCGGGAGAGTAATGGGCCAACATGGGCCTTAGTGGAGGAGAGAGGGCCGACCATATGAGGTGGCACGCGCCCCCTCTTGCCAATCCGAATTGGACAAGGGGTGGGGGCGGCACCTCCCCTTTCCTTCTCTACTCCCTCTCCTTTCCGCCTTTGCTACTTCGGAAAAAGGAAAAAGTGTGTGTCTGGGGGGAGGGGGGGAGCGAATCCTACTAGGAGTGGAGTCCTAGTAGGACTCCCCCTTCCATGGCGCGCCCCTGGTGGCCGGCCTCCTCCCCCCTCCTTTATATACGGGGGCAGGGGGCACCAAAAGGCACAACATTGTCTTAGCCGTGTGCAGTGCCCCCCTCCACCGTTTACTCCTCCGATAATATCATCGTAGTGCTTAGGCGAAGCCGTGCACGGATCACATCATCAACACCATCATCACGCCGTCGTGCTGACGAAACTTTCCCTTGACCCTCTGCTGGATCAAGAGTTCGAGGGACGTCATTGAGCTGAACATGTGTTGAACTCGGAGGTATCGTACGTTCGGTACTAGATTGGTTGGACCGTGAAGACGTACGACTACATCAACCGTGTTAACCTAACGCTTCCGCTTTCAGTCTACAAGGGTATGTGGACACACTCTCCCCCTCTCGTTGCTATGTATCTCATAGATAGATCTTGCATGATCGTAGGAAATGTTTTGAAATTGAATGCTACGTTCCCCAATAGTGGTGTCCGAGCCAGGTTTATGCGTAGATGATATGCACGAGTAGAACACAAAGAGTTGTGGGCGATAATAGCCACCAACGTCTTACTTTGATTCAGCAGTATTGTTGGATGAAGCGGCCAGACCAACATTACATGACCACGTTCATGAGACCGGTTCTACCGACGTGCTTTGCACACATGTGGCTGGCGGGTGCCTGTTTCTCCAACTTTAGTTGAATCGAGTTTGACTACGGCAGGTCCTTGTTGAAGGTTAAAACAACACACTTGACGAAAAATCGTTGTGGTTTTGATGTGTAGGTAAGAACGGTTCTTGCTAGAAGCTCGTAGCAGGCACGTAAAACTTGCAACAACAAAGTAGAGGACGTCTAACTTGTTTTTGCAGGGCATGTTGTGATGTGATATGGTCAATACATGATGTGATATAAATTGTTGTATGAGATGATCATGTTTTGTAACAAAGTTATCGGTAATTGCAGGAGCCATATGGTTGCCGCTTTATTATATGAAATGCAATCGCTATGTAATTGCTTTACTGCAACACTAAGCGGTAGCAATAACCGTAGAAGCGATAGTTGGCAAAAAGACAACGATGCTATGATGGAGATCAAGGTGTCAAGCCGGTGACAATGGAGATCATGACGGTGCTTTGGAGATGGATATCGAAGGCTCAAGATGATGATGGCCATATCATGTCACGTATTTTTGATTGCATGTGGTGTTTATATTTTATGCATCTTATTTTGCCTAGTACGGCAATAGCATTATAAGATGATCCCTCACTAAATTTCAAGGTATAAGTGTTCTCCCTGAGTATGCACCATTGCTACAGTTCGTCGTGCCGAGACACCACGTGATGATCGGGTGTGATAAGCTCTACGTTCACATACAACGGGTGCAAGCCAGTTTTGCACGTGCAGAATACTCGGGTTAAACTTGACGATCCTAGCATATGCAGATATGGCCTCGGAACACTGAGACCGAAAGGTCGAACGTGAATCATATAGTAGATATGATCAACATAGAGATGTTCACCATTGAAAACTACTCCATCTCACGTGATGATCAGACATGGTTTAGTTGATATGGAACACGTGATCATTTAGATGACTAGAGGGATGTCTATCTAAGTGGGAGTTCTTTAGTAATATGATTAATTGAACTTTAATTTATCATGAACTTAGTCCTGATAGTTTTTTGCATATCTATGTTGTTGTAGATCAATGGCCTATGCTACCGTTCCCTTGAATTTTAATGCGTTCCTAGAGAAAGCTAAGTTGAAAGATGATGGTAGCAACTACATGGACTGGGTCCCTAACTTGAGGATTATCCTCATTGCTGCACAGAAGAATTACGTCCTGGAAGCACCGCTAGGTGCAAGGCCTGTTGCAGGAGCAGATGCTGATGTTATGAACGTCTGGCAAGCTCGATCTGATGACTACTCGATAGTTCAGTGTGCCAGGCATTACGGCTTAGACTCGGGACTTCAAAGACGTTTTGAACGTCATGGAGCATATGAGATGTTCCAAGAGTTGAAGTTAATATTTCAAGCAAATGCCCGAGTTGAGAGATATGAAGTCTCCAACAAGTTCTATAGCTGCAAGATGGAGGAGAATAGTTCTGTCAGTGAACACATACTCAGAATGTCTGGGTACCATAACCACTTGACTCAGTTGGGAGTTAATCTTCCTGATGATAGTGTCATTGACAGAGTTCTTCAATCACTGTCACCAAGCTATAAAGGCTTCGTGATGAACTATAATATGCAAGGGATGGAAAAGACAATTCCCAAGCTCTTCGCAATGCTAAAGGCTGCGGAGGTAGAAATCAAGAAGGAGCATCAAGTGTTGATGGTTAACAAGACCACTAGTTTCAAGAAAAGGGCAAAGGGGAGAATGGGAACTTCAAGAAGAATAACAAGCAAGTTGGTACTCCCGGGAAGAAACCCAAGTCTGGACCTAAGCCTGAAACTGAGTGCTTCTACTGCAAAGGGACTGGTCACTGGAAGCGGAACTGCCCCAAGTATTTGGCGGATAAGAAGGATGGCAAAGTGAAAGGTATATTTGATATACATGTCATTGATGTGTACCTTACTAATGCTCGTAGTAGCGCCTGAGTATTTGATACTGGTTCTGTTGCTCATATTTGCAACTCGAAACAGGGGCTACAGATTAAACGAAGATTGACTAAGGACGAGGTGACGATGCACGTCGGAAATGGTTCCAAGGTAGATGTGATCACCGTCGGCTTGCTACCTCTACATCTACCTTCAGGATTGGTTTTAGACCTGAATAATTGTTATTTGGTGCCAGCGTTGAGCATGAACATTATATCTGGATCTTGTTTGATGCGAGACGGTTATTCATTTAAATCAGTGAATAATGGTTGTTCTATTTATATGAGTAATATCTTTTATGGTCATGCACCCTTGATGAGTGGTCTATTTTTGTTGAATCTCGATCGTAGTGATACACATGTTCATAATATTGAAGCCAAAAGATGCAAAGTTAGTAATGATAGTGCAACTTATTTGTGGCAGTGCCATTTAGGTCATATTGGTGTAAAGTGCATGGAGAAACTCCAAGCTGACGGACTTTTGGAATCACTTGATGCTTGTGAACCATGCCTCATGGGCAAGATGACTAAAACTCCATTCTCTGGAACAATGGAGTGAGCCACTAACTTATTGGAAATAATACATACCGATGTATGCGGTCCTATGAGTGTTGAGGCTCGCGGCGGGTATCGTTATTTTCTGACCTTCATAAATGATTTGAGCAAATATGGGTATATCTACTTAATGAAACATAAGTCAGAAACATTTGAAAAGTTCAAAGAATTTTAGAGTGAAGTGGAAAATCATCATAACAAGAAAATAAAGTTTCTACGATCTGATCGCGGAGGCGAATATTTGAGTTACGAGTTTGGTCTTCATTTGAAAGAATGTGGAATAGTTTCGCAATTCACGTCACCTGGAACACCACGGCGTAATGGTGTGTCCGAACGTCGTAACCGTACTTTATTCGATATTGTGCGATCTATGATGTCTATTATTGATTTACCACTATCATTTTGGGGTTATGCTTTAGAGACGGCTGCATTCACGTTAAATAGGGCACCATCAAAATCCGTTGAGACGACAACATGTGAACTGTGGTTTGGCAAGAAACCCAAGCTGTCATTTCTTAAAGTTTTGGGCTGCGATGCTTTGAAAAAGCTTAAACCTGATAAGCTCGAACCCAAATCAGAGAAATGCGTCTTCATAGGATACCCAAAATAAACTATTGGGTACTGATACGTCTCCAACGTATCTATAATTTTTGATTGCTCCATGCTACTTTATCTATTGTTTTGTACTATAATGGGCTTTATTTTCCACTTTTATATTATTTTTGGGACTAACCTATTAACCGGAGGCCCAACCCAGAATTGCTGCTTTTTGCCTATTTCAGTGTTTCGAAGAAACGGAATATCAAACGGAGTCCAAACAGAATGAAACCTTCGGAAACGTGATCTTCTCACCGAACATGATCCAGGAGACTTGGACCCTACTCCAAGAAGTGCCAGAGGTGGTCATGAGGGTGGGGGCGCGCCCTACCCCCTGGGCGCGCCCCCTACCTCGTGGGCCCCCTCACGCTCCACCGACGTACTCCTTCCTCCTATATATACCTACGTATCCCCAACAGATCGGGGACAGAGCCAAAAACCTAATTCCACCGCCGTAACTTCCTGTATCCACGAGATCCCATCTTGGGGCCTGTTCCGGAGCTCCGCCGGAGGGGGCTTCCACCACGGAGGGCTTCTACATCATCACCATAGCCCCTCCGATGAAGTGTGAGTAGTTTACTTCAGACCTTCGGGTCCATAGTTAGTAGCTAGATGACTTCTTCTCTCTTTTTGGATCTCAATACAATGTTCTCCCCCTCTCTCGTGGAGATCTATTCGATGTAATCTTCTTTTTGCGGTGTGTTTGTTGAGACCGATGAATTGTGGGTTTATGATCCAGCTTATCTATGGAAAATATTTGATTCTTCTCTGAATTCTTTTATGTATGATTGAGTTATCTTTGCAAGTCTCTTGAATTATCCGTTTGGTTTGGCCAACTAGATTGGTAGTTCTTGCAATGGGAGAAGTGCTTAGCTTTGGGTTCAATCTTGCGGTGACCTTACCCGATGTGAAAGGGTTGCAAGGCACGTATTGTATTGTTGCCATCGAGGATAACAAGATGGGGTATTTATCATATTGCATGAATTTATTCCTCTACATCATGTCATCTTGCTTAAGGCGTTACTCTGTTTTAACTTAATACTCTAGATGCATCTGGATAGCGGTCGATGAGTGGAGTAATAGTAGTAGATGCAGAATCGTTTGGTCTACTTGTCATGGACGTGATGCCTATATACATGATCATTGCTGGATAACCTCATAACTATGCTCAATTCATCAATTGCTCAACAGTAATTTGTTCACCCACCGTAGAATACTTATGCTCTTGAGAGAAGCCACTAGTGAAACCTATGGCCCCTGGGTCTATTCTCATCATATCAATCTCCATCACTTTATTTACTTGCTTTTGTTTTTTACTTTTTACTTTGCATCTTTATACCAAAAATACCAAAAATATTATCTCTATCAGATCTCACCCTCGTAAGTGACCGTGAAGGGATTGACAACCCCTAAGCGTTGGTTGCGAGTAGTTATTGTTTTGTGCAGGTACGAGGGACTTGCGTGGTCTCCTCTTGGATTGATACCTTAGTTCTCAAAAACTGAGGGAAATACTTACGCTCTGTGCTGCATCATCCTCTCCTCTTCGGGAAATCCAGCATAAGCTCGAGGCGTTGCAAGAAGAATTTCTGGCGCCGTTGCCGGGGAGGCTTACGCAAAAGTCAACATGCCAAGTACCCATCACAATCCCTATCTCTCGCATTACATTATTTGCCATTTGCCTCTCGTTTTCCTCTCCCCCACTTCACCTTTGCCGTTTTATTTGCCCTCTCTTTCCCAATCTCCTCCTCCTTTTCCCTTTGCCTTTTGTTTGCTCGTGTGTTAGTTTGCTTGTTCGTCGCGATGGCTCAAGATGCCACGAAATTGTGTGACTTCACCAATACCAATAATAATGATTTCCTTAGCACTCCGATTGCTCTTGCCAATACCGAATCTTGTGAAATCAATATTGCTTTATTGAATCTTGTTATGAAAGATCAATTCACCGGCCTTCCTAGCGAAGATGTCGCTACTCATCTGAATGGCTTCGTTGATTTATGTGATATGCAAAAGAAAAAGGATGTCGATAATGATGTCGTTAAATTGAAGCTATTTCCTTTTTCTCTTAGAGTTCGTGCTAAAGCGTGGTTTTCATCTTTGCCTAAAAATAGTATTGATTCTTGGAACAAGTGCAAAGATGCTTTTATCTCTAAGTATTTTCCTCCCGCAAAGATTATCTCTCTTAGGAACGATATTATAAATTTTAAGCAACTTGATCATGAACATGTTGCACAAGCTTGGGAGAGAATGAAATTAATTCTACGTAATTGTCCTACTCATGGTTTGAACTTATGGATGATTATTCAAAAAATTTATGCTGGATTGAATTTTGCTTCTAGAAATCTTTTAGATTCGGCCGTAGAAGGCACTTTTATGGAAATCACTTTAGGAGATGCTACTAAATTCCTAGATAATATTATGGTTAATTATCCTCAATGGCATTGAGGGAGTCCTGGATTAGGGGGTGTCCGGATAGCCGGACTACCATCATCAGCCGAACTATCATTGGCCGGATTATCATCATCGACCGGACTCCAAGACTATGAAGATACAAGATTGAAGACTTCGCCCCGTGTCCGGATGGGACTTTCCTTGGCGTGGAAGGCAAGCTTGGCGATCTGGATATGTAGATCTCCTACCATTGTAACCGACTCTATGTAACCCTAGCCCTCTCCGGTGTCTATATAAACCGGATGGCTCTAGTCCGTGGGACAACATCACAACAACCCTTACAATCATACCATAGGCTAGCTTCTAGGTTTAGCCTCCTTGATCTCGTGGTAGATCCACTCTTGTAAACATCCACAGTATCAATATCAATCGAGCAGGGACGTAGGGTTTTACCTCCATCAAGAGGGCCCGAACACAGGTAAAACATCGTGTCCTTGTCTCCTGTTACCATCCGCCTAGACGCACGATTCGGGACCCCTACCCGAGATCTGCGGTTTGACACCGACATTGGTGCTTTCATTGAGAGTTCCTCGTATGCGTCACCGATAAGCAGCGGCCTCTTCAATCAACAACAGCGCAGTCTGGGTGAGACTTTTCTCCCGTACAGATCTTCAGATTCGGCGGCCGATCGCGGGCCAACTTCGCAGCCATCTGGAGCAGATCGAAGCTTCGCCCTGGCCGTCAGTCAGGTTTGAAGCCTAAACTTCACGGCCGATATCCGCGGGGACTTGATCTTCAATGGATCTGAGCCACAGCCCGGCGTGCCCTTGCTGTCACGATGGGCATGACCTAACTCGCGCGGACAGCACCTTGAGGTCGCTACGAATCCGCTCCGACCCATAGTCCGGAGCGATCGCTCGGATCGAGGGCGGATGGCTGGACACCGCCTCGGGAGCGGCAACTTCTACGGCGATGGAGCTAAACACTTACTGTCGGGGATATACCCCGCGGCGTAAACCGGCCGGAAGTATAACCCGGCCGGACTTGGCGGTTTACGTGAAGAACCCGCTGACACTTGGCGGTTCTTTGGCGACCGGCGGTTCTGGCGGCAGGGCGGAAGGCGACAAGACCGGTGGCCCGGCTGGCGGTTCATGAAGGCGGTTCAACTACGGTGGGCGGTTTATAAGGAAAGGCATAAGGAATATTTGTCTTACAAGGAGTTAAGACACGGACTTGTATCCGGTTTGTATTCAAGATAGGTTTGTCCTAATCCTAGTAGGACTCGCATGTAACCCGCCCTTCAACTTATATAAGGAGGGCAGGGCTCTAAAGAGGGACAAGCTACAAGCAAACAACAATATCTAGGGCTAGACACAACTAGAGGAGAGCGGTTTGGCGACTCCTCATGATCATAATGAGACCTAGCCTCAAACAGCATGTAGGGCTATTACGGATGATGTTTCCGGGGCCGGCTGTCTAAATCCCTGTCTTGTGTTGCGTCTCTCGATTCCGCTCAACCCCTCTCAAGCTACCACATAGATCGTTGGCCTCGCGACTAAGTCCCCGACACTAAGGACATCTGCCGTGACAATTCTGCGATAGTTGGCGCCCACCGTGGGGCTGCGCGCAGTGGTGTTGAGTTTTGAAGGATCTTTTTAGGGTTCGAGAAGCTGCATAATTGATCGATGAAAAGAGTCGGCGCGAACGATCGAGAAGAAAGCCTGCCGCGGACAACCTTGGATCGGGATCTGAGTTCGGAAAAATTAGGGTTGGGCGTTACATGAGCCACCGCGCCGTAAACTGGTGATCCATCAATCCGAAGCAAGATTGTTTTTCTGCCTTGTCGGGCGTGATCGAGACCGACAAGTATTTCTTCTGCTGATTCAACTTCGTACGCGGCAGCGAGAGGTCAGCCCCAATTCGGTTTCCTATGCAATCAAACCATCAGGATTACTGCTGTGCACGGTCGGTTGTCAAGTCACCGAGACAGTCAAATTCTACTACGGTGCCTTTGTTTGCTGATTTAAAACTCCGAGGCATCACATCATAAGTTGCTGGTGCTACAACACGTTGGGAAAAGGCCAAAGATAATTTCACCAACCACAAGTACTACTTGGTGATCACGTGGGCTCTCAAAGTGTGTTTTATGATCAATGGAAAGTCAAACTAGCATGCCACCACAGCGGACCTACGGCGTGGGAGTAAGAATCAGTGGCGGCAGGATCCGTCGCAGCAGCAGGTGCACTCCCGAGTCGCCGCCCTCCGTTGTTCGGTTTACATCTGTCGCGCTGCGGCCGACTCGCGATGTTTACGCTTGACCTACAGCGTCACGGCCGATTCTCCGTCTGTGCGGTTTACAATACGGTGCCGATTTCCTGTCATTGGCTCATGCCGCGAGACCGATTCATTTACTGTCCGGATGAGTCGGTGGTGTCCATCTAAAGTTTATTTTAGTAAACATATTGTTTTTATCAAAGAACAATTACTTGGTCTTGGAATATTTTTGCAGGACCGTTACGAGAGGGTGTCGCCTAAGGGGGCGTATCAACATCACTTTTTGCATTGGTTTTTGTCCGTGCTAGGATGCTCGACGGGTATACGTGCAAGTCGCCGCCCCAATGGTCGGATTACATCCGTCCGCTCCTGCCGCCGATTCGTGCATCTACACCGGTTAAACAACATCATGTTTGAATCGCCACCCGCGCCGCTTTACGAACGCCATGGATGACTCGTTCATCTGCCCTCACGGCGGTTCACGCGTCTGCACCAGCTTACAATGCCACGGCCGACTCATCTGTTGTTGAGGCGAATCGGTGATATCCTCTAAGTATAATTTAGCACATATTGTTTTTGTCGAGAGCAATTACTTTGGTCTTTGCATTTTATATGCAGGACAATTGGTCATTACAAAGCCCATGGCGGATCATGGATATATAAATTGCGTAATTACTGTCATGTGCTAGCGTATGACCGTGCCACAATGATCAAAGAATATGTATGCAAGGCGCCGCCCTTGTGGCGGACTACCGACTCACGGGACCGCACCGCGATTAACTCGCCCGTCGTGCGATTTACAACACGGTGAAGATCTTTCCCCGCACCGGTTTACAATGCCATGCCGATTCATCTATCGAGCTGCCTCGATGTTGCGGTCGCTTTTGTAAATCCGTCTCTCGCGGCCTGGTCTACATCAACATACCGGGCGCATCATCGCATGAGCTGTTTATTGGGTATGAGCAAGTCACAACTTGGGTAGCCCGGTTTTCTTTCAAATTGGAGACAAATTATCATCAAACCGCCGTCTGCACTGGATGGTTCAATGGGCAGGCGCATAGGTCGCCGCCACTACAGTTTGGTTAACTTCAAACGGCCACTTGGAAGGAGCCATTGGCCGAGTTGCTGACACGGCTCATATGGGATCATTTACAACCCGCCGCAGTCATCACAACCTTTTGTAGATTCACATCGTGTTATCAACACCAATGATATACAAGTTATGACGGTTTATATCACGGTCAAATATGGAGAGTTTCAAGCCAACTCCTCGAGTCATCTTGAGACTCGGGGGCTACGATGACATGACTAAGCAAATCTTGCCAGTTTCAGCAAATTTAAGAAACCCAGGACGACAGAGGGAAAGATAACCCGGTCCCGGAGGCTACTGTTATTTGAAGGCCGTCAGAAAACTTCCGGCTTAGTAAGTATATGACAGTTACAAAATCCCGGCTCAATGAAGAAGTTCCGGATCATCAGAAAGGATTCCGGTTTAAATCTGGCTCAAGGGAAGTCAGTCTCATTGAAGCTCTCAAGCGCTCAAATCCGGTTTAAACATGTCCGGTTCAAAAAGGAATTAAACTTCTCGCAAGTTCGAGTTTAAAGGCCGTCAGAAAATTTCCGGCTGAAAATGAAGATTCCGGTTTAAAATCCGGTTCAAGGGGAAGATATCTCCCACAAAGCTTTGAAGCTCTCAAATCCGGTTCAAAATCCCGGTTCAAGAAGGATTTATCTCTTGCAAAAAGTTAAAGGGTGCCAAAGAGGACTTGATGCCATGATGCGCGGTCCAAACATGGGTATCATGCCTTATTGGTTTATCATATTATTGATCACTTGGGGGCCTGGTCATGTCTGAACCATAGTCACACCTCTTGATCGGCCTAGTGCCACAACATCACTTGGGGGCTTTGTCGTGTCCGAACCAATGCAACACCTCTTGATCGGCGTAATGCCAATGCATCACTTGGGGACTTGTGGTCACGTCTGAACCATAGTCACGCCTCTTGATCGGCCTAAGGCCACAGAGTCACTTGGGGGCTTGGTCGAACCCGAACCATTGCCACGCCACTTGATCGGCATAATGCCACGGTTTCAGTTGGGGACCTGGCTGACTTGAACCGTAGCTACACCTTATTGGGAGCTTGGTCGTGTCCGACCATGGTAACACCATCTGATCGGCTCAGTAAAGCCTCTTTTTGCAAACGGTCTTATCATTGCCTTTGCTTCCATATTTTTTCATAACTGTTATTTAATTTTTGTTGCGTTTTTAAACCGACATTGTTAATCCGTTTCAAACTGTCAATTACAAATTGACGGAACACGGTCAAATCTTAATCCGGAGGCCATCTGCCCGGTTTGATTTTCTATTACCATCCTATTATGGAGTAAACCGGCGTTCATTAACCCGGCTTGACTTTCAATTACAAGTTGTCAATACAGGATCAAGTTATAATCTGGATACTATCAGCCCAGTCTGGTTTGACTACGAGTCGCCAGTATTATATATGGTTAAACCGGTGTTTATCACAACCCGGTACAATTTATCATCAACCGGCACAGTATGAAAGGAGTTATCATTACTCAAGATTGGGGTTATCACTCTTACTACAAAAAGTTGGTAAAACCAGCAATGTGATTCAATATCACAGGTATGATATATTTCATATTTGATTATTCGTAAGTGCAACCTTGGTTATAAACCCAGGTTATATGTTGGGCATTATGACCCGTCCGGTAAACCGCCGGGACACTTCAAACTTGTTGTATGCGAAACAGGTTGAATAAAGCATGGTTATAAATCACTGACGTTTATCAAACCGGCCTGGCTTTCGACTATGTGTCGCCAGTATGATGATAAATTATTCGGTGTTTGTTAAACCGGCCTGGCTTTAAGACGATAAGTCGTCAGTATATGATGAAAAATTATCCGGTGTTTATTAAACCGGCCTGGCTTGGGACTATAAGTCGCTAGCATATATTTGGATTGCGCCATTGGAATTATGCGCTTATAAATCATTGGGTATATTATTCAAATAGCCAACATGGCTGGATTTCTATTATGGTTATCAATAACCAGTATTGTGATTACGGTTTTCAAAGTCGCTTTAGCGCAATGGCTATCATCTTATCAATGGATATGATTTTTATTCTACAATTGAAGGAATAGTCCCGAGTTGCTGCAGGCTTACAACCCGGCACTTGGGGGCTACATTATTTAAGTTGAGATTACATCAAATATGCAAGTCTCATGTCGCTGCAAGCATGCACCATGACACTTGGGGACTAATGCAAAGTCATTCTTTGTTTATCTTATTGAAGACCCGACTCATCACATTATAATGAGCCGGCCCTTGGGGGCTACCAATTGCTCCTGTCAAACAATTCAAGGTACAAAGCTTTTATTCATTATATTGAAGGGTCCATTGCTCAGTTGGTAGAGCACAGGGTTCTTAACCTTGTGGACGTGGATTCAAGTCCCATGATGGGGGTTACATCATATGATGTTATTTTCATTAAAGTATATATCAAGTCCCTGCTCATTATTACATAATGACCCGGCCCTTGGGGGCTACACTGGTTGAAGTTTTTATGGGTATAAGACAATTACAAGTCCCAGGTTGCTGCAAGCATGACAACCCGACCCTTGGGGGCTACATAGTATGGAGTATTCAGTTTTTACTAGTCACTGGGATGAACAACATGGATTTCTTTGAAAGTGGCAGTATATATATTGAAGCAAAGTCTTAAGCCACCACTTTGTTCTGCTCAAAGACTTGGGGGCTACAAGTGATAGGTATGTAAGAGGTATATTTTCAAGCTGGATGTTAACTACAAGTGATAGTGATAAGCGGCAAGTTCTCGTCCTTAAACCGGTGAAGATTGGATGAGTATTTCAAGGACCGATATTGTTTTTAAGCATTGGGAGCTGAATCAAAGGAGTTATTCTTCACAATATATTTTCTATGAGAAACCAATGTCAACAAGTTGAGTATGAAGCTGGCCTATTAAACCGGATTTTCTAGAAGGAGGAAATGACAAGGATTTAAGGATGATCGGATGCGGTTTACAAGAATTCTTAACCCGAGCATAATCATCAAGTTTGTTCTTGTGTTTATTTCACAGGATCAGTTTAACATGGATAAATCCAAATTAAACTGGGGGCTAATGTCGGGATATACCCATGGCGTAAACCGGCGGAAGTATAACCCGGCGGACTTGGCGGTTTACGAAGAACTCACGACACTTGGCGGTTCATGGCGACCAGCGGTTTACTGGCAAAGCGGAGGAGAGGCGACAAGACCGGTGGCCCGACTGGCGGTTCATGAAGGGCGGTTCAACTACGGTGGGCGGTTTATAAGGAAAGGCATAAGGAATATTTGTCTTACAAGGAGTTAAGACCTGGACTTGTATCCGGTTTGTATTCAAGATAGGTTTGTCCTAATCCTAGTAGGACTCCGCATGTAACCGCCCCTTCAACTTATATAAGGAGGGCAGGGCTCCCAAAGAGGGACAAGCTACAAGCAAACAACAATATCTAGGGCTAGACACAACTAGAGGAGAGCCGGTTTCGGCGACTCCTTCATGATCATAATGAGACCTAGCCTCAAACAGCATGTAGGGCTATTACCGGATGATGTTTCCCGGGGCCCGAAGCTGTCTAAATCCCTGTCTTGTGTTGCGTCTCTCGATTCCGCTCAACCCCTCTCAAGCTACCACATAGATGCGTTGGCCTCGCGACTAAGTCCTGACACTAAGGACATCTGCCGTGACAATTCCGCGACACTTACCTTGTCCCGCATAAAGCCCATGACTCCGAGGTGCCGGACTCTCTGCCGGACTCCGAATCTCCTGCGCCCCTGCCAGTCGAATCCGATTGGGCGCCGATCATGGAATTCACCGCTGCGGACATCTTTCAGCTTTTCGCCCTTGGCGATATCATAAATTCATGAAGCATCTCTCGCTATCCGGAGAGCCTGGCGAACTACGGCCGGGGCGGTTGGGACAGCGGACGACGAAGAAATTCAGAGCCCACCCACCACCCACCCGTAGCCACCGTCGATGATTTAACCGACGTACTCGCTACGACTCAAGACATCGGCGGTATGGGCGGCGATGCGGAGACTACCAAGAACCAGTGCCTACAGGACTTTGGAAGACCACCTTGTCATCGACATATACATGGTGGACACCCCAAAAGATGGGGACGGCGAAGAAAGCGAGGCCGATTCCTTAAAGAAACAGCCCAAGCGCCGGCGTCGTGGCGCCGCTCTAAATCCGCCACGACAAGAATGGAGATTACGCACAGGAGATAATAACACCCCGAAAGTGCGAAGACAACTCCCTCCGGCCACGATCCAGCGCAGGAGGAGGCAGAAGCAAGCTCTCACGAGAGGCGGCGGAGCGAAGAGGTCGAGGATGACAATTACTTACCTCCCTCCGGAGGCGAGGCAAGCCTCGGCGGCATTTAATTCGTCGTGCACGAGGATCCCGTCGAACAAAAGCGTTTGAGCGCAAGCTAATGGCCACGGCAAACAGCCTAAAGAAAAAGCAGCAACAACTTCAAGCTGATCAAGACCTCTTGGCCGACAGATGGACCGAGGTCCTCGCGGCGAAGAGTATGAACTCGACGCCCCTCAAAAGTTACCCAAAGCGCAAGTTGCTCCCCGATTAGAGGAGGAGGCATACAAACCTACATCACCAGCGCTGTCGGCAGACCGCCACCTCGTGGCGCGGCAGAGGCGTGCAAGCCCTCCACCAAAACCGTACCCGGCATCGCTCAAAAGCATGAATCCATGGGGAACGCGCGGACTTGCGAGATATATTGGAGGACAAGGCAAGACAATCCAGATCTATCTATGGATCACGTGGCGCCCCAAGACCCACGGCGAATACCGTCGCGCCGGATATAACTACTCGGCCGGGCGAACACAGCGGAAAACGCTCCCTCGAGCTACGTCGCAATATTGCTCAATACAGAGGCGCCGCACACCCACTATGCTTCACGGACGAAGTAATGGATCATCAAATCCTGAAGGGTTTAAACCCGTTAATATCGAATCCTACGATGGCACAACAGACCCGTGGTTTGGATTGAGGATTATCTTCTCCATATACACATGGCCCGGCGGCAATCTTCACGCCATCAAATATCTCCGCTCAAGCTTAAAGGACCAGCTCGGCATTGGCTTAACAGCCTGCCCGCAGAGTCTATTGGATCTTTGGGAGGACACGGAAGCCGCATTCCTCGACAACTTCGAGAGCGCGTATATGCGACCACCGGACGCAGATGACCTAAGCCACATAATCCAGCAGCAGACGAATCAGCGAGCAATTCGGACACGGTTCTTAACAAAGAAAAATCAAATCGTCGATTGTCCGGATGCGAGGCCCTCGCTGCCTTCAAACATAACATCCATGACGAGTGGCTGGCCCGGCACCTAGGACGGAGAAGCGAAATCCATGGCAGCCCTCACATCACTCATGACCCGCTTACGTGCGGGAGAGGATAACTAGCTAGCTCGCAGCAACAACCTCGGCAAAAATGCTGGTAGTCCGGATACCAAGGACCGCAATGGCAGGTTGCGTCGAAACAAAAACAAACGCCGCGTGCTGGCGGCAGCAATGAGGATACAGCAGTCAGCGCGGATTCGAGGCTCCAAACCGGTCAGCGGAAGAAGCCATTCAAAAGAACCACTCCGGGCCCGTCCAATTTGGACCGGATACTCGACCGCTCCTGTCAAATACATGGAACCCCCTAAAAGCCAGCTAACCACACCAACAGAGATTGTTGGGTATTCAAGCAAGCATGCAAATTAATCGCGAAAACAGTGACAAGGGCTACACAGCGATGGCGAGGAAGAGACCCGGCCGCCCGAACAACGAGAGGACAAAAGGATTCCCCCTCAAGTTGGACGGTAAACATGATATACATAGCGCATATTCCCAAGAGGGGGCGAGCGTGCACTAAAGGGCGATATCTGCGATGGAGCGATCGCCCCAAAATTCAACCCATGGTCCTCTTGCCCGATCACTTTCGATCGAAGAGACCATCCGACCGATATCCGCCATGGCGGATTCGCGCGATGGTTTTAGACCCAATCGTCGATGGATTTCACCTCACTAGAGTCTGATGGGCGGCGGCGTAGCCTGAACCTGCTTTATCGGGATACGATGCGCAAGATGGGCATAGACCCTTCAAGGATTAAACCTACAAAGACAACCTTCAAAGGCGTCATACCAGGTGTCGAGGCCAATTATGCAGGCTCGATTACTGGAAGTGGTCTTGGATCCCGAATAATTTCGAGCGAGGAGTTAATCTTCGACATAGTCCCGTTCCGCAGCGGCTATCACGCTCTGCTCGGACGAACCGCGTTTGCAAAATTCAACGCGGTGCCGCATTATGCATACCTTAAGCTCAAGATGCCAGGCCCTCGTGGAGTCATCACGGTCAATGGAAACACGGGCGCTCCCTCGAGCGAAGGAACATACAGCGGCTCTCGTGGCGAAATACTGAGCAGCCTTTTACGGCAATTCTCGAGTCCGGCCGTTAAACGACCGGACACGACCAAACGCGCCCGGAGCAACATCAACCAAGACCACCTGGCATGTTCCGAGCACGCGTAGCAATGCGGCCTCAACCCCAGCCCTCGCAAAATTGTAAGACAAACTCTCCGCGTACATAATTACGCCTTGGAGATACCATGGGCATAGGGGGAAAGGCACAACCACAACAGACCCAGAGTGCGGTTCGACCACACGGGGGCTCCCAAGTGTGTCGCTCTTTTTCTTTTATTTTCTCTTTTTATACAGAACTCAGTCCGTGGCGAACCTGCCGAACTCATGATGCAACAGCCAGGGAAGGACAAAGGCCGCGACGAACACTCAGGTGGTCTCCATCACGAGCATTAAATTTGTTAAACACAACATTCCGCGGCCTACCCCTTGAGGGAGACGCCTTTAATTCGTCCAATCCCTTGCTTTCCGCACTATTTGTATCATTCCGCACTCATAGCATATCTTCTCAAAATAAAATGCAGCACTTTTTGCCCATAATTGCATTACCTTATATATATATATATGTTCATTTACGACATGTTGCACCCGTACATTCTGGTACGGCCAAATACACCAGGGGCTTATGTTCTCCGTATTATGGTGTGATAAAGTCCGCACACTTTCACAAGTGCGGCACCCCGAACTTATAGCATTATATGAATCGGCTCCGAATCATGTCTTGGGTCAATAGTTGGGTTTGCCCGGCTCCCATGTTTGGCACCCTACGTTCCGTTCTATCGGCTAAGGTAGCACTGGGAGAACCACTGCGATTGCACCCCGGTTGAGCCGGGTTAACGCCTCAGTGGAGAAAGCTAAAACTGACTGTCATGATAAGGCGAGAGACTGGTCGCTGTTTGAGAGGTCCTTTCGGGTCCTTAAATACCTACGCCGCTTCGAGCGAAGTTCCGGATTATGTCCGACGAAGGCGTGGATAGCGCCCCAATTCGGTCCTCCGAATACTAGGGGCTTCGCCGAAATTTAAAATTATAGAATTCTATGGCTAAGTGAGAGTGTTCAAGCACTATAAGTCCGGTTGCCTGGTTCGTTGTGTTGAGCGCCTCCCTCGATGGACCCAAAAATGGGAACTAGAGCGCTCATATTTATGCCGAACACCCCAGCACTCGTGGCATGGGGGCTGAAGCCGATGACTTGCCATCTCTCAGATTTAATAAACGGCCGCACAGAAGGTAATATTTTAAATTAACAAGCGTTGCTTAGCGCATATGAACAAAGTTTTCAGCGCGCAGGATAACACATTGCGAATTTACTCAAAATTACATCCACAGGGCACTCATCCGCAATCTTGCGGGCACCCTTTCAGACAGCCTTATAGTACATTTGGACGTCGATGTTCCTTGCCCGCTGGTGGCGCGTCGATGATTAGCTTCTCCGCATCCAGCTTGCCCCAATGCACCTTTTGCGGGCAAGGGCCCGACGAGCACCTTCAATACAGGCGGAGCGCTTAATAACCTCCACCCAAGGGCACACATCCACCAGCCGTCGCATGCGAGGCGAAGTAGCTCCAGGCATGGCCTCTCCGAGCCACAGCCGGACTATGAGGCCCTTCATGGCCTGCTCGGCCACCTTGTGAAGATCGACCAGCTGCTTCACTGGTCGCTAGGGGCACCGGATGGCGGCCTCAACATCTTGAGACCGAAGACCTTCTCCGTTGAGCTCCCTCCTCGGCTCGGTAGAATCTGGCGGCATCGAGATATGCTGCGAGGCAGATCTGCAAGCGCCCCTAGAGAGCTCGAATCCGGGTAAGTAACACGTAATTTACATTCACATGCTTGCTTTGCATGAAAAATGCCTTACCCGCCGCTATCTTCCTCATCAACTCAATCTCCTGAAGGGACTTATGGGCATCGGCCTTGGCAGTTTTGGCACTTTCGAGAGCCGAGGCAAGCTCGGACTCTCGAGTCTTTGAGTCACGCTCCAAACTCTCATGCTTCTCCATGAGAGCTTGGAGCTCTTGCTGAACCACCGCCACCCGCGCCTCCTGCTTTTCTCGCTCTGCCCGTTTCGTGGCCGCATTGCGTTCGGCCGCGGACACGGCCTCCTTCAGGGTCGCCACCTCGTTCGTGGCCCCTGCAGTACCCATGTTATCCTTGTTATTTTTGTTGCAACCTAAATCCTTTTCTATAAGGTACAAGTTCAAAGTGGTGTTACTCACCTTCTTTGTCCTGGAGCTGCTTCCTGGCGCGGCCGAGCTCTTGCTCGGACCGCTCGAGCTCCTGCTTTAAAGCACCGACCTCCGCAATCAGTGCGGCAGAGGTCAGCAGCGCAGCCTGCAAACCCATATTGACATAAATTTTTAGCAACCCTGCGTATATCTTCTTCTTTCAGATCCTCAGTCCGGCTTTTCTTTCCGAACACCGAACCGAGCATCAGGGGCTACTGTCTATGCGGTATTTCATTGCATATTTTTAACTTCTTACCTCAAAGCCTGATAGAAGGCTCTGCGAGGCTTCGGTCAGCCCGCTCTTGGCGAGCTGCACTTTACGGATCACCGCACTCATAATAGTGCGGTGTTCTTCTCGATGGAAGCGCTCTGCAGCGCCTCCAACAAATTGCTCGGCGCCTCGGTTGGGCCGGAAGCCGCCCGGCGTCCACGGTCCTGCCCTTCGTTGAAGGGCGCGCGGCGGACTCCGGAACCACTGCGGGTTACATTGTGGAGTCGGCGCAAAGTCCGGAAGACGCCTTGAGGCGCCTCCGAGCCTCCCCGATGGGTCCCTTCTTGGGATCCCACCTCGGCGTCCTTGGTGTCGCGGGGTGGAGGCGGTCGGGATGGAGTCTACATCCGGACGGAGCCAACGACCCTTTCGATGAAGCGGGAGATCATCACTGGCGAACTACAGGCAGTATGCGGCATCAAAATGACACTATGTGACGCAGAAAAAGAAATTATAAATCATTCAGGAATCGGATACTTACGATCTCGCCGGAGGCCTGGCCCTTGAAGGACATTCTTCCTCGCCAACGTTGATGTTGGCGAGCTGTCCGGGAATAGTCCTTCCCTCTTGGACCCTTGAGCCTCCCCTGTTGGGGAAGCCTTCCTCTTCCTCTCTCCTCCTCGGGGAGAGTCCTCTTCCTCCTCCTCATTTTCGGGAGAGTCCGCCCGAGTCATCGGACACCTGAAAAGGGCACTCTTCGAGCACCGTGGCCTCCTTCTTGGCCTTCTTCTCCGGCACCACGTGCGGTGCCGGAACCAGCAGCCTCGCTAGACGGCGTCTCTCGGGTTTTCGGCATAAGAGCCGGACGGGTAATCTGCGCCTTCCTCATCCAGTCTGTCAAAGGAAAAGGGAAATTAAAACCGCATAGAGTCAAACTATGTAAAACAAGTGTCCCGTAAAGGGTAGAATCACTTACCTCGTCGGCTGGCGCATGGCGAAATCCGCGATCTTGATCGCGGATGCGAAACCGGCGCCCTTGAACAGCACCTTCCTGGCGCCTTCGTACATTGTGTCGAAGAGCTTATTCAGCGCCTGGTGCTGTTCCGGATCGAACTCCCATAGATTGAATGCCCGCTCTTGGCATGGGAGAATCCGGCGGACGAGCATGACCTGGACCACGTTAACCAGCCTGAGCTTCTTCACCAGCTTCTTGATACAGGCTTGGAGTCCCGTCAGCTCCTTCGAACTACCCCACAGCAAGCCCTTCTCTTTCCAGGAGGTGAGCTGCGTGGGGATACCAGATCTAAACTCGGGGGCCGCCGCCCATGTAGGGTCACGCGGCTCGGTGATGTAGAACCACCCCGATTGCCACCCCTTGACGGATTCCACGAAGGCCCCTTCGAACCAAAGGACGCCTACATGGCGCCTACACACTCCGCTTGAGTGCCCTTCACTACCTTCGGCTTGACATTGGAGGTCTTGAGCCACAAGCCGAAGTGGGGCTGGATGCAGAGGAAGGCCTCGCACACGATGATAAACCCCGAGATGTTGAGGATGAAGTTCGGCACCAGATCATGGAAATCCAGGCCGTAGTAGAACATGAGCCCCCGGACAAAGGGGTGAAGTGGAAAGCCCAGTCCGCGGAGGAAGTGGGGAAGGAAAACGACCCTCTCATGGGGCACTGGGGTGGGGATGAGCTGCCCTCGTCGGCAGGCCGGTCTTGTGATGTCATTGGAGAGGTATCCGCGCCGCAGCAGTTTGCGATTGCTCCTCCTTAACGGTGGAGGCCAACCATTTACCTCCGCTCCGGACATGGTCGGAGAAGGTTGAGACGAGATCTTGTGAACTTGGGCGCTGGAGCTCGAGTCTTGCGGAGATGGATAAGCAAAGGAGGAAGAAGGCGTGGGTGTGAAGGTCAGTCCTTATCCCTTATATGGGAGGCGAAGTCTTACGCGTCCCCCACCGGCCTGGTAAAACTCGCTTATCTCCCAAGCGTCACCATCAATGGCGGTTGGGTTACCCATGTCGATATTGATGAGAATCGCGGATTAAGGGAAACACGATCTCTGCTTCGACAAGGCGTGCCAAGGAAACCGCTTCGCTAAATCGTTGAGGTGGTAAAGTAAAAATAATTGAGTAATGGCTTGGTAGTGGTGTGACGTCATGCCACAAAAAACGTCAGCAGATTGAACTTGTGTATATATTATTATTCTCTCTACGATGGAACGTGAAATTTATTTTGCAGAGCCGGACACTATCCTGGTGTTGACAATCTTCTATCATTCGGAGGAGGAACCCGCCTTGCAATGCCAAGCAATATACACGCCGGACTTATCGTCATTGAAGCCTGGTTCTGGAGGGCTCTTGAGGAGTCTGGATTAGGGGTGTCCGGATAGCCGGACTACCATCATCAGCCGAACTATCATTGGCTGGACTATCATCATCGACCGGACTCCAAGACTATGAAGATACAAGATTGAAGACTTCGCCCCGTGTCCGGATGGGACTTTCCTTGGCGTGGAAGGCAAGCTTGGCGATACAGATATGTAGATCTCCTACCATTGTAACCGACTCTATGTAACCCTAGCCCTCTCCGGTGTCTATATAAACCGGATGGCTCTAGTCCGTAGGACAACATCACAACAACCCTTACAATCATACCATAGGCTAACTTCTAGGGTTTAGCCTCCTTGATCTCGTGGTAGATCCGCTCTTGTAAACATCCACAATATCAATATCAATCGAGCAGGACGTAGGGTTTTACCTCCAACAAGAGGGCCCGAACCTGGGTAAAACATCGTGTCCCTTGTCTCCTGTTACCATCCGCCTAGACGCACAGTTCGGGACCCCCTACCCGAGATCCCCCGGTTTTGACACCGACAGGCATACTGAAAGATCTACTAATAAAAAAGTGCATGCTATAGAAGAAATCAATGTTTTGAGTGGAAAGATGGATGAACTTATGAATTTATTTGCTAAGAGTGTTTCTTCTGATAATATGCTTTTATCTACCTTGATTGAGAATAATAATGAATCTATGGATGTGAATATTGTTGGTAGGAATAGTTTTGGAAACAACGCGTATAGAGGGAATTTTAATCCTAGGCCTTATCCTAGTAATCCTTCTAATAATTATGGAAATTCCTACAACAACTCTTATGGAAATTTTAATAAGATGCCCTCTGAATGTGAGAGTAGTGTTAGAGAGTTTATGAATTCACAAAAGAATTTTAATGCTTTGCTTGAAGAGAAATTACTTAAAGTTGATGATTTTGGCTAGGAACGTTGATAGAATTTCTCTTGATGTTGATTCTTTAAAGCTTAGATCTATTCCTCCTAAGCATGATATCAATGAGTCTCTCAAAGCTATGAGAATTTCCATTGATGAGTGCAAAGAAAGAACCGCTAGGATGCGTGCTTCCAAAGATGCCTTTATTAAAGCGTGCTCTTCCGATTCCTATGAAAATCAAGATGAAGATCTAAAAGTTATTGATGTGTCCCCTATTAAATCCTTGTTTTGCAATATGAATCTTTATGAAACTGAATATGATCTTCCTTTACCTAGAAGGCGTCCTAAGAATTCTGAGTTTCTAGATCTTGTTGATGAAATTGATGAAAGTGGGATTGAAAGAAATAAAAATCTTGATGTTGCTAAACCCACTATTTTGGATCTCAAGGAATTTAATTATGAAAATTGCTCTTTGATTGGTTGTATTTCCTTGTTGCAATCCGTGCTAGATTCTCCTCATGCTTATAGTCAAAATAAGGCCTTTACTGAACACATTGTTGATGCCTTGATGCAATCTTATGAAGAAAAACTTGAGTTGAAAGTTTCTATCCCTAGAAAACTCTACGATGAGTGGGAACCTACTATCAAAATTAAAATTAAAGATTATGAGTTCATGCCTTGTGTGATTTGGGTGCTAGTGTCTACTATTCCCAAAACTTTGTGTGATTTGCTAGATTTCCGTGATTTTGATGATTGCTCTCTAAACTTGCATCTTGCGGATTCCACTATTAAAAAGCCTATGGGAAGAATTAATGATGTTATTATTGTTGCAAATAGGAATTATGTGCCCGTACATTTTACCGTTCTTGATATAGATTGCAATCCTTCATGTCCTATTATTCTTGGTAGACCTTTCCTTAGAACGATTGGTGCAATTATTGATATGAAGGAAGGAAATATTAGATTCCAATTCCCTTTAAAGAAAGTCATGGAACACTTTCCTAGAGAGAAAATAAAACTACCATATGAATCTATCATGAGAGCCACTTATGGATTGCCTACCAAAGACGGCAATACTTAGATCTATCTTCGCTTTTAAGCCTAGCTAGGGGTGTTAAACGATAGCGCTTGTTGGGAGGCAACCCAATTTTATTTTGTGTTCTTTGTTTTTGTTCCTGTTTAGTGTTAAATTTTGTTTCTACTTTCTGTTTAGATGTGGTTTTATGTTTTAATTAGTGTTTGTGCCAAGTAGAACCTATAGGATAAGCTATGATGATAGTTGATTTGATTCTGCTGAAAAACAGAAACTTTGCGCTCACGAGAAACAATTCAGTAAATCACAAGAACATGCTTTTGCATTGATTCTTATTGCTGATGATCAATAAACAAATTTTACAGTACGTCCTATTTTGGTACAATTTTTAGAGTTCCAGAAGTTTTCGTTAGTTACAGATTGCTACAGACTATTCTGTTTTTGACAGATTCTGTTTTTTGTGTGTTGTTTGCTTATTTCAATGCATCTATGGCTAATAAATTAGTTTATAAACCATAAGGAAGTTGGAATACAGTAGGTTTAACACCAATATAAATAAATAATGAGTTCATTACAGTACCTTGAAGTATTCTTTTGTTTTCTTTCTCTAACAGAGCTCACGAGATTTCTATTGAGTTTTGTGTTGTGAAGTTTTCAAGTTTTGGGTGAATTCTTTTGATGGATTATGGTACAAGGAGTGGCAAGATAATCCAAGGACACCAAAAAGTCAAAGCTTGGGGATGCCCCGGAAGGCATCCCCTCTTTCGTCCACTTCCATCGGTAATTTACTTGGAGCTATATTTTTATTCACCAACATGATATGTGTTTTGCTTGGAGCGTCTTGTATTATTTGAGTCTTTGCTTGTTAGTTTACCACAATCATCCTTGCTGTACACACCTTTTGAGAGAGCCATACATGATTTGGAATTTGATAGAATACTCTATGTGCTTCACTTATATCTTTTGAGCTTGATAGTTGCTCATAGTGCTTCACTTATATCTTTTTGAGCGTGATAATTTTTTTCTCTAGTACTTCACTTAGATCTATTAGAGCACGGTGGTGGATTTGTTTTAAAGAAACTTGATCTCTCATGCTTCACTAAGATTATTTTGAGAGTCGTTAATAGCATGGTAATTTGCTTAATGTTAATATACTTGGTGTTCAAGATATGTGAAACTTTCTTTTGAGTGCGTTGAATACTAAGATAAGTTTGATGCTTGATAATTGTTTTGAGATATGGAGGTAATAATATCAAAGTCATGCTAGTTGAGTAGTTGTGAATTTGAGAAATACTTGTGTTGAAGTTTGTAAGTCCCGTAGCATGCACGTATGGTTAAAGTTGTGTAACAAATTTGAAACATGAAGTGTACGTGGCTTGTGCATCCTATTGAGTGGCGGTCGGGGACGAGCGATGGTATTTTCCTACCAATCTATCCCCTAGGAGCATCGCGTAGTACTTGATTTTGATGACTTCTAAATTTTTGCAATAAGTATATGAGTTCTTTTGACTAATGTTGAGTCCATGGATTATCGCACTTTTACCTTTCCGCCATTGCTAGCCTCTTGATGCCGTGCATTGCCCTTTCTCGACATTGAGAGTTGGCGCAAACTTCACGGTGCATCAAACTCCGTGATACGATACGCTCTATCACACATAAACCTCCCTATATCTTCCTCAATACAGCCACTATACCTACCTATTATGGCATTTCCATAGCCATTCCGAGATATATTGCCATGCAACTTTCCACCGTTCCGTTCATCATTATTATGACATACATTACTTTTGTCATATTTGCATTGCATGATCATGTAGTTGACATCGTATTTGTGGAAAAGCCACCATGCATTATTTTTCATACATGTCACTCTTGATTCATTGCACCATCCCGGTACACCGCCGGAGGCATTCATATAGAGTCATACCTTGTTCTAGTTTCGAGTTGTAATCCTCATGTTGTAATCAATAGAAGTGTGATGATCATCATTATTAGAGCATTTCCCATAAAAAAAGAAAGTGAAAGGCCAAAAAAAAAAGAAATGCCCAAAAAAAAGAAAAGAAAAGGGCAATGCTACTATCTCCTTTTCCACACTTGTGCTTCAAAGTAGCACCATGTTCTTCATGTAGTGAGTCTCATATTTTGTGCTTCAAAGTAGCACCTCGTTCTTCATGTAGTGAGTCTCATATATTGTGCTTCAAAGTAGCACCATGTTTTTCATATAGTGAGTCTTATAAGTTGTCTTTTTCATACTGGTGGGAATTTTTTTCATTATAGAACTTGGCTTGTATATTCCTACGATGGGCTTCCTTAAATGCCCTAGGTCTTCATGAGCAAGCAAGTTGGATGCACACCCACTAGTTTTCTTTTGTTGAGAATTTATAGCTCTAGTGCATCCGTTGCATGGCAATCCCTACTCCTCATGTTGACATAAATTGATGGGCATCTCCATAGCCCGTTGATTATCCTCGTCAATGTGAGACTTTCTCCTTTTTTGTCTTCTCCACACAATCCCCATCATCATATTCTATTCCACCCATAGTGCTATATCCATGGCTCACGCTCATGTATTGCGTGAAGGTTGAAATTTTTTGAGATTATTTAAGTATGAAACAATTGCTTGGCTTGTCATCGGGGGTATAGAAGTTGGGAACATCTTTGTGTGATGAAAATGAAGCATAGCCTAACTATATGATTTTGTAGGGATGAACTTTCTTTGGCCATGTTATTTTGAGATGACATAATTAGTTTGATTAGTGTGCTTGAAGTATTATTATTTTATGTCAATATGAACTTTTGTCTTGAATCTTTCGGATCTGAATATTCATATCACAATTAAGAAGATTTACATTGAAATTATGCCAAAGTATCACTCCGCATCAAAAATTATCTTTTTATCATTTACCTACTCGAGGACGAGCAGGAATTAAGCTTGGAGATGCCTGATACGTCTCCAACGTATCTATAATTTTTGATTGCTCCATGCTACTTTATCTATTGTTTTGGACTATAATGGGCTTTATTTTCCACTTTTATATTATTTTTGGGACTAACCTATTAACCGAAGGCCCAGCCCAGAATTGTAGTTTTTTGCCTATTTCAGTGTTTCGAAGAAACGAAATATCAAACGGAGTCCAAACGGAATGAAACCTTCGGAAACGTGATCTTCTCACCGAACATGATCCAGGAGACTTGGACCCTACTCCAAGAAGTGCCAAAGGCGGTCACGAGGGTGGGGGGCGCGCCCTACCCCCCTGGGCGCGCCCCCTACCTCGCGGGCCCCCTGACGCTCCACCAACGTACTCCTTCCTCCTATATATACCTACGTACCCACAACAGATCGGGGACAGAGCCAAAAGCCTAATTCCACCGCCGTAACTTCCTGTATCCATGAGATCCCATCTTGGGGCCTGTTCCGGAGCTCCGCCGGAGGGGGCATCCACCACGGAGGGCTTCTACATCATCACCATAGCCCCTCCGGTGAAGTGTGAATAGTTTACTTCAGACCTTCGGGTCCATAGTTAGTAGCTAGATGGCTTCTTCTCTCTTTTTGGATCTCAATACAATGTTCTCCCCCTCTCTCGTGGAGATCTATTCGATGTAATCTTCTTTTTGCGGTGTGTTTCTTGAGACCGATGAATTGTGGGTTTATGATCCAGCTTATCTATGGAAAATATTTGATTCTTCTCTGAATTCTTTTATGTATGATTGAGTTATCTTTGCAAGTCTCTTCGAATTATCCGTTTGGTTTGGCCAACTAGATTGGTAGTTCTTGCAATGCGAGAAGTGCTTAGCTTTGGGTTCAATCTTGCGGTGACCTTACCCAGTGACAGAAAGGGTTGCAAGGCACGTATTGTATTGTTGCCATCGTGGATAACAAGATGGGGTATTTATCATATTGCATGAATTTATTCCTCTACATCATGTCATCTTGCTTAAGGCGTTACTCTGTTTTTATCTTAATACTCTAGATGCATGCTGGATAGCGGTCGATGAGTGGAGTAATAGTAGTAGATGCAGAATTGTTTCGGTCTACTTGTCATGGATGTGATGCCTATATACATGATCATTACCTGGATAACCTCATAACTATGCTCAATTCTGTCAATTGCTCAACAGTAATTTGTTCACCCACCGTAGAATACTTATGCTCTTGAGAGAAGCCACTAGTGAAACCTATGGCCCCCGGGTCTATTCTCATCATATCAATCTCCATCACTTTATTTACTTGCTTTTTTTTTACTTTCTAATTTGCATCTTTATACCAAAAATACCAAAAATATTATCTCTATCAGATCTCACCCTCGTAAGTGACCGTGAAGGGATTGACAACCCCTAAGCGTTGGTTGCGAGTAGTTATCGTTTTGTGCAGGTACGAGGGACTTGCGCGTGGTCTCCTACTGGATTGATACCTTGGTTCTCAAAAACTGAGGGAAATACTTACGCTACTGTGCTGCATCATCCTCTCCTCTTAGGGGAAATCCAACGCAAGATCGAGACGTAGCAGGTACACCTTCTATCACAGATCCGAAGGCAAGATATTCGTTGCTAAGAATGGATCCTTTCTAGAGAAGGAGTTTCTCTCGAAAGAATTGAGTGGGAGGAAAGTAGAACTTGATGAGGTAATTGTACCTTTTCCCGGATTGGAAAGTAGTTCATCACAGAAATCAGTTCCAGTGATTCCTACACCAATTAGTGAAGAAGCTAATGATGATGATCATGAAACTTTAGATCAAGTTACTACCGAACCTCGTAGGTTAACCAAAGTACAGCCCGCACCAGAGTGGTATGGTAATCCTATTCTGGAAGTCATGTTACTAGACCATGATGAACCTATGAACTATGAGGAAGCGATGGTGAGCCCAGATTCCGTGAAATGTCTTGGGGCCATGAAATCTGAGATGGGGTCCATATTGAGAACAAAGTTTGGACTTTGGTGGACTTGCCCGATGATCGGCAAGCCATAAAAAATAAATGGATCTTCAAGAAGAAGACTGACACTAACGGTAATGTTACTGTCTACAAAGCTTGACTTGTTGCGAAAGGTTTTGGACAAGTTCAAGGAGTTGATTACGATGAGACCTTCTCATCTGTAGTGATGCTTAAGTCTGTGCGAATCATGTTAGCAATTGCCACATTTTATGATTATGAAATTTGTCAAATGGATGTCAAAACTGCATTCCTTAATAGATTTCTTAAAGCAGAGTTGTATATGATGCAACCAGAAGGTTTTGTCCATCCAAAAGGTGCTAACAAAGTGTGCAATCGCCAACGATCCATTTATAGACTGGTGCAAGCCTCTCGGAGTTGGAATATACGGTTTGATAATGTGATCAAAGCATATGGTTTTATGCAGACTTTTGGAGAAGCCTGTATTTACAAGAAAGTGAGTGGGAGCTCTGTAGCATTTCTAATATTATATGTGAATGACATATTGTTGATTGGATATAATACAGAATTTCTGGATAGCATAAAAGGATACTTGAATAAGAATTTTTCAATGAAAGACCTCGGTGGAGCTGCTTATATATTGGGCATCAAGATCTATAGAGATAGATCAAGACGCTTAATTGGACTTTCACAAAGCACATACCTTGATAAAGTTTTGAAGAAGTTCAAAATGGATCAGTCAAAGAAAGGATTCTTGCCTGTGTTACAAGGTGTGAAGTTGAGTCAGACTCAATGCCCGACCACTTCAGAAGATAGAGAGAAAATGAAAGTCATTCCCTATGCCTCAGCCATAGGTTCTATCATGTATGCAATGCTGTGTACCAGACCTGATGTGTGCCTTGCTATAAGTTTAGCAGGGGGGTACCAAAGTAATCTAGGAGAGGAACACTAGACAGCGGCCAAGAACATCCTGAAATACCTGAAAAGGACTAAGGATATGTTTCTCGTTTATGGAGGTGACAAAGAGCTTGTCGTAAATGGTTACGTCGATGCAAGCTTTGAAACTTATCCGGATGACTCTAAGTCGCAAACCGGATAGATATTTATATTGAATGGTGGAGCTGTCAGTTGGTGCAGTTCCAAGTAGAGCATCGTGGCAGTATATAAGTGTGAAGTGGAGTACATAGCCGCTTCAGAAGCAGCAAATGAAGGAGTCTGGATGAAGAAGTTCATATCCGATCTAGGTGTAATACCTAGTGCATCGGGTCCAATGAAAATATTTTGTGACAATACTGGAGCAATTGCCTTGGTGAAGGAATCCAGATTTCACAAGAGAACCAAACACATCAAGAGACTCTTCAACTCCATATGCGATCAAGTCAAGGAGAGAGACATAGAGATTTGCAAGATACATACGGATTTGTATGTTGCAGACCCGTTTACTAAGACTCTTCCATGATAAAAATATGATTAGCACCAAGACTCCATGGGTGTTAGAATCATTACTATGTAATCTAGATTATTGACTCTAGTGCAAGTGGGAGACTGAAGGAAATATGCCCTAGAGGCAATAATAAAGTTGTAATTTATATTTCCTTATATCATGATAAATGTTTATTATTCATGCTAGAATTGTATTAACCAGAAACATAGTACATGTATGAATACATAGACAAAACAAAGTGTCCCTAACATGCCTCTACTTGACTAGCTCGTTAATCAAAGATGGTTATGTTTCCTGACCATAGACATGTGTTGTCATTTGATGAATGTGATCGCATCATTAGATAATGATGTGATGGACAAGACCCATCCGTTAGTTTAGCATAATGATCGTTAAGTTTTATTGCTATTGCTTTCTTCATGACTTATAATTGTTCCTCTGGCTATGAGATATGCAACTCCCGAATACCGGAGGAACACCTTGTGTGCTATAAAGATGCTCTACAGGTGTCTCTGAAGGTGTTTATTGGGTTGGTATAGATCAAGATTAGGATTTGTCACTCCGTGTTTCGGAGAGGTATCTCAGGGCCCTCTCGGTAATGCACATCACTATAGGCCTTGCAAGCAATGTGACTAATGAGTTAGTTACGGGATGATATATTACGGAACGAGTAAAGAGACTTGCCGGTAATGAGATTGAACTACGTATGAAGATACTGAAGATCGAATCTCGGGCAAGTAAGATACCAATGATAAAGGGAACAACATATGTTTTTATGCGGTTTGACTGATAAAGATCTTCATAGAATATGGAGGAACCAATATGAGCATCCAGGTTCAGCTATTGTTTATTGACCGGAGATGTGTCTCAGTCATGTCTACAAAGTTCTCGAACCCGTAGGGTTCGCACGCTTAACGTTCGATGACGATTTGTATTATGAGTTATGTGTTTTGGTGACCGAAGTTTGTTCGGAGTCCCGGATGAGATCACGGACATGACGAGGAGTCTCGAAATGGTCGAGAGCTAAAGATTGATATACTGGAAGGTTACATTCGGACACCGAAATGGTTTCGAGAAGTTTCGAATAAGTTTCGGAGTACCGGGAGGTTACCGGAACCCCCCCGGGAGAGTAATGCATGGGCCAACATGGGCCTTAGTGGAGGAGAGAGGGTCGGCCATAGGAGGTGGCACGCACCCCCTCTTGCCAATCCGAGTTGGACAAGGGGTGGGGGCGGCGCCCCCTTTCCTTCTCGTACTCCCTCTCCTTTCCCCCTTTGCTACTCCGGAAAAAGGAAAAAGTGTGTGTGTGTGTGGGGGGGGGGGCAATCCTACTAGGAGTGGAGTCCTAGTAGGACTCCACCCTCCATGGCGCGCCCCCTTGTGGCCGGCCTCCTCCCCCCTCATTTATATACGGGGGCAGGGGCACCCCAAAGGCACAACACCGTGTGTGGTGCCCCCTCCAACATTTACTCCTCCGATAATATCATCGTTGTGATTAGGTGAAGTACTGCGCGGATCACATCACCAACACCGTCATCACACTGTCGTGCTGACAAAACTATCCCTCGACCCTTTACTAGATCAAGAGTTCGAGGGACGTCATTGAGCTGAACGTGTGCTAAACTCGGAGGTGCCGTATGTTCGCTACTAGATCGGTTGGATCATGAAGACGTTCAACTACATCAACCGCGTTAACCTAATGCTTACTCTTTTGGTCTATGAGGGTACGTGGACAGACTCTCCCCCTCTCATTGCTATGCATCTCCTAGATAGATCTTGCGTGATTGTAGGATTTTTTTTGAAATTGCATGCTACGTTCCCCAACATCTTGTCCATCACATCATTCTCCTAATGATGTGATCCCGTTTATCAAATGACAACACATGTCTATGGTTAGGAAACTTAACCATCTTTGATTAACAAACTAGTCTAGTAGAGGCATACTAGGGACACTCTATGTTTTGTCTATGTATTCACACATGTATCAAGTTTCCAGTTAATACAACTTTAGCATGGATAATAAATATTTATCATGATATAATGAAATATAAATAACAACTTTATTATTGCCTCTAGGGCATATTTCCTTCAGTCTCCCACTTGCACTAGAGTCAATAATCTAGATTTCATTGTAATGATTCTAACACACATGGAGTCTTGGTGTTGATCTGTTGGAGATCGTTGCAGAAAATAAAAAATTTCTATGCATCACCAAGATCAATCTATGGAGTCATCTAGCAAAGAGTGAGATAGGAGTGCATCTACATACCCATGTAGATCGCGAGCGGAAGCGTTCAAGAGAACGGGGTTGATGGAGTCGTACTCGCCGTGATCCAAATCACCGAAGATCCTAGCGCCAAACGGACGACACATCCGCGTTCAACACACGTACGAAGCGGAGACGTCTACCGCACCTTGATCCAGCAAGGAGGAGGGATTGGTTGAGGAAGAGAGCTCCAGCAGCATCACGACGGCGTGATGGTGATGGAGAGGCAGTACTCCGGCAGGGCTTCGCCAAGCTTCTGCGAAGGAGGAGAGATGTTGGGGAGGGGAGGGGCTGCGCCTTGGAGGTGTGTATGCAGCCCTCCCCTCTCCCCTCTATTTATAGGGGGAGGAGGAAGGGGGGTGGCTTCCTCTGGATGAGATCTAGAGGGGGGCGGCGACCAGGGGGGGACTTGCCCCCCAAGCAAGGGGGGCGCCCCCTTTAGGGTTTCCCCCCGAACCCTAGGCGCATGGGCCCAAGTGGGGGATGCGCCCAGCCCACTAGGGGCTGGTTCCCTTCTTTCCACGGCCCATGAGGCCCTTCGGGAGAGGTGGCCCCTCCCGGTGGACCCCTGGAACCCTTCCGGTGGCCCCGGTACAATACCGGTATGACCCCGAAACTTTTCGGTGACCGTATTACAACTTCCCATATATAAATCTTCGCCTCCGGACCATTCCGGAACTCCTCGTGACGTCCGGGATCTCATCTAGGACTCCGAACAACTTTCGGTAATCACATACAAGTCTTCCTAATAACCCTAGCGTCACCGAACCTTAAGTGTGTAGACCCTACGAGTTCGGGAATCACACAGACATGACCGAGACAGCTCTCCGGCCAATAACCAACAACAGGATCTGGATAACCATGTTGGCTCCTACATGTTCCACGATGATCTCATCGGACGAACCACGATGTTGAGGATTCAAGTAATCCCGTATACAATTCCCTTTGTCAATCGGTACGTTACTTGCCCGAGATTCGATCGTCGGTATCCCAATACCTCGTTCAATCTCGTTACCGGCAAGTCACTTTACTCGTTGCGTAATGCATGATCCCGTGACCAACCACTTGATCACATTGAGCTCATTATGATGATGCATTACCAAGTGGGCCCAGAGATACCTCTCCATCATACGGAGTGACAAATCCCAGTCACGATATGTGTCAACCCAACAGAGACTTTCGGACATACCTGTAGTGTACCTTTATAGTCACCCAGTTACGTTGTGACATTTGGTACACCCAAAGCACTCCTACGGTATCCGGGAGTTACAAAATCTCATGGTCTAAGCAACTGATACTTGACATTAGAAAAGCTTTAGCAAACGAACTACACGATCTTGTGCTATGCTTAGGATTGGGTCTTGTCCATCACATCATTCTCCTAATGATGTGATCCCGTTATCAATGACATCCAATGTCCATAGTCAGGAAACCATGACTATCTGTTGATCAACGAGCTAGTCAAGTAGAGGCTCACTAGGGACATGTTGTGGTCTATGTATTCACACATGTATCACTGTTTCCGGTTAATACAATTATAGCATGAAGAATAGACAATTATCATGAACAAGGAAATATAATAATAATCCTTTTATTATTGCCTCTAGGGAATATTTCCAATAGTCTCCCACTTGCACTAGAGTCAATAATCTAGTTACACTGTGATGAATCAAACACCCATAGAGTTCTGGTGTTGATCATGTTTTGATCGCGAAAGAGGTTTAGTCAACGGATCTGCGACATTCAGATTCATATGCACTTTGCAAATATCTATGTCTCCATCTTGAACATTTTCGCGAATGGAGTTGAAGCGACGCTTGATGTGCCTAGTCTTCCTGTGAAACCTGGGCTCCTTGGCAAGGGCAATAGCTCCAGTGTTGTCACAGAAGAGAGTGATCGGCTCCGACGCATTGGGAATAACTCCTAGGTCGGTGATGAAATCCTTCATCCAGATTGCTTCATGCGCTGCCTCCGAGGGTGCCATGTACTCCGCTTCACATGTATATCCCGCCATGACGCTCTACTTGCTGCTGCACCAGCTTACTGCCCCACCATTCAAAATATACACGTATCCGGTTTGTGACTTGGAGTCATCCAGATCTGTGTCGAAGCTAGCATCGACGTAACCCTTTACGACGAGCTCTTCGTCACCTCCATAAACGAGAAACATATCCTTAGTCCTTTTCAGGTACTTCAGGATATTCTTGACCGCTGTCCAGTGTTCCATGGCTGGATTACTTTGGTGTCTTGCAACCAAACTTACGGCAAGGTTTACGTCAGGTCTGGTACAGAGCATGGCATACATTATAGACCCTATGGCCGAGGCATAGGGGATGACACTCATCTTTTCTTTATCTTCTACCGTGGTCGGGGATTGAGCTGAGCTCAATTTCACACCTTGCAACACAGGCAAGAACCCCTTCTTGGACTGGTCCATATTGAACTTCTTCAATATCTTGTCTAGGTATGTGCTTTGTGAAAGACCTATGAGGCGTCTCGATCTATCTCTATAGATCTTGATACCTAATATATAAGCAGCTTCTTCAAGGTCATTCATTGAAAAACACTTATTCAAGTAGGCCTTTATGCTGTCCAAAAGTTCTATATCATTTCCCATCAAAAGTATGTCATCCACATATAACATGAGAAATGCTACAGAGCTCCCACTCACTTTCTTGTAAATGCAGGCTTCTCCATAAGTCTGCATAAACCCAAACGCTTTGATCATCTCATCAAAGCGAATGTTCCAACTTCCAGATGCTTGCACCAGCCCATAAATGGATCGCTGGAGCTTGCATACCTTGTTAGCATTCTTAGGATCGACAAAACCTTCCGGCTGCATCATATACAGTTCTTCCTTAAGATAGTCGTTAAGGAATGCCGTTTAGACGTCCATTTGCCATATCTCATAATCACAGTATGCGACAATTGCTAACATGATTCGGTCGGACTTCAACTTTGCTACAGGAGAGAAAGTGTCATCGTAGTCAACCCCTTGAACTTGCCGATAACCCTTAGCGACAAGTCGAGCTTTATAGATGGTAACATTACCATCCGCGTCCGTCTTATTCTTAAAGATCCATTTATTTTCTATCGCTCGCCGATCATCGGGCAAGTCTGTCAAAGTCCATACTTTGTTTTCATACATGGATCCTATCTCGGATTTCATAGCTTCAAGCCATTTGTTGGAATCTGGGCCCGCCATCGCTTCTTCATAGTTCGAAGGTTCACCGTTGTCTAACAACATGATTTCCAGGACAGGGTTGCCATACCACTCTGGTGTGGAACGTGTCCTTGTGGACCTACGAAGTTCAGTAGTAACTTGATCCGAAGTACCTTGATCATCATCATTAATTTCCTCTCTAGTCGGTGCAGGCACCACAGGAACATCTTCCTGAGCTGCGCTACTTACCGGTTCAAGAGGTAGTACTTCATCAAGTTCCACTTTCCTCCCACTTACTTCTTTCGAGAGAAACTCTTTCTCCAGAATGGACCCGTTCTTGGACACAAAGATCTGGCCTTCGGATCTGAGGTAGAAGGTATACCCAATGGTTTCCTTAGGGTATCCTATGAAGACGCATTTTTCCGACTTGGGTTCAAGCTTTTCAGGTTGAAGTTTCTTGACATAAGCATCGCATCCCCAAACTTTTAGAAACTACAGCTTAGGTTTCTTTCCAAACCATAATTTATACGATGTCGTCTCAACGGATTTAGACGGTGCCCTATTTAAAATGAATGTAGTTGTCTCTAAAGCGTGTCCCCAAAATGATAGCGGTAAGTCGGTAAGGGACATCATAGACTGCACCATATCCAATAGAGTGCGATTACGACGTTAGGACACACTGTTACGCTGAGGTATTCCAGGCGGCGTGAGTTGTGAAACAATTCCACATTTCCTTAAGTGCGTACCAAACTTGTGACTTAAATTTTCTCCCCCACGATCTGATCGTATGAACTTTATTTTTCTGTCACGTTGATTCTCTACCTCATTCTGAAATTCCTTGAAATTTTCAAAGGTCTCAGACTTGTGTTTCATTAAGTAGACATACCCATATCTACTCAAGTCATTAGTGAGGGTGAGAACATAACGATAGCCACCCCGAGCCTCAACGCTCATTGGAACGCACACATCAGTATGTATAATTTACAATAAGTTGGTTGCTCGCTCCATTGTTCCGGAGAACGGAGTCTTGGTCATTTTGCCCATGAGGCATGGTTCGCACGTGTCAAATGATTCGAAATCAAGAGACTCCAAAAGTCCATCAGTATGGAGCTTCTTCATGCGCTTGACACCAATGTGACCAAGGCGGCGAGTGCCACAGATACGTGGGACTATCGTTATCAATCTTACATCTTTTGGTATTCACACTATGAATATGTGTAACATCACGTTTGAGATTCATTAAGAATAAACCATTGACTAGCGGGGCATGACCATAAAACATATCTCTCATATAAATAGAACAACCATTATTCTCGGATTTAAATGAGTAGCCATCTCGCATTAAACGAGATCCAGATACAATGTTCATGCTCAAAGCTGGCACTAAATAACAATTATTGAGGTTTAAAACTAAGCCTGTAGGTAAATGTAGAGGTAGCATGCCGACGGCGATCACATTGACCTTGGAACCATTCCCGACGCGCATCGTCACCTTGTCCTTTGCCAGTCTCCGCTTATTCCGCAGCTCCTGTTTCGAGTTACAAATATGAGCAACCGCACCGGTATCAAATACCCAGGAGCTACTACGAGTACTGGTAAGGTACACATCAATAACATGTATATCACATATACCTTTGGTGTTGCCGGCCTTCTTATCCGCTAAGTACTTGGGGCAGTTCCGCCTCTAGTGACCGTTCCCTTTGCAATAAAAGAACTCAGTCTCAGGTTTGGGTCCGTGCTTTGGCTTCTTCCAGGCAACTGGTTTACCGGGCGCGACAACTCCCTTGCCGTCCTTCTTGAAGTTCTTCTTACCCTTGCCTTTCTTGAAACTAGTGGTTTTATTGACCATCAACACTTGATGTTCCTTTTTGATTTCTACCTCTTCTGATTTCAGCAATGAAAATACCTCAGGAATAGTTTTCACCATCCCCTGCATATTGTAGTTCATCACAAAGCTCTTGTAGCTAGGTGGGAGCAACTGAAGGATTCTTTCAATGACCACCTCATCCGGGAGGTTAATGTCCAGCTGGGACAAGCGGTTGTGCAACCCAGACATTTTGAGTATGTGCTCGCTGACAGAACTATTTTCCTCCATCTTACAACTATAGAACTTTTTGGAGACTTCATATCTCATGACCTGGGCATGATCTTGGAAAACCATTTTCAGCTCTTGGAACATCTCATATGCTCCGTGTTTCTCAAAACGCTTTTGGAGCCCCGGTTCTAAGCTGTAAAGCATGCTGCACTGAATGAGGGAGTAATCATCACCACGTGACTGCCAAGCGTTCATAACATCTTTGTTCGCTGGGACGGGTGCTTCACCTAGCGGTGCTTCTAGGACATATGCTTTCTTGGCAGCTATGAGGATGATCCTCAGGTTCCGGACCCAGTCCTTATAGTTGCTGCCATCATCTTTCAGCTTGGTTTTCTCTAGGAACGCATTGAAGTTGAGGTTGACATGAGCGTGGGCCATTTGATCTACAAGACATTTTGCAAAGGTTTTAGACTAAGTTCATGATAATTAAGTTCATCTAATCAAATTATTTAATGAACTCCCACTCAAATAGACATCCCTCTAGTCATCTAAGTGATACATGATCCGAGTCAACTAGACCGTGTCGATCATCACGTGAGACGGACTAGTCATCATCGGTGAACATCTCCATGCTGATCATATCTTCTATACGACTCATGTTCGACCTTTCGGTCTCTTGTGTTCCGAGGCCATGTCTGTACATGCTAGGCTCGTCAAGTCGACCTAAGTGTTTTGCATGTGTAAATCTGGCTTACACCCGTTGTATGTGAATGTTAGGATCTATCACACCCGATCATCACGTGGTGCTTCGAAACAACGAACTTTCGCAACGGCGCACAGTTAGGGGGAACACTTTCTTGAAATTGTTATGAGGGATCATCTTATTTACTACCGGCGTTCTAAGCAAATAAGATGCAAAAACATGATAAACATCACATGCAATCAAATAGTGACATGATATGGCCAATATCATTTTGCTCCTTTGATCTCCATCTTCGGGGCGCCATGATCATCATCGTCACCGGCATGACACCATGATCTCCATCATCATGATCTCCATCATCGTGTCTCCATGAAGATGTTCGCCAACTATTACTTCTACTACTATGGCTAACGGCTTAGCAAAGAAGTAAAGTAATTACATGGCGTTATTCAGTGCCACGCAGGTCACACAATAAATAAAGACAACTCCTATGGCTCCTGCCGGTTGTCATACTCATCGACATGCAAGTCGTGATTCCTATTAAAAGAACATGATCAATCTCATACATCGCATATATTTCATTAATCACATCCTTTTGGCCATATCACATCACAAGGCATATGCTGCAAAAACAAGTTAGACGTCCTCTAATTGTTGTTGCAAGTTTTTACGTGGATGCTATAGGGTTCTAGTAAGAACGATTCTTACCTACGCCAAAACCACAACATGATATGCCAATTTCTATTTACCCTTCATAAGGACGCTTTTCATCGAATTCTATCCGACTAAAGTGGGAGAGACAGACACCCGCTAGCCACCTTATGCAACTAGTGCATGTCAGTCGGTGGAACCTGTCTCACGTAAGCGTACGTGTAAGGTCGGTCCGGGCCGCTTCATCCCACGATGCCGCCGAAACAAGATAAGACTAGTAGTGGCAAGTAAATTGACAAAATCTACGCCCACAACAAAATTGTGTTCTACTCGTGCATAGAAACTACGCATAGACCTAGCTCATGATGCCACTGTTGGAGATCGTTGCAGAAAATAAAAAATTTCTACGCATCACCAAGATCAATCTATGGAGTCATCTAGCAACGAGTGAGATAGGAGTGCATCTACATACCCTTGTAGATCGCGAGCGGAAGCGTTCAAGAGAACGGGATTGATGGAGTCGTACTCGCCGTGATCCAAATCATCGAAGATCCTAGCGCCGAACGGACGGCACCTCTGCATTCAACACATGTACGGAGCGGAGACGTCTCCCGCACCTTGATCCACCAAGGAGGAGGGAGAGGTTGAGGAAGAGAGCTCCAGCAACAGCACGACAGCGTGGTGGTGATGGAGAGGCAGTACTCCGGCAGGGCTTCGCCAAGCTTCTGTGAAGGAGGAGAGGTGTTGGGGAGGGGAGGGGCTGCGCCTTGGAGGAGTGTATGCAGCCCTCCCCTCACCCCTCTATTTTTAGGTGGAGGAGGTAGGGGGCCGCCCCCCTCTAGATGAGATCTAGAGGGGGCGGCGCCGAGGGGGACTTGCCCCCAAGCAAGGGCGCCCCTTTGGGGTTCCCCCAACCCTAGGCGCATGGGCCCAAGGGGGGATGCGCCCAGCCCACCAGGGGCTGGTTCCCTTCTTTCCACGGCCCATGAGGCCCTCCGGGAGAGGTGGCCCCTCCCGGTGGACCCCCGGAACCCTTCCGGTGGCCCCGTTACAATATCGGTATGACCCCGAATCTTTCTGATGACCGTATTACAACTTCCCATATATAAATCTTCACCTCCGAACCATTCTGGAACTCCTCGTGACATTCGGGATCTCATCCGGGACTCCGAACAACATTCGGTAATCACATACAAGTCTTCCTAATAACCCCAGCGTCACCGAACCTTAAGTGTGTAGACCCTACGGGTTCGGGAATCACGCAGACATGACCGAGACAGCTCTCCGGCCAATAACCAACAGCGGGATCTGGATACCCATGTTGGCTCCTTCATGTTCCACGATGATCTCGTCGGGCGAACAACGATGTCGAGGATGCAAGTAATCCCGTATACAATTCCCTTTGTCAATCGATACGTTACTTGCCCGAGATTCGATAGTCGGTATCCCAATACCTCGTTCAATCTCGTTACCGGCAAGTCACTTTACTCGTTGCGTAATGCATGATCTCGTGACCAACCACTTGGTCACATTGACCTCATTATGATGATGCATTACCGAGTGGGCCCAGAGGTACCTCTCCGTCATACGGAGTGACAAATCCCAGTCTCGATTCGTGTCAACCCAACAGAGACTTTTGGAGATACCTGTAGCGTACCTTTATAGTCACCCAGTTACATTGTGACGTTTGGTACACCCAAAGCACTCCTACGGTATCCAGGAGTTACACAATCTCATGGTCTAAGAAACTGATACTTGACATTAGAAAAGCTTTAGCAAACGAACTACACGATCTTGTGCTATGCTTAGGATTGGGTCTTGTCCATCACATCATTCTCCTAATGATGTGATCCCGTTATCAATGACATCCAATGTCCATAGTCAGGAAACCATGACTATCTGTTGATCAACGAGCTAGTCAACTAGAGGCTCACTAGGGACATGTTGTGTGCTACGTCTTGAGCTAGCGTTGGTTTTCCCCGAAGAGGAGAGGGTGATGCAACAAAGTGTAGCGTAAGTATTTCCCTCAGTTTTGAGAACCAAGGTATCAATCCAGTAGGAGGCTCCTCAAAAGTCCCACGACCTACACAAACAAACTGAGAACTCGCAACCAAGGCAATAAAGGGGTTGTTAATCCCTTCACGGTCACTTACGAAAGTGAGATCTGATAGAGAAAGTATGATAAGATAAATATATTTTTGGTATTTTATAATATAGATGCAGAAAAGTAAAGATGCAAATAAAAGTAGATTGAAAGCAAATATGATAAGAGATAGACCCGGGGGCCATAGGTTTCACTAGAGGCTTCTCTCGAGAGCATAAGTATTACGGTGGGTGAACAAATTACTGTCAAGCAATTGATAGAAAAGCGAATAATTATGACGTTATCTAGGCATGATCATGTATATAGGCATCACGTCCATAACAAGTAGACCGACTCCTGCCTGCATCTACTACTATTACTCCACACATCGACCGCTATCCAGCATGCATCTAGTGTATTAAGTTCATAAGAACAGAGCAACGCATTAAGAAAGATGACATGATGTAGAGGGATAAACTCGTGCAATATGATATAAACCCCATCTTGTTATCCTCGATGGCAACAATACAATACGTGTCTTGCAACCCTTTACATCACGAGGTAAGATCACCGCAAGATTGAACCCAAAGCTAAACACTTCTCCCATGGCAAGAAAGATCAATCTAGTAGGCCAAACCAAACTGATAATTCGAAGAGACTTGTAAAGATAACTCAATCATACATAAAAGAATTCACAGAAGATTCCAATATTATTCATAGATAAACTTGATCATAAACCCACAATTCATCGAATCTCGACAAACACACCGCAAAAAGAGATTACATCGAATAGATCTCCACAAGAGAGGGGGAGAACATTGTATTGAGATCCAAAAAGAGAGAAGAAGCCATCTAGCTAATAACTATGGACCCGTAGGTCTGTGGTAAACTACTCACAACTCATCGGAGAGGCTATGGTGTTGATGTAGAAGCCCTCCGTGATCGATTCCCCCTCCGACAGAGTGTCGGCGAAGGCTCCAAGATGGGATCTCGCGGATACAGAAGGTTACGGCGGTGGAAATTGTGTTTCGTGGTGCTCCTGGATGTTTTCGGGGTCCATGGATATATATAGGAGAAAGAAGTACGTCGGTGGACGCCCGAGGGGCCCATGAGACAGGGGGCGCGCCCCTAGGGGGGGCGCGCCCTCCTATCTCGTGGGGCCCTCGGAGATTTCTTGACCTGCACTGCAGGCTCTTCGGATCAGATTTGTTCCAAGAAAAACGCTCCCGAAGGTTTCATTCCGTTTGGACTCCGTTTGATATTCCTTTTCTTCGAAATACTGAAATAGGCAGAAAAATAGCAATATGGGCTGGGCCTCCGGTTAGTAGGTTAGTCCCAAAAATGATATAAAAGTGTAGAATAAAGCCCATAAACATCCAAAATGGGTAATATAATAGCATGGAACAATAAAAAATTATAGATACGTTGGAGATGTATCAAGCATCCCCAAGCTTAATTCCTGCTCGTCCTCGAGTAGGTAAATGATAAAAAGAGAATTTTTGATGTGGAATGCTACCTAGCATAATTCATAATATAATTTTCTTTCATTGTGGCATGAATGTTCAGATCCAAATAATACAAAATAAAAGTTTATAAAGACATAAGAAATAGTAATACTTCAAGCATAATAGTCAAGGTAATCATGTCTTCTCAAAATAACATAGCTATAGAAAGTTATCCCTACAAAATCATATAGTCTGGCTATGCTCTATCTCCATCACACAAAGTATTTAATCATGCACAACCCCGATGACGAGCCAAGCAATTGTTTCATACTTTAATAATCTCAAACTCTTTCAACTTTCACGCAATACATGAGCGTGAGCCATGGACATAGCACTATATGTGGAATAGAATGGTGGTTGTGGAGAAGACAAAAAGGAGAAGATAGTCTCACATCAACTAGTTGTATCAACGGACTATGGAGATGCCCATTAATAGATATCAATGTGAGTGAGTAGGGATTGCCATGCAATGGATGCACTAGACCTATAAATATATGAAAGCTCAACAAAAGAAACTAAGTGGGTGTGCATCCAACTCGCTTGCTCACGAAGACCTAGGGCACTTTTGAGGAAGCCCATCATTGGAATATACAAGCCAAGTTCTATAATGAAAAATTCCCACTAGTATATGAAAGTGACAACATATGAGACTCTCTATCATGAAGATCGTGGTGCTATTTTGAAGCACAAGTGTGGAAAAAGAGATAGTAGCATTGTCCCTTCTCTCTTTTTCTCTCATTTTTATTTTTTTTCATTTTTCTTTTTTTTGGCCTTTTCTTTTTTTTGGCCTTTCTCTTTTTCTTTTTCTTTTTTTATCTTCTTTTTTTTCTTTTTGTAAAGTCCGAAGTCTCATCCCGACTTGTGGGGGAATCATAGTCTTCATCATCCTTTCCTCACGAGGACAATGCTCTAATAATGAAGATCATCACACTTTTATGGATTTACAACTCAAAGCTAGAACAAAATATGACTCTATATGAATGCCTCTGGCGGTGTACCGGGATATGCAATGACTCAAGAGCGACATGTATGAAAATTATGAAGGTGGCCTTGCCAAAAATACGATGTCAACTACATGATCATGCAAAGAGCAATATGACAAAAGTAATGTGTGTCATATGAACGGAACGGTGGAAAGTTGCATGGCAATATATCTCGGAATGGCTATGGAAATGCCATAATATGTAGGTATGGTGGCTGTTTTGAGGAAGGAGTATGGTGGGTATATGGTACCGGCAAAAATTGCGCGGCACAAGAGAGGCTAGCAATGGTGGAAGGGTGAAAGGGTGCGCGTATAATCCATGGACTCAACATTAATCAAAAGAACTCATATACTTGTTGCAAAAATTTAGAAGTCATCAAAAATCAAAGCACTACGCGCATGCTCCTAGGGGGATAGATTGGTAGGAAAAGACCATCGCTCGTCCCCGACTGCCACTCATAAGGAAGACAATCAATAAATAAAATTGTGCTCCAACTTCATCACAAAGCGGTTCACCATACGTGCATGCTACGGGAATCACAAACTTCAACACAAGCATTCTTCATAATCACCCAACTAGCATGACTTCAATATTACTACCTCCATATCTCAAAACAATTATCAAGTATCAAGTTGATCATAGCATCCAATTCACTTCCTATGATAGTTTTTTATTATACCCAACTTGGATGCTCATCATTCTAGGACCAACTTTGTAACAATAGAAAATACCATGATGTTCTAAAAGACTCTCAAAATGATATAAGTTAAGCATGAGAGACTAGCAATTTCATCAAAATTAAGACACCACCGCCATGCTCTAAAAGATATAAGTGAAGTACTAGAGCAAAAACTATCAAGCTCAAAAGATATAAGTGAAGCACATAGAGTATTCTAGCAAATTCTAATCAAATAGGCTTCTCCCAAAAGGTGTATTACAGCAAGGATGATTGTGGTAAACTAAGAAGCAAAGACTAATATAATACACGACGCTCCAAGCAAAACACATATCATGTGGCGAATAAAAATATAGCTCCAAGTAAAGTTACCAATGAGCGAAGATTTAAAGAGGGATGCCTTCCGGGGCATCCCCAAGCTTAGGCTTTTGGCTACTCTTGAATATCTTGGGGTTCCATGGGCATCCCCAAGCTTAGGCTCTTGCCACCCTTTATTCCATAGTCCATAAAGGCTTTACCCAAAACTTGAAAACTTCAGAACACAAAACTCAACAGGAAATCTTATAAGCTCCGTTAGTGAAAGAAAACAAAACCACCACATAAGGTACTGCAATGAACTCATTCTTTAATTATTTTGGTGTTAAACCTACTGTTTTCAAACTTCCTTATGGTTTATAAACTAATTTATTAGCCATAGATGCATTGAAATAGGCAACCAACACACGAAAAACAGAATCTGTCAAAAACAGAACAGTCTGTAGCAATCTGTAACTAACGCAAACTTCTTGAACTCTAAAAATCCTACCAAAATAGGACGTACTGGAAAATTTGTCTATTGATCAGAAACAAAAATAATCAATGCAAAAGCACGTTTCTGTGATTTATTGAATTTTTTCTCGTGAGCGCAAAGTTTCTGTTTTTCAGCAGAATCAAATCAACTATCATCATAGCTTATCCTATAGGTTCTACTTGGCACAAACACTAAACAAAAGATAAAAACACATCTAAACAGAGAGTATATGCAAGATTTATTCCTAAACAGGAGCAAAAACAAAGAACATAAAGAAAAATTGGGCTGCCTCCCAACTAGCGCTATCGTTTAACGCCCTTATAGCTAGGCATAAAAGCAAGGATAGATTTAACTAGTGCCATCTTTGGCACTAGATTCATAAGTAGCACACATGATAGATTCATGAGGTAATTTGACTTTATTTCTTGGAAAGTGCTCCATGCCTTTCTTTAAAGGAAATTGGAATCTAATGTTCCCTTCCTTCATATCAATAATCGCACCAATCGTTCTAAGGAAAGGTCTACCAAGAATAATAGGGCAAGAAAGATTGCAATCTATATCAAGAACGATAAAATCTACGGGCACCGAATTTCTATTAGCAACAATAAGAACATCATTGATCCTTCCCATAGGCTTTTTAATGGTGGAATCCGCAAGGTGCAAATTTAAAGAGCAATCATCAAGATCATGGAAACCTAGAATATCACATAAAGTTTTCGGAATCGTGGAAACACTAGCACCCAAATCACACAAAGCAAAACACTCATAATCTTTTATTCTAATCTTTATAGTAGGTTCCCACTCATCATTAAGTTTTCTAGGTATAGAAACTTCCAAATTCAGTTTTTCATCATAAGATTGCAACAAGGCATCAACGATATGTTTGGTAAAAGCTTTATTTTGACTATAACCATGAGGAGAATTAACAACGGATTGCAACAAGGAAATACAACCTTTTAAAGAGCAATTATCATAATCAAATTCCTTGAAATCCGAGATAGTAGGTTCAATATTATAAGTTGAAGATTCTCCAATCTCTCTTTTACCAAGTTTAACATCACGATCTAAAGATTCCGAATTTTTGGGACGCCTTCTAGGCAAAGTTGATTCATTATCACTCCCATAATCATAAAAATTCATCTTGCAAAACATAGATCTAATCGGAGACGCATCAATAACTTTAAGATCCTCATCATTATTTTCATGTAAACTAGAAGAACACGCTTTTATGAAGCTTTCTTTTTTAGCACGCAATCTAGCGGTTCTTTCCTTGCACTCGTCAATGGAGATTATCATTACTTTGAGAGACTCATTGATATCATGCTTGGGAGAAGAAGATCCAAGTTTAAGAGAATTAACATCAAGTGAAAGTCTATCAACGATCCTAGCCAAATCATCAACTTTAAGCATTTTTTCTTCAAGCAAGGCATTAAAATTCTGTTGAGAAATCATAAATTCTTTCACACTATTCTCAAAATCAGAGGGCATCTTATTAAAATTACCATAAGAATTATTGTAGGAATTTCCATAATTATTAGAGGGATTGCTAGGGAACGGTCTAGTATTAAAATGTCCTCTATAAGCATTGTTTCCAAAATTATTCCTACCAACAAAATTCACATCCATAGATTCATAATTATTATCAACCAAAGAAGACAAAGGCATATCATTTGGATCAAGAGGAGTATTTTTAGTAGCAAACATCTTCATAAGTTCATCCATCTTTCCACTTAAAACGTTGATTTCTTCTACAGCATGCACTTTTTTACTCTAAGATCTTTATGTGTGCCATTGAGAATAATTAGCCATAATATTATCAAGCATGTAGCATCTACTAACGTAATTTCCATAAACGTGCCTCCCACGGCCGAATCTAAGAGATTTCTAGAAGCAAAGTTCAAACTGGCATAAAATTTTTGTATGATCATTCATAAATTCAAACCATGAGTAGGGCAGTTGCGAAGCATCAATTTCATTCTTTCCCAAGATTGAGCAACATGCTCATGATCAAGTTGTTTAAAATTCATAATATCGTTCCTAAGAGTGATGATCTTAGCGGGAGGAAAATACTTAGAGATAAAAGCATCTTTGCACTTGTTCCAAGAATCAATACTATTTTTGGGCAAAGACGAAAACCAAATTTTAGCATGATCTCTAAGTGAAAACGGAAATAACTTCAGTTTGACAATATTGTTATCCGTATCTTTCTTCTTTTGCATATCACACAAATCAACAAAATTGTTTAGATGAGTAGCGGCATCCTCACTAGGAAGGCCGGCGAATTGATCTTTCATAACAAGATTCAGCAAAGCAACATTGATTTCACAAGACTCAATATCATTAAGAGGAGCAATCAGAGTACTAAGGAAATCATTATTATTGGTATTCAAGAAAGCACACAACTTGGTATTATCTTGTGCCATGGCAACAAGTAATCCAACAAACAAGCAAACAGAAAAATGGCAAGCGAAAAGAGAGGAGGAGATTGGGAAGGAGAAGGCGAATAAAACGGAAAGGGTGAAGTGGGGGGAGAGGAAAACGAGAGGCAAATAATGTAAATGCGAGGGAGATGGGTTTGTGATGGGTACTTGGTATGTCTTGACTTGAGCGAAGACCTCCCCGGCAACGGTGCCATAAATCCTTCTTGCTACGTCTTGAGCTAGCGTTGGTTTTCCCCGAAGAGGAGAGGGTGATGCAGCAAAGTGTAGCATAAGTATTTCCCTCAGTTTTGAGAACCAAGGTATCAATCCAGTAGGAGGCTCCTCAAAAGTCCCACGCACCTACACAAACAAACTGAGAACTCGCAACCAACGCAATAAAGGGGTTGTCAATCCCTTCACGGTCACTTACAAAAGTGAGATCTGATAGAGAAAGTATGATAAGATAAATATATTTTTGGTATTTTATAATATAGATGCAGAAAAGTAAAGATGCAAATAAAAGTAGATTGAAAGCAAATATGATAAGAGATAGACCCCGGGGCCATAGGTTTCACTAGAGGCTTCTCTCGAGAGCATAAATATTACGGTGGGTGAACAAATTACTGTCAAGCAATTGATAGAAAAGCGAATAATTATGACGTTATCTAGGCATGATCATGTATATAGGCATCACGTCCATAACAAGTAGACCGACTCCTGCCTGCATCTACTACTATTACTCCACACATCGACCGCTATCGAGCATGCATCTAGTGTATTAAGTTCATAAGAACAGAGCGACGCATTAAGAAAGATGACATGATGTAGAGGGATAAACTCATGCAATATGATATAAAGCCCATCTTGTTATCCTCGATGGCAACAATACAATACGTGTCTTGCAACCCTTTCTGTCACTGGGTAAGATCACCGCAAGATTGAACCCAAAGCTAAACACTTCTCCCATGGCAAGAAAGATCAATCTAGTAGGCCAAACCAAACTGATAATTCGAAGAGACTTGTAAAGATAACTCAATCATACATTAAAGAATTTAGAGAAGACTCCAATATTATTCATAGATAAACTTGATCATAAACCCACAATTCATCGGATCTCGACAAACACACCGCAAAAAGAGATTACATCGAATAGATCTCCACAAGAGAGGGGGAGAACATTGTATTGAGATCCAAAAAGAGAGAATAAGCCATCTAGCCAATAACTATGGACCCCTAGGTCTGTGGTAAACTACTCACAACTCATCGGAGAGGCTATGGTGTTGATGTAGAAGCCCTCCGTGATCGATTCCCCCTCAGACAGAGTGCCGGCGAAGGCTCCAAGATGGGATCTCGCGGATACAGAAGGTTACGGCGGTGGAAATTGTGTTTCGTGGTTCTCCTGGATGTTTTCGGGGTCCGTGGATATATATAGGAGAAAGAAGTACGTCGGTGGACGCCCGAGGGGCCCATGAGACAGGGGGGCGCGCCCCTAGGGGGGCGCATCCTCCTATCTTGTGGGGCCCTCGGAGATTTCTTGACTTGCACTCCAGGCTCTCCGGATCAGATTTGTTCCAAAAATAACGCTCCCGAAGGTTTCATTCCGTTTGGACTCCGTTTGATATTCATTTTCTTCGAAATACTGAAATAGGCAAAAAAACAACAATATGGGCTGGGCCTCCGGTTAGTAGGTTAGTCCCAAAAATGATATAAAAGTGTAGAATAAAGCCCATAAACATCCAAAAGGTGTAATATAATAGCATGGAACAATCAAAAATTATAGATACGTTGGAGACGTATCATTGTGGTCTATGTATTCACACATGTATCACTGTTTCCGGTTAATACAATTATAGCATGAAGAATAGACAATTATCATGAACAAGGAAATATAATAATAATCATTTTATTATTGCCTCTAGGGCATATTTCCAACATGATCATGTTTTGCTCGTGGAAGAGGTTTAGTCAACGAGTCTGCAACATTCAGATACGTATGTATTTTGCAAATCTCTATGTCTCCTTCCTTGACTTGATCACGGATGGAGTTGAAGCGTCTCTTAATGTGTTTGGTTCTCTTGTGAAATATGGATTCCTTCGCTAAGGCAATTGCTCCAGTATTGTCACAAAAGGATTCCATTGGACCCGTTGCACTAGGTATTACACCTAGATCGGATATGAACTCCTTCATCCAGACTCCTTCATTTGCTGCTTCGGAGCAGCTATGTACTCCGCTTCACAAGTAGATCCCGCTACGATGCTTTGCTTGGAACAGCACCAACTGATAGCTCCACCATTCAATATAAATACGTATCCGGTTTGCCACTTAGAGTCATCCGAATCAGTGTCAAAGCTGGCATCAACGTAACCATTTACGACGAGCTCTTTGTCACCTCCATAAACGAGAAACATATCCTTAGTTCTTTTCGGGTAATTCGGGATGTTCTTGACCGCTTGTCAAAACCCTAGCTAGTGCATGCATTAGAGTGTTGCATCATATTTACTTTTCACAGAAAGTTGAAATGGGGATGATAGAAACCCCCAGCACCACTTAATCCAACTAGGGTTTACTAAAATCTTTTTCAATGAACGTGAAATGCCCTTCTAAAATGTTCATCATCTTTGCCTTCATCTAAAACCTCTGACAAAAATGGTGCACAATTTTCTAGGACATCATTGGGTCGCTGATTTAAATCATATTCTATTTGCATTTGGGCATTTAAATGCAATATAATATTTTAAATGTCCAAATAATCATGAACTAAAATGTTTGCCATTGGATACATTCCAAACAGTGGGCTTGAGCAGTTTCATGATTTTTGAGAGTGCCTAAGAATTTTTAATAAAGCCACAAAGCTACAGAAAGAAAAGAAAACAGAAAATAAAAAGAAAAGGAACTAACCTGGCCAAACTAACCTGGCGGCCCAGCACTGCGCTGGACCATGGCCAGTCAGCTGCTTCTTCTCGCCAGGCAGGTAGAGAGGAGAGCGCCAGCGCGCCCGATCTCTCCACGCCGCCACCTGCTTGCCGCCGAGCTCCTGTACGCTTGGATGAGCTCCACCTCGTCGCCCCGACTCCCCCGACACCTCACGCTCCCCCCTGCGCCTCTCCCTCGCTCTCTCCCCACCATGGCCGACGCCACAGCAGCCGGACCACCGTCGTAACCGTGGCCACCGTCGTCTCCATGTCGCCCCACCGTGCCCAGAAGCTCCGCCGTCATCCGCTTCGTAGTGCAGACCGAGCCACCTCACCGACCTCGCTCTACCTCGCCGTCGCCGGAGATCCCCTTCGCCATCACACTCGCTCCAGCTCGTCCCCGACCCCGCTGCCTAGCTTGCCGAGACTGTTGTGAGCTTCTGCCTCTTCCCCTCCTCTCCATTCTCGCTGCCCCACGCCGTAGCGACCGCACCGAGCACCACCGCGCTCACCATCGCCGGGGCTCATCGCCGACGTGTCTCCGGCCACACAACGACCTCGCCACCGTGTCCATTGACCTCACCGCACCGCGTAGGCCTCGTAGGAGCTAGCCTCGTACCTCCACGATCACTGCATCGACGAATTCGTGCTCACCCAAAGTCCGGCAGGCGCCAAGGTCGACGTGGGCGTCGTTTCCGGCGACCCCGAGCTCAACCACCACCACCATTCGACGCGGCTCGCTCCCAACTACACGTAGGTGGCCTCCACCGTCCATTTGGTCACCGGAGTGTGAAACCCGCACCCTCGGCCGCGTCTGGTCGTCGCCAGCAGCTAAACACCAGCGAGTTAACCCGGTTTGACCAGGGATTTGACCCCCCTAGATAACTGACATGTGGGCCCTGCCCTTCGGTCAAACCTAGATTAGCAACTAAATTGACTTTAATTAGTTAATTAACTAACTGTGTCACTGACCAGTGGGTCCCACTGGTCAGGTTTGACCTGGATGCATAGTTGACCTGCTAACATAGTGCTGACGCAGTAATGCATTTTCTGGATTTATTCTTATACAGGAAATTCCAGAAATTATTGCAAACTTCTAAAAATCATAGAAAATAATATGTAACTCCAAATGCAAAGATTTATATATGAAAAATGATCAGAAAAATCCAATATATCCACCTGTACTAGTTTCATGCATGTTTAAACAACTTAACCTTGCTGTTTAGTGCAAAACATGATAAAGCACTATTGAAATTCATAAGATGAGTTTACGGTTGAACCTTTGTTCAAAATGGCTCAAACCCATCTGGTTGTAGTTGCATTAGGCGAACACACTCACTTTGCCATGTCATATGTATGCATCATATTGTTGCATATTGTCATGTATTGATTGTGTTATCGTATGTTCTCTGCGGTAGCACTACTAGGGAAAAGCCTAGCAGCAGCGCGAGTTATATGGTTATCAGTTGCGCGGGAGGCCGTGCTACTAATAAGACGCTACAGCTAAACTATAGCAGCTGGCGTGTGCATCCGCGCTATTGATATACAAGTGTAGCAGTGATACCTCTCCAATGTATCTACTTTTCCAAACACTTTTGCCCTTGTTTTGGAATCTAACTTGCATGATTTGAATGAAACTAAACCCGGACTGACGCTGTTTTTAGCAGAACTACCATGATGTTGTTTTATGTGTAGAAAAGAAAAGTTCTCGGAATGTCCTGGAAATCCATGGAGGCACTTTTCAGAATAAATAAGAATTTTTGGCGAAAGAATCAAGGCCAGGGGGCCCACGGGCTGTCCACGAGGCAGGCGCGCCCCTAAGTGCGCCCTCCTATCTCGTGCCCCCGGACCTCCTCCGACCTCAACTCCAACTCTATATATACCGTCTCGGGGACAAAAAAAATAAGGAAAAAGTTTCATCGTGTTTCACGACACGGAGCGCCGCCAAGCCCTAATCTCTCTCGGGAGGGCTGATCTGGAGTCCGTTCGGGGCTCAGGAGAGGGGGATTCGTCGCCGTCGTCATCATCAACCATCCTCCATCACAAGTTTCATGATGCTCACCGCCGTGCGTGAGTAATTCCATCGTAGGCTTGCTCGACGGTGATGGGTTGGATGAGATTTACCATGTAATCAAGTTAGTTTTGTTAGGGTTTGATCCCTAGTATCCACTATGTTCTGAGATTGATGTTGCTATGACTTTGCTATGCTTAATGCTTGTCACTAGGGCCCGAGTGCCATGATTTCAGATCTGAACCTATTATGTTTTCATGAATATATGTGTGTTCTTGATCCTATCTTGCAAGTCTATAGTCACCTATTATGTGTTATGATCCGACAACCCCGAAGTGATAATAATCGGGATACTTCTCGGTGATGACCGTAGTTTGAGGAGTTCATGTATTCACTATGTATTAATGCTTTGGTACGGTTCTCTATTAAAAGGAGGCCTTAATATCCCTTAGTTTCCACTAGGACCCCGCTGCCACGGGAGGGTAGGACAAAACATGTCATGCAAGTTCTTTTCCATAAGCACGTATGACTATTTACGGAATACATGCCTACATTACATTGATGAATTGGAGCTAGTTATGACTCACCCTATGTTATGACTATTGCATGAGGAATCGCATCCGGCATAATTATCCATCACTGATCCATTGCCTACGAGCTTTTCACATATTGTTCTTCGCTTATTTACTTTTCCGTTGCTACTGTTACAACTACTACAAAACCCCAAAAACATTTACCTTTTCTGTTGCTACTGTTACCATTACTATCATACCACTCTTGCTACTAAATACTCTGCTGCAGATACTAAGTTATCCAGGTGTGGTTGAATTGACAACTCAACTGCTAATACTCAAGAATATTCTTTGGCTCCCCTTGTGTCGAATCAATAAATTTGGGTTGTACTTCACCCTCGAAAGCTGTTGCGATCCCCTACACTTGTGGGTTATCAAGACTAATTTCTGGCGCCGTTGCCGGGGAGCATAGCTCTATTCTCTGAGTCACTTGGGATTTATATCTGTTGATCACTATGAAGAACTTGAAAGACGCTAAGACCAAGATTTTGCCCTCAACTACGAGGGGATCCACTAGTAGAAAAAGGGTCAAACGCGAAGCACATTAGTGCCGGTTTGTATTAGAGCCGGCACAAATGTATACATTAGTGCCGGTTCCAACGGCTAGCCTTTAGCACCGGTTCGTGGCTAACCTTTAGCACCGGTTCGTGCCACGAACCGGTGCTAATGAGGGTGGTGGCAGGATGTTGTCGATCTGGGCCCCTCCGGACGTTTAGTACCGGTTCGTGCCACGAACCGGTACTATAGATCCTCCTGCATATAAACCCTTCGTCCAGCTCGCTCTGTTCTTCCCCTTTCCCTCTCCTCTCCTCTCTGTTCTTCCTCTTCTCCCCTCGAGCTCATCACACATTTTGCCCAAAATATGTCAAGATTTGAAGGCCCCATCCATTCAAGTGATCACAAAGGTTAGCAACTTTGTCCTTTCATCTCTCATTGCTAGATTAGCTCTTGCATTGGTTCATATAGTTATTAATTTGTGAGTTTAGTAATTTGGGAGGAAATATATATATGTGCTAGTATTTGATTTATATGCAATTTGAGGTCAAAATAACACTTAGTTTGCATATGTAGGTGTGGTTTACTTAGTGCCTTCTAAATCTCTGTCGTAACCACCGTCGATCGCCGCACTGCGTCCGTCGCCGGCACCACCTTGTGGTGAGCCTCTTGTTCATGAAATTTTATATAAAAAATTGATGTTTCTGTGATTTGGATATATAGTTACTCGTATAATAATTATCTTACCCGTACGTTGTTTGTTATACATAGTGCCAAGGTTTTGATATCCGTCCCCGTCGGCCCTCGTGCTTGTTATGATTCGGATGTGGTATATTCTCTTTTAAAACTATTTGTTGCATTTCGTGTTTATGACAAATTATGCCCATCAAGTTGACATAGATATTTTTATCTAGGAGGTATGTGAACCGGAAATTCCAACCGACCCTATTTGTCGAGAGGTTAAATTTAATTGAAAGAGAAAACGAGTACTTGAAAGAAAAATTGAAAAGAATTGAGGGGGAGAAGATGGAATTGGAGTTTCATGTTGCCGATGTCGTCGATGATCACAAGATCAAGATGGAGAAAATGCGCTTGAAGATTAGAAAGATTAGAAAATATGCCATCGATAGTGAGGCTTGGTATCATTATGCTGTTGGATCAATTGTTACCTTAGTTGCGATCTTGATCGCATTTGTTGTTGCATTTAAATGCTTTAGCTAGAGAGTTATTTGTTTGTTGCATTTAAGTGTTGTATGAACTTTATGTATGAACTTGTATTAATTTGGTCTATTCGGTGTTGTGCAATGAAGATGAGCCGGCAATGGATGTACGATGACCGATGCTCTCCCAGTTTGTTGAGGCGTGCATACTTTTCTGCTTGCGGCTGAGGCAAACAAGCGGCGGATGGTTTTATGCCTTGTCCATGTGCTGGCTGTAAGAATGGTCGCATAATTACTCTCGTCAAGAACCATTCACGTCCACTGTTTGAGTCGGTTTCATGCTCCACTATAATGTTTGGACCAAGCACGGAGAAAGAGGGGTTATGATGGAAGACAATGAAGAAGAAGAGGACGACGACAGCTATCCTGGCCATGGGTTCCCTGAATACGATGATACAACAATGGGGAAGAAGCTGAGCCGTAATGCGGGAAGAAGCTGGGCGGCAATGCGGGAAGAAGCTGAAGAAGAGGCATCGGATGAGCCCGTTGATGATCTAGGTCGGGCCATTGCCGATGCAAAGAGAAACTGCGCAAGTGATTTGGAGAAGAAGAAGTTGCAGCGCATGTTAGAGGATCACAAAAATTGTTGTACCAATTGCGAGGTGACAAGAAAAGCTGGGCACCACACTGGAATTGCTGCAATGGAAGGCGAGAGAATGGTGTATCGACAAGGGATTTGGAAAGTTCTGGTAATGATAAAGGATATGCTTCCAAAGGACAACGAATTGCCCGAGAGTACGTCTGAAGCAAAGAAGGCTGTCTCGCCCTCTAGGGTTAGAGGTGCAGAAGATACATGCATGCCCTAATGATTGCATCCTCTACCGCGGTGAGTACGAGGATTTGAGCGCTTGCCGGTATGTGGTGCATTGCGCTATAAGATCAGCCGCGATGAGCATGGTGATGTCGAGGGCGAGTGCCCCAGGAAGAAGATTCCTGCCAAGGTGATGTGGTATTCTCCTATAATACCACGGTTGAAATGTTTGTTCCAAAACAACGAGCATGCCAAGGCGATGCGATGGTACAGAGAAGACCGTAAGAAAGGCGGAAAGTTGAGAGTACCGGCTGATGGGTCATGATGGAGAAAAATCAAAAGAAAGTACGGAAGGAGTTTGCAGATGGCGCAATGGCGTATGGTTTGGTCTAAGCGCAGATGGCATTAATCCTTTTGGGGAGCGAGCAGCAACCATAGCACCTGGCACTGTGACTCTATTTTTGTATAACCTTCCTCCTTGGTTGTGCATGAAGCGGAAGTTCATTATGATGCGGTGCTCATCCAAGGCCCTAAGCAACCCGGCAACGACATTGATGTGTACCTAAGGCCATTAGTTGAAGAACTCTTACAAGCGTGGAATGGAACAGGTGTGCGTCGTGGGATGAGCACATGGGGAAGAATTTGACCTAAAGGCGTTGCTGTTCGTGACCATCAATGATTGGCCTGCTCTCGGTAACCTTCGGGACAGACAAACAAGGGATACCGCGGATGCACGCACTGTTTGGATGATACCGACAATATATATTTGAATAGTTGTATGAAGAATGTGTACCAGGACATCGTCGATTTCTTCCGAGCAGGCATCCGTAAGAAAGAAAGGCAAGCATTTCAAAGGTGAGGCGGATCACGGACGAAGCCTCGCCACCGTCTTGGTGCTGATGTACATGATATGGTCAAGGATTTGAAGGTGATATTTGGAAAGGGTCTGGCGGACAACCTGTTCCAAAGGACGCCGACGGACGCGCACCCATGTGGAAGAAGAAATCTATATTTTGGGACCTGCCATATTGGAAAGACCTAGAGGTCCGCTCCAATCGGCGTGATGCACGTGACGAAGAATCTTTGCGTGACCCTGCTTGGCTTCTTGGGCGTGTATGGGAAGACAAAAGATACACACGAGGCACGGAGGACCAGCAACGTATGCACGGAGAAGGCGGCATATATCGAGGTCATGCAAGCTACGCTCTTACCAAAGAAGAGAAGGAAATCTTCTTTGAATGCCTGCTCGATATTAAGGTATCGTCGGCTTAAATCGAATATAAAGGGAATAATAAACATGGAAGAGAAAAGTTCTAGAACCTAAAGTCTCATGACTGCCACGTGATTATGACATAGCTGCTTCCGGTTGCATTGAGGGGCTTCTACCGAAAAGCGTTCGATTAGCCATTGTGAAGCTATGTGCATTTCTCAATGCAATCTCTCGAAGGTAATCGCTCCAGAAATCATACCAAGGTTCTGAATGATTTGGTGCAATGTCTTGTCAGTTTTGAGTTGGTGTTCCCACCATCCTTCTTCAACAACATGGACGCACGTCCTAGTTCACCTATCTTGAAGAGATTAACGTTTTGGGTCTGTATTTCTACACAATATGTTCCCCTTTGAGAGGTTCATGGGAGTCTTAAAGAAATATGTTCATAACCGTGCTAGGCCGAAGGAAGCATCTCCAAGGGCCATCAAAATGAGGAGGTCATTGAGTTTTGTATTGACTTTATTCCTGACCTTAAGCGATTGGTGTTCTGAATCGCGGCATAAGGGCAGATGGATGGAAAAGGCACGCTAGGAGGGAACAAATAATATGTATGGACGGACATTCTCTCTTTGAAGCACACTACACAGTTCTATAGAATTCCGCCTTGGTGGCTCCGTATATGGATGAACACAAGAATTTGCTACGCTCCAAACACCGGAGCGGTCGATGACTAGATTACACGTGAACAAACCAGGAGTTTCGCCACTGGTTGCGGACACGTACCATGCATGACACCTCTATTGAAGATGACCTGTACTTGCTGTCCCGATTACCATCTTGAATATAATGACTTTCAAAGTGCGAGATAAATGGTAATACATTTTACGATCGCCCAAGATAAGAAGAGCACCAACCAAAACAGTGGTGTCGCTTTGATGCAGAAACCAAGGCGGAAAGGAAACATATTATGGTTATATATAGGACATATGGGAACTTGACTATCGGCGTGGTTTAAAGGTCCCTTTGTTTGGTGCAAATGGGTCAATATGACACGGCGGCGTAACGGAAGACCCGCAGTACGGAATGACAATAGTGGATCTCAACAATCTTGCGTATGCAGACGAACCATTCGTCCTAGCTAATGATGTGGCACAGGTTTTCTATGTGAAGGACATGTCTACCAAGCCAAGAAAAAGAAAAGATAAGGAAGCAAATGCATTGTACGATGAGCCAAAGCGGCACATAGTTCTTTACGGGAAGAGAAACATCGTGGGAGTGGATGACAAGACAGACAAGTCGGAAGATTATGAAAAGTTTGATGAAATTTCTCCATTCACAGTGAATATTGACCCGAGCATCCCGTTAAATGATGAAGATTTTCCATGGTTCTGGCGCAAAGGGACACACGCGAAGAAAAAGTTTCACACCCAAAGATCTGGGATGTGATCGACTTCACTATCATCACTTTCTTCATGTTTCACACCCGAGGGGAATCTCTGTAATAGTTAGGGTAGTTATGTGTTTTGGCATTTGAAAGCGAAGAAATTTTATGTGCAAACAAATTCTTTCATGCCTTTACTGATTTTTAAAGTTAAATTATTCACAAACTAGTGATTCACACTAATTTCAAATAATTCAAAATTTAAACTATTCAAATTTGAAAACTACGGGCACTAACAGAATGTTTGTAATTTTTGTACCTAAAGCAATAATATTCACAAAGAAACTCTAAATACACAAAAAAAACAACACAAAAATAAATAAAGCAAAAAAAAAGCCCGCCTACTAGGTAGTAGCGGCCTGCATACGACTAGAAACCCAACCTGTGTTGGGCAGGATGCAGGCCCGCAAAGGCCAAGTGGGCCAACAGGCAACAAAGAACACGTAGGCCCAGAGGCCTGCTTTGGAGAGGAGCTCGAGAGAGCGACCGACGAGGTTTATAAACCAGTGCGGTCGCCCCTCGGCTAGCGAGTGGGACTAAACTTGCCGCACCGCACTGCGCTTGCGCACACCCTTTAGTACCGGTGGTGGCACAAACCGGTACTAAAGGGGCCTTTAGTACCGGTTTCTACCACCACCGGTACTAAAGGGGTCGCTTCCGCTACTTAGGTTGGCCAAAACAGACCTTTAGTACCGGTTGGTGGCTCCAACGGTACTAAAGGTGCCTTCTATATATACAACACTTGAAAAATTTCATTCTCCTCTGTTTCTTCCTCTGTTTCCCCATTGAACCGCCCGCCCGATCGATCGGCGCCGTCACCGACCCGTCGCCGTCGCCGCCCGTCCCGTCGCCGCCCCGTCCCGTCCCGTCGCCCCTCGTCTCCGTCGCCGCCCGGGCCCTTCCCGTCGCGCCGTCCCTGCGTCGCCGCCCAGCGTCACGCCCGCCCGTCGCTGCCCCGGCCGTTGCCTCGCCGTCGCCGTCGCCCGCTGTGAGCTCTCCCCTCTAACCCCTCTCCTCGCCCCTTGGGCCACCATGGCGCCGCCCTCCCCGAGCCCATACACACACACACACAAGCATGATGAACACACACACACATACACGTATATATTTAATTAGTTTAGATTTTTAGATTATTGTTTTTCACTAGTATATATGTATGAATGCATGTTAGATGGATATAATTAGTGTTTAATTAGTATGGAATTTTTTATATAATGTTGTTTTTCTATTTTTAATGGATGTATAGAAATTGTTTTTATGTTTTTAGTGTTAGATGCTTAATTAGTATGAAATAGTATATAGATTTTTGAAATAGTAGAAATGTTATAAATTTTAGTTATCAAAATCCAATCATTATAAAAATATTATTTTTTTGGGCATATAGCTAGTATTTGTTATCGACGATGCCGGCCTGCATCCTCGTCGTCGACCCGTCCATGACGACGTCCAGCCGCCCATGTCGGGACTGGGCTCCGGGCTGGCTTTGGGAGGTACTGCTGGAGGGGCGCGCGCTTGATGAGAACCCGGCCCGGGTCCGTCGTCGACCCTGATCTCGTTTGGTGGCGTTCGTGTGGGCCAGTCTCGGTGCGGAGGGACCCGGCCCGGCGGAGGATGCGTCGCCGTGTCGGGGAGGAGGACGAGCACGTCCATCGCTACATGGTTGCGTTAGAGGCGGCAGGTTCTCCAATACTGGCGGTATGTTCAGGATCTCACATCAGCTATGATCCTGTGAGGTTCCTTCTCTTTGGGTGTCCACCGCCCATGACGCAGGATCCACGAGTGTCCTAGATTCTTCGTAGTATTCGATCTTTAATTTGCTAGCCGGTGATGTACTATTCAATATTATATATTATTCGAGGCGATGTATTGAGATTGTATCTATTATTCTAGACAAAGTATTGAGATTATATCTATTATTCGAGGCGATGTAATTTGAATACTAAATTGTTTTATATTTCTTTAGAATTAGTTAAATAAAAGCTATGGCGGACAATACCGACAGAGAGAGGAGAACAGACCATGTTCGATATGATACGTGGGCCGATGATAATCAGAATGAAGAAGATTATGGCGGCTCAATTTCTAAACAACACGGAGAGGGTGATATGATACTCGATCGCGACGACCGAATTGATGAAGTCATGAACTACAATTATGCGATGACGAAGAACATGTTGATCCTGAAACAACAAAGACCGCGAGGTATATATATTTATATAAGCAGGTTTCGGTGATCATCACATGTTTTAAATGACTTGAAGATATATTAACGAATCGATCTTTGTTCTTTCAGCCATCCGGTCGAGCAAATCTTGAGGCAAAAGGACGAAACGAGGCCCGAACAAAAAGTTGAAGGAGGCGTAAAGTACAATATCGAGGCAGATCAGACCTAATGGCGAACCATTAGCGCCTAGGAAGATTGCGGACAAGTTCATTCGTCAAGACGGAGTTCTTGTGAAGGACCAACTCGATCTCCCTTCAAGAATGGAGAGAGCCAGCAAAAGACAAAGGACAAAAAGGCAAAGAGGACGCTGCTCCACGTCCGGATGTTACTTTTGTCTACAAGAATCAAAAAGATCTGCTTTGGGATACTCTCATGGAACATTTCACCCTACCAGATCATTTCACGAAGCAGATGTGCGAGAAAGTCAAGGGCGCTGCTCTTAGGAAGATGGCGGTTGCATTCAAGAACCACAAGAATCGTGAATGGGACAAATCGTCAAGGAGGAAGGAAGACTCCAGATTCGAGGGAACACTAGAGAACCAACGTGCTCATTGGGACGATTTTGTGAAATTCAAGGATTCAGAATTAGCTAAGGGCGGTCAAGAATAAACAAGAAGAATGCGAAAAAGGATAAGTTCCATAAGCTGGGGCCGGTGGCTATCGCGGTTGCAATGCCTAAGTGGGATAAGTCGAGAAAGAGATGGAGGATGCAGGTGTCACTCCGGTTACTAAGAGCTGGCCCCAGTGCAGGACTTGGTTCTATGCGCATGGGGGAGTTGGACCGAAGACAGGCAAAGTTTGACGAAGGCATGTCTGAGCGGAGCCGACGATGCGATACTTGTTGCAATAGAAGAGGCACGATCGGGGTGTTCCAGCCCAATAGAGAGAACGACCAGCTTACGCGTGCCTGGGAAATCCTGAACACCGGGAAGAACACGAGGCAAGGCGCTATTCCGTGGTATGAGGGTTTTCAGACTGGAACAACGACTACTGAGAACCCGTGCGAGAAAGAAGATTGCGGAGGAGAAGAAGAGGAAGATGGAGGAGGAGCAGAGGAAGCGGGACTATGAACGCATTCAAGGCCTGGAAGCAAGTCAAGCGGAATTGGCAGTCAAATTCCAGCGGCAGCAGGAGCAGATCGACTCACTTAGCCAGCAAAGGGGGTCTCAGCAGCTGCAGCAGCTGATGCAGCATTGGATAGCACCGCCCCATCCATGCAGAGAAGCAGCGTGGGTTCCGCCCAGACGACGCAATGCTGGGTAGATACCCGTGGATGACATCACGGAGAACACTAGCTGCGAGCTACGTCAAAATGAAGAACATATCCATGAAGGTGGCGGACGGAGAAGCTTTTCCGATTACCCCAAAGCGACCTACCATTGCATCCCGATTCCAGAGGGCTATGCTCGTGTCATGGTTGACGAGGTGGTGCAGCCATATTCGGGCTAGAGCTTGACATTCACGGAGGTGAGGACGGCGCTTTCTCGGAGACGCCAACCATCGTATCATCCTATGGAAAAAGGATTGCATCATCTTTCGAAGGCCACCGATACCGCGTCATCTGACTCCTCGTCGAAGTCCGCCACCGAGTCAGCAGTCTCCTACTCCTGCAAGTCCAACAAGTCCGGCAATGTGTTAGGCCACTCCTCCTCCAAGTCCAGCAAAGTGTCAGGCCACTCCTCCTCCTCCAAGTCCGCCACAGCGTCAGACGTCCACTCCTCCTCCAAGTCCGGCACAACCTCAGGCCACTCCTCCTCCAAGTCCGGCACATCTTCAGGCGGCCACTCCTCCTCGTCCAACTCAGCCCCATCAGCCGGCGTCTCCGCCGCCTCAGCAATCGCAGAAGAGACACCCCGCAGCTATGGTGCGTAGCGGTATGAGTCGAGGTAGTACAGGAAGTAAAGGCGGAGACAAGCGATATAAACATGGTCCAAGCCTCACGCCTCTTCCGCAGAGGTCTTATGATAGGTCCGAGGAGGAAATCGCAGCCATATCGAAGTCCGAGGTGGAAGCCCATTTTGCACCGAAACCGCCACCGCCGCCAAGGGAGAAAGTGCCTAAGGAAACGATTGACCACTTCATTCGTATGGCTCAACCACCAGCTCCCAAGCCTGTTGACACAGACTATGAGCGCCACATCAGGAAGTTAAATCGAGCACGTCTACGTAAGGAGGCGAGCTCGGGATCGAGCAAACAAGAAGCAGCTGTCAAAAATGCGGAAAACCATTCCCGGCTGGGAGAACAGTGGCGCAATCGATCCCTCGCTTGTTGTGCCAACAACACGTGATAAATCTGTGCGCCCAATATTATTGTGGGCAAACAGTTTACGTTCTGAGGTGGGCAATGTGGTAATAACGGAGGACCATATAATGCAGGCTGAAGTTCTCAAAATCACTGTTGGACAACTCCTCGAGATCGAGCCCATGCCTGTGCTTAGAGAGGATGAAATAAAACGGAAATATGTCCGGGGCCAACATTTGGTCCATCCAGACAAGGTCAAGAAACTCCCAACGAGAATGTATGAATTGCATCAATGGTACATGAACATTACCAAGATTTCCGATCGAGTGTCCTTCATGGTGAATGTCAAGGAGGAGCATTACTTCCATGAGAAAGCTTTGTCCGTTGAGTATTCTGAACTGTTTCAGTTATACAATCAAGACGCACTCGACAAATCTATAAATCGAGTTGCTATTATGCGTAAGTGATTTCTTTCTGTAATTTAAGTCTCAAGCTAGTTGTCTGATCCTTTTGATCAATTATTACCTGTAATTATCCTCACTATATTCTTTTACGTGGTATTATATGCAGGATGAAGATATATGAAATGAGAAAAGGTGGACGCTTTGGCATCGGGTTCATTGACCCAAACACCGTTAATGAATACACATGGCAAATAAATGCACATCATCAAAAGGCCGTAGAGGACAACATGATAGAGTTCTTGAAGCGCCTCAAATACAATGAAGATATACTACTTCCTTACAACTTCCAGTGAGTCACACTGTCTTGTACTACAAATTCTCTGTTTTTGCCTACTAGCTAGCTACATGTTTTTGCTTTACATATGCCCGCTTAATTAAGACATGCAAACGTGTGTGCATGCAGATTTCACTGGGTCTTGTGTATCATTAAAGTTGACGCCGGAATAGTTGAAATACTGGACTCACTACTCAAAGAAAAAACTGACTATAACATCTTGTTTGGGATAGTCAACAGGTAATTTCAATCATTATTAACTATATATCTCGGCCTATTTAGTTCGTCATTTTTCATGATATGAACTATATTTAATAGCCCCTTTATTCATTTTCTTTGTCGGCGGGCAGGGCTTGGGCAAGGTTCATCAGCGTGACCCCAGGAGAATGGAAACAAAAGCTTAAATGGTTTCGATCCAAGGTAAGTAATTAAGTAGTACTAGCTGGCTAGCTAGCTGCCATCTCTTTTTAATTATCATGCTTGATTAATTATTATCTGGTCAAATTCCATTCTCGTAAAGGCCCTGAAGCAGGCGCAGGGGACTCATCTGTGTGCATTCTGCGTTTGCGAGAACATTCGCATGATGGCGTCCGAAAGGAGCAGATCTCAAAGACAGGAATGGGTACGCTTGTCAAAACACTATTCACAATTTTACACCATTATCGATATCTAGTCACACAACTAATACACATGCATATTGATCTCCTTCTTAACAGTTCACAGAGGTGCGGAGAAGCTCCTAGAAACGGAGCGCGTAGAAGCACTTCAAGAGGAAATAGCGGGATTTTTGCTCGACCAGGTCATAAATCCGAAGGGAGAATACTATTACCCTCTACCGCCCCCATCGTGCTCCGAAGGCACCAATTAGGCTAATGCCACTGGCTCCGAAGGCAACATGCATATGTAGGAGAAATTGTATATAGCTATACATGTGTGTATGTGTGAATTAATTAATATGATGGTTTGTGAGACATTGATGATATATATATATATATATATATATATATATATATATATATATATATATATATATATATATATATATATATATATATATACCACATGTCTCATATGCTATCTTATGGTAGTATATATCCTACTTTATCATTTTAAGTATGTTCATATACTATATATAAGATACTCCAAAGTGAGTTGCATGAAAAAATTTCAAGTTGGCTCATGGTTTTTATTATATTTGTGAAATACGAACATATTTGTACATAAAAAGAGCATACTCAAAATATGATACATACTACCAAAAAATAGTATATATACTACCTAAACATTATTATATACTACATACTACGCGTCACGTACTCTCGATTTGATAGATATTACATACTACATATAAAACTCAAGTGGTGGTAACTACCACTGGTAGTAGATAAAATTTGTCCTATATATATATATATATATATATATATATATATATATATATATATATATATATATATATATATATATATATATATATATATATATGCATAACATGTACAATGTGTAGTATCGTAAAATACCAGCAAACGAAAAAGAATTAAATTGATAACACAAATTTAATTGAAAAATAAAAAATAAAACAAAAACCCACAAACATTTAGTACCGGTTGGTGTTACCAACCGGTACTACAGGGCTACCGGCCCCCGGAGCTGGCTCGTGCCACGTGGTTGCCCTTTAGCACCGGTTCGTGCTGAACCGGTACTAAAGGGGGGGGGCTTTAGTGACCACACTTTAGTGCCGATTGCGGAACCGGCACTAAAGGGCCTTACAAACCGGTGCTATTTCCCGGTTCTGCACTAGTGGGAGGTAAGGAACTGCCATCTAGCTCTGCACTAGATTCTCCTACCGTTATTAGTAAGCTTGCGACACCTAATCCTGCAACTGCTATGAATTCTGATATGTCGCATGTTATTGATGATGCCACTTCCGCTTTGCATGATACTTATGATGAAACTACTTCTGTGCGTGATACTACTTTGCCATTAGGTGAATTTCTTGATGAACAACTTGCTAGAGTTAGGGGGAATGAAAATATTGAAGATGCTATTGATGATAGTGATGATGAACGTTCCCCCAATGATTATGTTTTACCTGTTGTTCCTAAGGGTTATGTTATGAACAAAGAAGCTGCTATGGAAATTCTTGCTTGCAATGATAGATATGATCATAAGAAATTATTAGCTAAATGGAAGCAGCAGTCTCTTAATGCAAGAATGAAACCCGATCCTACTTTTCCTACTTCACCTATCTGTGTTACTGATAAGGATTATGAATTCTCTGTTGATCCTGGTATTATTACTTTAGTTGAATCTGATCCTTTTTATGGCCTTGAATCTGAAAATATTGTGGCACATCTTACCAAGTTGAATGATATAGCCACTCTATTTACTCATGATGAGAAGTCTCGCTATTTATATATCCTTAAGATATATCTGTTCTCATTAAAGGGTGATGCTAAGACTTGGTATAATTCTCTTGCTCCTGGTTATGTGCGTAGTCCCCAGGATATGATTTATTACTTCTCTGCTAAATATTTCCCTGCCCATAAGAAACAAGCTGCCTTGCGGGAAATATATAATTTTGTGCAAATCAAAGAAGAGAGTCTCCCACAAGCTTGGGGGAGGCTTCTCCGGTTGCTTTATGCTTTGCCTGATCATCATCTTAAGAAAAATGAAATACTTGATATCGTTTATAATGGACTAACCGATGCTTCCAAGGACCACTTGGATAGTTGTGTTGGTTGTGTTTTCAGGGAAAGAACAGTCGACGAAGCTGAAATAGTATTGAATAATATGTTGACTAATGAAAATAATTGGACTCTTCCCGAGCCAGTTCCTGAAGTAATTCCTGAACCAATTGAGCCAATTCCTGAGCCTATTCCTAAACCCACTCCGAAGAAGAGAGGTGTATTATTTCTCGATCCTGAAGATATGCAAGAGGCAAAGAAATCAATGAAAGAAAAAGGTATTAAAGCTGAAGATGTTAAGAATTTACCACCTATTGAAGAAATACATGGTCTGAATATACCGCCTGAAGAACTACATTGTCTTGATAACCCGACACAGGTAGTAAAGGTAAATTCTCTCTATAGACACGATAAAGTTGAAATACCCTCTACTAAATTTGATAGCCCATGCTTAGATGAATTTGATGACTTTATGGCTAGACAAGAAAGTTTTAATGCTTATGTTGGTAGAGAGTTAAAGAATAATGCTTTCGAGATAGGACGCGTAGGTGATAATCTGGCTAGAGTTAAAGATGAACTTCACCGCGTTAGCAAATATGCTTCTATGGTTGCTACTCAAGCTGAGCAAGTACTCAAAGCTCAAAACGATTTGCTTGATGAATTGAACAATAAAAATGACTTTGCCGTTAGAGTGGCTACTAGAACTGGTAGAATGACTCAGGAACCTTTGTATCCTGAAGGCCACCCTAAGAGAATCGAGCAAGATTCTCAGAGAAATAATCTAGATGTTCCTAGTTCTTCTAAGAAGAAGAAGAAAAAGAAGAATTATAGGACTTTGCAAACTTCTAGTGAACCTAATGTAGAAACACCTGAGAATCCCAATGATATTTCTATTTCTAATGGTGAAACGCAATCAGGTGATGAACATGAACCTATTAATAATGTTAATGATAATGTTCATGTTGATGCTCAACCTAGCAAAGACAATGATGTAGAGATTGAACCTGTTGTTGATCTTGATAACCCACAATCAAAGAATCAACGTTATGATAAGAGAGATTTTGTTGCTAGGAAGCACGGTAAAGAAAGAGAACCATGGGTTCAGAAACCCATGCCCTTTCCTCCTAAACCATCCAAGTCAAAGGATGATGAGGATTCTGAGCGTTTTGCTGAAATGATTAGACCTATTTTCTTACGTATGCGCTTAACTGATATGCTCAAAGAAAATCCTTATGCTAAATATATGAAGGATATCATCACAAATAAAAGAAAGATACCGGAAGCTGAAATTTCCACCATGCTTGCTAATTACACTTTTAAGGGTGGAATACCAAATAAACTTGGAGATCCGGGTGTTCCAACTATACCATGCTCTATTAAAAGAAATTATGTTAGAACTGCTTTATGTGATCTTGGAGCCGGTGTTAGTGTTTTTTTTTGAAACCTGTGACAGTGGGAGAGGCTCCCACTGTGATATATATTACCTTTCAAACATTACATTACATTGTACATGGTGTTTACAAGGGACAGCCCTAGCCACTTTGTGGCAAGGGGGTGGCAAGACTAGCAAAAGTAAACTAGTCAGAAGGAAGGGAGTCTAATAAGATAAAAATGAAGTCTTCCATATTTTCTTTGACCCTATATTGAAGAAGACCAAAGTCTGTTTTAAATCTATCTCGCCAAGAGTTGTAGGATGGGTTGATGTGTCTGAATAGTTTGTCATTCCTCTATTTCCAAATACTCCAAGATGCCCGAAGGAATGTCTCCATGAACATAGGTTTATTCCAGTTTTTCTTGGCCGCTTCCATCCAGGGTAGTCTCATGGTATGTTGATCTGGATTCATCCCAAGTCTGAACCAGCAATATTTACTAAATGGACAAGTGAGGATCATGTGATCAACATCCTCTTGGGCATGACCACAGAGGAGGCAGCTTAGATCGTCGCCAACATTATAATGTCTTCGCTTGAGCATGTCTCTAGTATTGAGGCGATCAGATAGGAGAAGCCAGCCAAAAACTTTTATCTTAACTGTAACCTTTGATTTCCACAACCAATGGTATGTTTTGTGAGCTTTGACATCTCTGAAGCAGAATTTATAAAACCTTCTAGCCGTGTATTCAGTTGTCCCCCAGACATAAGACCAAATATCCCATGTGTTAAGACCGTTGCCTAAGGTGACGTGGGCCAAAAGGCTTTGAATGTTTCTGACCTCATCATGCACTTGCATGGATAAAGGAAGGTGGAACGCCTCGTCTAGGGAGGTGATACTAAGAAATTGTTGCACTGATATATCTTCATTTTTAGCAAAGGAGAAGGCCCTTGGGTGAGAGTCAGATAAGATATCTTGAAGCCATAAATCCTTCCACATGAGTACTTTGTCGCCACGGGGAATCTCCACTATGCCACGATAGATTGGAGTTAATTTAAGAACGTCTCGCCACCAAAATGAGCCACAAGGATCGGAAGCATGTGGTATCTTGTCTGAGTAATAGGTAGACCAAATTAGGTCAACCCAAGGTAGATCATGATGGTTGTAAAATTTGTGTAAGTATTTGAGGAGGAGGTCGTCACTTTGTATCTTTAAGTTGATAATCCCAAGGCCTCCACTTTCTTTTGGGCGACAAATCCTGTCCCAGGCAACTAAGGAGTTGCATTTCTCCCCTTGCTCAGTTTGCTTAGTCCATAGGCATTTTCTATGAATCTTGTCAAGTAGCTCCAAAAATTTGGGGGGAAACTTCAATGTGCATAAGGCGAAGATGGTAAGTGAGGTGATGACTGTGTTTATAATAAAGACAGCTTTTCTCCATACGACATCATCGTCAAAGTAGAAGTCATTCTTCGTTCAACAGAGCACACAAGTGGCATTAAGTCTTGAATGGAGGGTTTATTAGTGCCAAGGGGTAGGCCAAGGTAAGTAAAAGGCATGGTTCCAATCTTATATTAAAAAATACCAGCTAGCTCACTTGTAAGATCATCCTCGCAATTCATTGGTATAAGAGTTGATTTATGAAAGTTTATTTTGAGTCCAATTGAGATGGCAAAATCATTTAGGATCCCTTTCATAGTGTTTGCTTGGTTGGGACACGCCCGCATGATAATTATTGTGTCGTCGGCGTATTGAATAACCGGGTAATCACGCTGGCCCTGCCTATCAAAAGGTATTCTGAGCTTTTCCTGCATGGTCTTCCACAGTTGTACCATTATCAAGCCTAAGAGAAGTGATTGCATTTCTTCAGTATCTCTCAGAGGCAATTGCTTTAAAGAATTTTGGGTCTTCATCCCCAAATTTAACCCAACGAATGGTGTATCACTTCTTCCAATATTGTTTCTGATAATTTAATAACCGAATGATGTGCTTCTTCAGGATTTTCCAAAAATTGCTTTCTGGAACAGTTAAGGATCTTTTGTTTTCTCGAGCATCTAGATCTGTCAGAGTGGAGTTTGAGTTATGTATAGCAGTGTTAAGCTTGGAAATATGTTTACTCCAGTGCTTGAGTTCATATCTTAGCATTTTGAATTTTCGGCAGAGGATTGTGGCAACATTTGTGGAGTTGACTGGTCTAGTCCAAACATCAGAAACCAGTTCCATAAACCCTGGATGTTGCACCCAGAAAGATTCAAACCTGAACAAGTTGCTTTTCGGTATAGATGTTTCTATAGTGATCACACAAGGAATGTGGTCGGAAACAGGTTTGCCTAGGGGTTTAACCATGGTGTTTGCGAATGAAAGAGTCCAATTATTAGAGGTGAGGAACCAATCAAGTTGTTCTAACAAGGGATCATCCTGCATATTACTCCAAGTATATGCTCTTCCTTTTATTGGAAGTTCAATGAGGTTTTGAGATCTAATGAAATCATTGAACGTTATCATGTCATTAATGTTACCTCCTGGTTTATTACGATTTGTAGGGCTTCGAATATAATTGAAGTCACCAATGAGTAGCCAATCTTCAGTAGTAGGAATATTTAGGTTTAAAAGCCAGTTTGTATAATCCACACGTAGATCACCTTGACAAGGCCCATATATATTCACAAGAGTCCATTCTTGGGTCGACTGGGTCGACTTGAATTTAATAACGAGTGCAAATTCTTCTTCAATCATTACTGTATCAGAAAAAATGGAGCTATTCCAGATGGTCACAATACCTCCAGAGGCCCCTCGAGAGGGTATGTAAGCAAACTTATCAAACCTTCTGGGACAACAAGATTTAAGGAACATATTATCAAAGTAGGGTTTTTTAGTTTCTTGCAGGCAAATCACAGCACAGCCACTAGATGAAATAGTGTTTGAAAGTGCCAAAAGCTTAGGATCTGAGTTTAGGCCCCGGACGTTCCAACAAAGGATGTTCCAATTTGAGAGAAGTACCATTACAAGCTAAAATGAAAAGTAATAAAATTTAAGCAGTAGAGGGACCACCCGCCTGGTCATCCAGGAGCATTTCTTCAGTAAGTTCTTCAGGAGGGATTGCACACTGGTGAGATCCAATCATCTGAATCTCCGAAATTGACAGTGGTGGTGGCACATCATCGTTCTGGTCTTCAGACAGTTCAGTGATGACAACGGCAGATGTAACATTGGGGATGACCCTAGGTTTAACCTTTGATGTCTTGGCCTTGCTGTTAGTGATGAGAGGCACTTTAAATCCATCATACTTATTGGAGCGGCTACTGCGTCTAACTTGTGAGATAGAAATAGGGGCTTTGGATTTGCTGCGTCTGCTCCTATGCACTTCGGTCGAGGATCCACCGCACACCAGAACAAAGTCTGAGTGTTCCAGGCCGTCAGAAGGAACCAGTGAGGCAGTTGAGATGTCATCAGAGGACTGGATCTCAGGAAGTTCAGATATAGTCACATTGCTGTTCTGAGCATTGGAGGACACATTAGTGTCAATGAGCCTAACCTGAGTGGATGAAATATAAGTACCTGAAGCATCAAAGCTGGAGATAGTAGCAGAAGCATCAATCTGTCTATTGTCAGTTGTGGTCATCACAAGCTGGATATTTATACTAGCCGGCCTTATACCATAACCCTGCGCCCAAGGCCCAAAAGTGGCCAAGGTGGGCATGAGTCTGCTTGACAGAAAGTTGGTGACATGAACATATGACAAGGGTTCATTCAATAGTATAGAGTTGATCAATTCATTGTCAACAGAGAAGCTTATGTTAATACCAGCATTGGAAACCTGAATGTTGAACTAAAGATTTTGCAACTGAGTTTCAGAGCCTGTAGCTGTGTTAGTGAAGCCTTGAGGAGCCACCAAGGCTTGAGAAGAAGCAGGACTGAAGACAAGAGAGCTATTCCTCTGCAGAGCTTGCATTATAGAGGCTGGGACAAGGACCAAATCCTCAGACCCTGAGCTAGAGTCAGAACTGCTTTGAAGAGAGATAGAATCATTCCATGCAGCAGCTGGGCTGTCCATAATGTTATTAGGAGGCTGAATACCATTCTGCACTTGCAATCCCTCATTTGCCAACCACTCCTGGAAGTTGTACAGAGCAGGCGGAGCTTGTGGTGGAGGAGCTGGCCATTCACCCCAGTTAGGCTGAAACTCCACCTCCACATGCTGCACATCCATGCCCTCATTGGCTACTTCAGCATTATTTGCTGCCCCTTGCTGTGCAATCCAGTTATTGAGCTGGAGCTGATACAGTTGTTCGGCAGTGAGTTCGTCACCATAGAGAGGATGAGGTATACCATTTTCAGGTGGCGGATCTTCTCTGGCGGGCGGCACCTCCTGCAGATGGGCATTCCAGTCGCTGCTCCGCAGCATGGTGACGCAGACAGTCCAACTGCGTCTATCCCCACCCAACTGACGGACCACGAGACTTTTTGGAACCAGACAAAGAATGATTACCTTGGCTCTAATCAGAACGAATTTTCTATCTCCTCTGGGGTTATGCCAATGGATCAAACTGCCAAAGCTATCAACGGATCTGTGCAGGTAGTGGTAAGTCTGGTAGTCATAGGGAAATCCCACATAAAGAATCCAAACAGGAGGACCGTAAGATGTAAGCCTCATATTCAAAGCTTCGTCATGCGGCACGAAAGAGACTCATATCGCCCTCAACATCAGTATCAATCTCAAAAGTAGTGCCCACAACATTATCCCGAACCAAGGGGTTTGCAAAACCATAGATAGCGATGCCCAGCGGATGATCATCAACCTCAAAAGGGAAGAAGTGAGATTCATGCAACAGTCCAGTAATTACCTCCCGGAGGGCAGCCTTCTGATGAAACGGAACATGCCGATTGACCTCCGCAATGGTGAGGAAGTCATGGTTGAGAGGAGCAGTGGGATGCACCGCCATATCGCCCCGAACAATGCGGATTTCCGGCCCGAGCTCGATCGTCATCCCCGTTGGGAGGTAGGGGATGACATTGACATGGTAGTTCGCCATTGTTTTTGGTGTAGGAGAGCTGGAGTTGGGGAAAACAGAGGAGGAGGAGGAATGTGGAGTGGCAGGGGTCTTTGGTTGCCAAGCTAGTCTCGCCGCCCCCGTCCCTTTCCAATAGAATTGCGCCAGGTGTCCAACTAGGCCGCAAACATCACAATTAAGGATTGAGCTTGATTTCTTTACTTGTTTTTTGGGTTTCCTCGGTCTACGGTTCATCACAGTAAGGCAAGTGGGGATATTATTCTTACTGACCAGCGATTTGACAGGACATTGGGTAGCATCAGAAGTAATGAGCCGGTCAGTAGAAGGAAAACCAGCATCCATAGCGGATTCTTTGGGGATATTTTCCGATATTGAATTTGTGGTCTAGTCAATCCTGAGCGAGTCACTTTTATCCCGATCTCTTGGTTGCCACCATAGGTAGTTACAATCTGGAGTGCCACATTCTGAATAAAAGTGTCCCAATAATTTACAGTAATTGCAGAATAATTTAGAAGGGCACAGGGTAGATAAATGGTAATCCGAGCAACAAATAGTGCATGATGATCCAACATAAGACACTGGCCCAGAGCCCGATGACATCAAAGGAACCTGTTCTGATATGCCAACCAAAAGCGTGCAGTCACGGCCCAGATGGCCCAAGGATTTGCAGTTGGAGCAGATATTCATTTTATTATAAATATAAGTTGATGGTGCGACCGAGACAATATCCCAAACTTTAGCAATCTCCAAATCAGAATATCCCGCTTGCCTATAATCCAGGATATGCAGCAGAATAAAACCCGGGATTGAATTCCAACATTCATTACGAAAATGAGTACCAATAAATACAGATTCCTTGCATGCCTCATGAGTAATAATGATAGATTCAAATTTACCAAAACGAATGTCCGTTGTTGCCACTGAATCACTTCTCGGTCCACTGATTGTTCTTGGTGCAAATGTGCCAAAAATAATATTTGGCCGTGATTGAGAGATGTCTCGATCCTTGCGGTGCAAAGGAGTCGTAAGATCATCACCAAGAATGAGCCGTGAAGATTCACAAGAGGATGAGAAACCAATTTTTTTCAACTCCATTAACGTGTTATCATCCTCAAAACGATTAGCATGTAGGAAACCAAGCTTTGATTTAATGGCCACGGGGGAACGTAGAGATAACTCATTAAGCTCTTTGTCCGAATGCCAAGAGGAATTCACGAAAGAATGGTTCCAAGAATTGTGGTGATAAAGATTAAAATGACAGATGAAATCAGGCCAAATACGGTCCTTAAGTCCATAGATAAAATGCCCCACTTTATTGGATGCTAGCGAAAATCGAAAATGTCTACCAGCCAAGTGCTTGACACGATAACCAACAGATGATCCACCAATGCAACATTGAAGAGCAAGCCCAACTGATTCTTCAGAGAGAGGGAATGAGGAAGGGGAGAAAGCCATAACCAAAAAGAATTCCTTGGCCATTGCATGGGGAGAGAAATGGACTCTGGATCCAAACCTTGCACGCACCTGTGCCTCCACCGCCTGCCCGGCGGAGAAATCCCAGTGTAGTAATCCCTCCATGGATCTAGATCGGAGATCACCATAGGTAGAGGTGAGAGAGGAGATGGGAGAGGTGGGAGAGGACAGATCCATCCGGTTGATCGTAGGCGAACTGCTACGGATCCGCCTACGGGTCGTGCTATGAGTAGGCAGAGCGGAAAAGACTTCCTCGCATGCACCTCAGGACTCAGCCCCAGCCGGTGTTAGTGTTATGCCTCTCTCTTTATATCATAGACTTGAATTGAATAAGTTGACACCTACTGAAATATCCTTGCAAATGGCTGATAAATCAACTGCTATACATGTCGGTATTTGTGAGGATGTGCCTGTTGTGGTTGCAAATGTCACTATCTTAACGGACTTTGTTATTCTTGATATTCCCGAGGACGATAGTATGTCTATTATCCTTGGTAGACCTTTTCTTAATACTGTAGGGGCTGTTATTGATTGCAACAAAGGCAATGTCACTTTTCATGTTAATGGTAATGAGCATACGGTACACTTTCCGAGGAAACAATCTCAAGTTCATAGCATCAATTCTATTGAAAAAGTTCCAACTATCATTTTTGGAAGTTTTGAATTTCCTCTCCCTACTGTCAAGAAAAAGTATGATATTCTTATTGTTGGGGATTTTCATATCCCCGTTGTGGTAACTTAGTGTTATTCGAAATTTCTCTGGTTCCGTGTTATTCGGAATGAGTTTGTTAACAAGACTTGATCAACCTTGTTAGTGGATTCATTTTGATGATCACGAGATGGATGAAACTAGAAGGCACAACCTTCTGTACCCTTTTTTTTTACTTTCTGTTATTTAGAATAAATATAAAGAAAAAAATATTATTATCTGTCTATTTTCTGATTTATTCGTGCAATAAAAAAATAGTCTGAAAATAAAAGTGCTCCAAATGCCCTGCAAATTTAGTACGATTTTTTCTGGAATATTTGAGGATTTTAGGCACTGAAAACACTACAAGAGGGCCAAGCACCAGGCCACGAGAGAGGAGGGCGCCCCCCTGTAGGGCGCGCCCCCCTGTCTCGTGGGCCCCTGGTGACTCCCCTCCACTTATGCCAGCATCCACACACTTCATCTTCTACCCAAAAAAATCCCCATCCAGCTCAAGCCCGAGTTCTATCTCGTTTCGCTACGATTTTCGATCTCTTAGCTCAAAGCTCCATTCGCAAAACTGCTTTGGGAGATTGTTTCTTGGTATGTGACTCCTCCATTGGTCCAATTAGTTTTTGTTCTAGTGCTTTATTCATTGCAAATCCTTGCAGCCTTGGTGACCCTGTTATTGAGCTTGCATGTTAAATTTTTGAGGTCCCAAGAAATTCCAATGCACGATATAGGCTCTAGGCACTTGTAGGAGTAGTTGCTATGAATCTTGTTTAGTTTTATGCACTTCTATTTTGAAGTTACTAAAATTTCAGAAATTTTCAGAAAAAGAAATATGCTTAGAAGAATGTACCAAGGTGGTTCCTCGGCAAAGAAAGGGCCAAGGATTGCTATACAAGAGCAAGACGTTAAATTGCCGAGGGATGCATATGTACGGGCTTGTGAGTAGCCATCCGATGATTTTATGGTCGAAGCAGGCTTCAAGGAGGAATTTGACGTGTATGTGTGTAATGCCGAGCTGGAGGACTTCTTACAAGATAAGTGCCCTCAATATTATCATTTGACTGATTCCTTTGTGCGGATGTTCGAATACATTTCTTCGCGTAATTCTCCTAGCGTTATGTTTGATATTTACGATACATCTTATACCATGGATTTAGAGGATTTCACAACTGCTTGCAAACTCCCTCAGTGGGGTAATATCAATGATCCTCGCAAATCTAAATTTAGAGATTTTCTTGCTAGTATTACTGTGGGAGAATCTAGGGACGTAGCACAAGCTACCATAGGGATCATTCATTTTCCTGCTATACATTACTTTGCTCTCTTTATTGGTAAATGCATTAACAGTAAGGACGAAGTAAGTCACTTGTGTGCTCCTGATCTTTGTGTCCTCAAGAGTGTTGTGTCTGGTTACAGAGGTTATAACTTGGGGGCAATAGTTGCACGTAGGTTGCATAATAATAGTAAAAAGGGAAATTTCTTTGGAGGAATTTATGCAACCCGTGTGGCAAATTTTCTTAATATAGCTCCACGAGAGGGGGATATGATTGTACCTCCTATTTATTTAGATAAAGAAGCTATGTTTGATCATCAATTTCTTGAGAGGAATGAACAATTCCTCCATTATCGACTAATCTATGATAGACGCAACGTCGTCCCTGTCACTCTTCCTGTTCCCTACCTTTTTGATTATCACGCAAGAGGAGGATATGTTATCACCAGGGAAGAATACACTGAATATGAGAGGGGAATAGAGGCAGCTCGCCAACACGCTGCTGCCCAGGAGGCCGTTTCCTCTGCATCTCAGTACAATCCCAGTTTCACTTACGGATATCAGCCAGGCGGTCCTTGGTATGAAACCAACTTAGGCCAAAAGCCTAAGCTTGGGGTAGTACGTATTTCTCACCGACTTTACATTCATGTTCACACACTAGTCGTCGGTGCTCATACTCCTTCATTGTATTATCCATGCTAGTTTAAATCTCGTTTTCTAGTTTTCTTCTTGTGTGTTTGATAAACCTTAAGAAAAACAAAAAAAATTAGTTAGTTTAATTTCCTTGCTTGTAGTAGAAATTAAAATGAAAATCCAAAAAGATTTCTCGTTCTTCTTTTACTTGTTGGGAGCTTTCCCGTGTGAATAGTTTTATTTTCTTTTCTTTCCTTTGGGGGTCGAGAAGACCATATTGAAAATGCTTAGTGGCTCTTATATGCATGATTGATTATTTATATTTAGAGCCCATATTACTTGTCTTCTCTCTTGAGTTGAATGCTTGCAGATTCCAGCTTAGTCCAATGCACGTGCACTCTTATTATTATACACTTCATTCGGTCGTGCAAGTGAAAGGTAATAATGATGATATATGATGGACTTATTGGGATGAGAAAAGCTGGTATGAACTCGACCTCTCTTGTTTTTGTAAATATGATGATTCATCGTTCCTGAGTCAGCTATTATGAAGTAAACATATTTGCAATGACATTTAGAGATTATAGTTGCTTGTGCCATTCTTGATTAGCTATGAGTTATAATGGTTTACCTTGCATGCCAACATGCTATTAGAATGATTATGATGTGATATGATGGGATGGTATCCTCCTTTGAATGAATTGAGTGACTCGACATGGCACATGTTCACGCATGTAGTTGAATCAAATCAACATAGCCTTCATGATATTTATGTTCATGGTGGATTATATCCTACTCATGCTTGTATCCGGTGTGAATTAATTTTAATGCATGCTTACGACTGTTGTCGCTCTCTCAGTTGGTCACTTCCCAGTCTTTTGCTAGCCTTCACCTGTACTAAGAGGGAATACTGCTTGTGCATCCAAACTCCTTAAACCCCAAAGTTGTTCCATATGAGTCCACTATACCTTCCTATATGCGGTATCTACCTGCCGTTCCAAGTAAAATTTTATGTGCCAAACTCCAAACCTTCAAATGAAATTCTGTTTTGTATGCTCGAGCAGCTCATGTTTCAAATAGGGCTGCCTATATCTTCCATGCTAGGTGGGTTATTCTCACGAGGAGTGGACTCCGCTCCTCATTCGTGAGAAAGGGCCGGTAACCAGGATGCCCAGTCCCATGATCCAAAAAGATCAAAGCAAATCAAAATAATTAAACAAAACTCCCCCAGGGTTGTTGTATGTTGGAGGCACTCGTTGTTTTGAGCAAGCCATGGATTGATGCTTGTTGGTAGTTGGGGGAGTATAAACCTTTACCATTCTGTTTGGGAACTGCCTATAATGCATGTAGTATGGAAGATACAGCCATCTCATAGTTGTTGCGTTGACAGCGAAAGTATGCCGCTCAAAATGTTATTCAATCTCTATTTTAAAATCGAGCTCTGGCACCTCTACAAATCCCTGCTTCCCTCTGCGAAGGGCCTATCTATTTACTTTTATGTTGAGTCATCATCCTTCTTATTAAAAGCACCCGCTGGAGAGCACACTGTCATTTGCATTCATTGTTATTGATTTATATTGGGTATGACTTGACTGGATCTCTTTTACCATGAATTGCAATGTTTAGTCAGTCCTTGATCTTTAAAGGTGCTCTCCATTTATGTTTTGCGGTCTCAGAAAGGGCTAGCGAGATACCATTTTGTTATATCATGTTGTGATTATTTTGAGAAAGTGTTGTCATCCGAGTTTTATTATTATGACTCACTAGCTGATTATGTTGTTGATATGAGTAATTGTGAGACCTATGTGTTATTGTGAGTATGGTTAGTTCATAATATTTGCTGAAACTTGAATGCTGGCTTTTCATGTTTACAACAACAAGAGCAATCAGAGTTTGTAAAAGTTTTTCTTTATCACTTTCAGTTTGTCAACTGAATAGCTTGAGGACAAGCAGAGGTTTAAGCTTGGGGGAGTTCATACGTCTCCAACGTATCTACTTTCCAAACACTTTTGCCCGTGTTTTGGACTCTAACTTGCATGATTTGAATGAAACTAACCCGGACTGACGCTGTTTTCAGCAGAACTACCATGATGTTGTTTTATGTGTAGAAAAGAATAGTTCTCGGAATGTCCTGGAAATCCACGGAGGCACTTTTCAGAATAAATAAGAATTTTTGGCGAAAGAATCAAGGCCAGGGGGCCCACGGGCTGTCCACGAGACAGGGGGCGCCCCCCTAGGGGCGCGCCCTTCTATCTCGTGGGCCCCCCGGACCTCCTCCGACCTCAACTCCAACTCTATATATATCGTCTCAGGGAGAAAAAAATAAGGAAAAAATTTCATCGCGTTTCACGACACGGAGCCGCCGCCAAGCCCTAATCTCTCCCGGGAGGGCTGATCTGGAGTCTGTTCGGGGCTCCAGAGAGGGGGATTCGTCGCCGTCGTCATCATCAACCATACTCCATCACCAATTTCATGATGCTCACCGCCGTGCGTGAGTAATTCCATCGTAGGCTTGCTAGACGGTGATGGGTTGGATGAGATTTATCATGTAATCAAGTTAGTTCTGTTAGGGTTTGATCCCTAGTATCCACTATGTTCTGAGATTGATGTTGCTATGACTTTGCTATGCTTAATGCTTGCCACTAGGGCCCGAGTGCCATATTTCAGATCTGAACCTATTATGTTTTCATGAATATATGTGTGTTCTTGATCCTATCTTGCAAGTCTATAGTCACCTATTATGTGTTATGATACGACAACCCCGAAGTGACAATAATCGGAATACTTCTCAGTGATGACCGTAGTTTGAGGAGTTCATGTATTCACTATGTGTTAATGCTTTGGTCCGGCTCTCTATTAAAAGGAGGCCTTAATATCCCTTAGTTTCCACTAGGACCCTGCTGCCACGGGAGGGTAGGACAAAAGATGTCATGCAAGTTCTTTTCCATAAGCACGTATGACTATTTACAGAATACATGCCTACATTACATTGATGAATTGGAGCTAGTTCTGTGTCACCCTATGTTATGACTATTGCATGAGGAATCGCATCCGACATAATTATCCATCACTGATCCATTGCCTACGAGCTTTTCACATATTGTTCTTCGCTTATTTACTTTTCCGTTGCTACTGTTACAACTACTACAAAAACCCAAAAACATTTACCATTTCTGTTGCTACTATTACCATTACTATCATACTACTCTTGCTACTAAATACTTTGCTGCAGATACTAAGTTATCCAGGTGTGGTTGAATTGACAACTCAACTGCTAATACTCAAGAATATGCTTTGGCTCCCCTTGTGTCGAATCAATAAATTTCTGTTGTACTTCACCCTCGAAAGCTGTTGCGATCCCCTACACTTGTGGGTTATCAAGTAGCAGCGTTCTTCTGTGGAGCTCGCTACTGCTGATAGCTATAGCGCGCTTCCCCTGTGCGCGCTACTGATACTACCGCGCTGCTGCTAACTTTTCTCCACTCGCTACTGCTAATTCTAATATATGTTTTCCACATATTTGTTTTGTATTTGAACAGGCTTTATAGAAGAATCTTTAGCACATACAAATGTCATCATTATACACATACAAATGTCATCATGATACACATACAAATGCCTGCGTGACCACAAATATAATCATAGCATATACATACAAATAGTCTCATCATAATCATCATCCAACACAAAGTGGTATCTTGTCATCATCTCGAAAATAGCAATACATGCAAGTCTCGAATACTTGCTACTACAACGTCGTCCATCTAAACAAAGGTATTTGCGACAAGAGCTATCACTATGAGTGAGAGCGGAACTATGCAGTACATGAGGCGGCGGTTACGAGTCCTCTCTCGCGCTAGCATGAACCTCAAGTAGCTAACTTCTCCTTCTTGTCTGCTTTTGAAGCCTTTATGGCTGGCACCCGAGAACCCATTCACTTGCGCCTGACACTCAGGCCACTCGTTGTACACCCACGGAACCTTCCCTTTGTACACGACATAGCACTTCCATCTCGCCATCAAGAAACTAGGTACCTGTTAGAGATGCATGTTCATGAAGAGGATGTACAATCATATATATGCAACAAAATATACTAGAGCAACACCGAAAAAGAAAGGGTTAGCAAGTAGATGCACCATACAGTATGAAAACTAATTAACAAGAGGTACGCAGGTCATCGTCCGCAAACTAACAAAGTAGCATTACGCGAGTTCAACAGGGACCGTGGACATCACAAAGTTTCATCGCTACAAAAAGTATACAAGTTCAACCGACACATATCATCATCATCGGCATCATAAATCACCAGAAGTTCCATCCTTCCATATCATCGAGGATGGACCCTAGCTTCTTGAACGACATGAGGTCTAGACGTTGCATGCCTATGCGAGTTCGGACGTCGGCTCGCGATATAGGGCCGTGGTGGAACATCCCCTTCTCATCACGACTTCTTTCATGATGATCGTCGCAATGTCCCTTTGGATGCGAAAGAAGTCATCTCTAAGTTTATAATCCGCTTCTCCATGAGATTCTAGCCACTTGTGGATATGATCATCATTTCTGCTTCTCACACGAAGCTTTTGGTGATCCGTGTTGAACTAAATCATGAGATGGACGATGTAGAATCCATCCTTCTTGGTTGGTTTTGGGACATGGATGCAGGAGAAGTTAGTTTTATGCGCGAAACCCATCTTCTTGTTCCTTTTTTTCCTGATCTGCATCTGGCCACCTCTAATGCTGAAGCCCTGGAGAGCATCATCTAGAATATTCATTATGTGGGTGTAGTATTTTTTCTCGTAGTCTTTGGAAGGGTCAAAGTACACGGCGTGGGAGACTTGCGGGTAAAGAACGATAAGGACGGCGTTCCCGTTGCTGCGGGGAAATGACACCTCAAATTATTCCCCATGTGAGAGAGAAGGAATGATTGAAATGTATGAAAGGGTTGTCCGAAACTGACTTACTTTGGATGATAAGGCACGAGGACAATTTCCCGGTCCTTATTCTGTACCATGAAGTTTTGGAGGTAGTCCCTAGTAGTTTCACGCTCAAAGTCGCCAAGACTCAAGAAAGACTCGTGCATGTAGTACGGATCCGCCACACAGATTTGCGAGACTTCTTCACTCTTCATGACGTTGCTCATATGTAGCGCAAAAAGGCGGACGGTTGTAAAATCAAGCCGCTTTGTCAGAAACACCTCAAAGATATGGTCAAACCGCAGGAAGAACACCTCCGCGGGCCGTGTCTCGACGTAGCACTTCCCCTCAGGCACACGAGCCGTGTATGTCGGATATCCTGGATCCTTTGAGGCTAGTAGGATTTTCTCAGTCGACAACACATGGTCGTGCGGTCTCCTGAGATCCCCTGATAGTGCCTCCAGCGGTTTCGGCGGTAGCATCGGCTCGCCCGTGAGATGGAACATAGCCGCACCTTTCACGAGTACACGCTCTTCAGAATGCATCGTCTGGCTGCTATTTGCTCTGGCTTGTTTGGAGGCAGTTATCTTCCCCGATCTCTTCCTCTCCTTTTTCTTGGGCACACCTTCCAGACCCTTCCTTAACCCCTGCCCCAGGGTTCCCGGGCTAAGCACTGTATGACCCCCGGCTAGTTGATCCTGTGTTGAGGCGACATCTTCATGCGTGTCATGTGAGTAATTCATGAAGGGAGACTTTTTGCAATCCTTCTAACGACCTTCCTGCCCGGGCATATCATCCATATCCTCATTAGCATGCTAATAGCCCGATTCGTCATATGGTTGACTCATCAGATCTATGTCACAGTCATACGCGTTTGTATTGAGGAAACCAATAGGGTTGACCTCCGTCTCATCATTCATTCTCTGTTCTACAGGACCGATTACATCAGCCAGTACTATTGCACCCCCTTCATCACGTCGTCCGCCGCTCTCACTCGGCACTACAAGAGCTGGTAATTGCGTAGGCGGGGTGGTGGTCTCCGCACATGCTTGTTGATGTGTGGTTATTGGTGTGCTCTCGGTTGGCTCTAGACGAATAAGATTCTTCGGCCATAGCAGCACCCAACCCTTGCAGCTTCCAATCCGTGGCGGGGTCTCATCGTCCTCTCCCACATGCTGTACTGGAGGAGGCAACGCCTCTTGCCCCGATTTCACACTAGACAAGCTAACCCTGAAGTGCCCAGCAGGGATAGGCTGGTTGTGGAACGTGGGCTTCAAGGGGTTCAATATCACCCCCTTTCCCACGTCGACCTTCTAGCCTTTTATCAAGTATAGTATGGTGCACGGGGTTTCTTCGCCCTGCAAACACATATGTCTGTGGCGTAAAACATTCGAAAGGCAACGAAAATGGAATATATGTTGGTGCGACATGTAATTACCGTGACGGCATCGAGCTCAGCCAAAGACGAAGGCCCACCTAGCGCGCCAGAGACTGAGGACGGGCTGCTATGAGCGGGAGCGAGCGCGAGAGGAGGCCGGTTGCGTGAGCTAGTGATGGTGCGGTGTTGTTGTTGTTCATGGAGTTGCTCCCGGCGAAACTGGGCATCGGAAATCATGTACCGTCTTATGCGGATTTTCCTTTGTCCGATTGATGATAACTGGAACCAAGTTAGTAGCGAAATCATTTCTGCGGCGATTCTGCTGCATTGATTTTCTGCTGTAGCAACTCATTTTCTCCTCGGCTTTTTTCGCGTCCTCGGCTGCTTTTTCTCGACCGCAAGCTTCACCTTTGCGTCGATGTCCGCTGACTAAACTTCTTTTCTGCTTCTTGGCCTCCGGGCCCTCGTTGTAAAACACCTTCCACGTGGCGCCGTCTCGGCGCCGTGCACATGACCATATTGCGGCCGCTGGCCCAAAGGAGTCCCTTAAGTTCGTTGAAGGCCGGTTGAGAGGGTGTCCCATTTGGGCCTCATCGAGAAGTAGGGCTTTTGGCGCAAGCTGGTGATGCTTCTCGATAGTCTAATCAATTTCCTCATGATCTGGTCGTGTAAAAACCTTTTCTCCTTGTCCCACTTGTAGCGGGCCTGATGAAGTCACGCTCCAAGGGGTTGGTGAACTTTCTTGAAGGGGTGCAGGAGACTCGCGGCTTCACATTCGCGTCCTCCTTATCCCATATAGGCCTTTTACCGAGGTAGCCACAGCTTCGGCGATGCTTCCGTGTTCCTTTTTGAAGGCTCTTGAATTTCACAGCCTTAGCCTTGGCTGGCTCGGTAGCGCAAGTGTCCTTGAACTTTTCGAACTCCTCTTTCGTAAGTGTCAGATTTTCCTCCAGAATCTTGGATAGGGGTTCCTCAGCCTCAATAGCTTGATTCACCCTCCCTTTCCAGGAGGCCAAATCATTGTTGAACATGCCCATGGCGTGATTGTTAATCTTTTTCATCTTCGGATCATCCCATGGTTGTTCTATGTTATCATCCCGGTCGAGGAACTTGAATCTCTTGTGCAACTTCGTTAGGAGCAACTGCGTCAAATGTTCTTTAGTCCTTAAGTCATCGTCGTTGATGCTCGCGCATTCCCGTCGGATGCATCCTACTTGGTTCCTATAGCACTTGCGAGGTTCTTCCGGCTCTAATGGCTCAAGCTTGCCAGGTGCCATCTTTGTGATCGCAAGTCGTCCAATCCCTAGTTTGTTAGGTTTTCATATCCTCTGGTTCTTATGCTTCCTCTTTTCGGTAGCGGGATCGGCGCCGGTACCTTCCCCGCCGGTATCTTCCCCGCTGGTACCTTCCCCGCCTGTCTCGGCGCCGCCATCGGTGTCGGCGCCGCCATCGGTGCCGGCGCCGCCATCGGTGCCGGCGCCGTCGGTGTCGATGTCGGCGTCAGTACCATCATCGAGGCCGACCTGCAAACCTTGCTTAGCAGTCAAATAGTAGAGGTACTCTTGTTCACCCTCATAATCCATCTCATCTGCATCTTGGTCACAAGGCCCAGTTTCTTCGTTGTTCGACATGTTTCCTATGATTAAGTGTCCTCATTTATTTCTAAAAGTATGAAAAAATGAGAAATGACATAAAAAAGAAATCTATGTGCCAGCACTCGATATGCCAACTATCTAGCACAAATCATGCCCAAATTCACGGCAAATTTCGGCATGACCTTTGCTAAAAAAATGGACATATCGAGCGCCTGAAGTTTACCGGAACGGAAATGAATCAACATTCCGGCGTAACATAGGCCACTCGGATCATTTACCAAATGACATGTTCAAATTCCAAACATGACATGTCCAAAACATGACATATCCACATATCACATGTCCAGTTCAAATTTGCATATAAATTCAGCCTACCTAAATTTGCTTTAACAAGGGATGTTGATTTGGACAATTGCTTAAATGCTGCCTTTTCTTTTAACTACAATTCCTTAACCCTAAAAATCTGTCCTATTTTAAAACCTAGCTAAATTCATAACTAAATAGATAACCTAATTAACCTACTGCCCTAACTAAAACCTAAGTAAATTAACGAAGAACCTAGCTAGCAGAGAGAGGGGGAGGGGGTTTATAGAGGTGCAGGGGGGGAGGAGGAAGCAGAGGAGGAGGCGAGGCCGACGGTCGAGGGGCGAGGCAGCTGAGGTCGAGGCGAGGCAGGTCGGTGGTGAAGCGCTCAGCGTCGGTGGCGAGCGTGCGGGGTCGGGGCAAGCGCCGGGGTCGGGGGCATGGGCCAGGTCGGTGGCGAGCGCCGGGGTCGGGGGCGAGATCCGGGGCGTGGCGGTGCGACGGGGGAAGAGAGAGTGGGGATTTGGGGGAAAAGAGGCGGGATGAAGCAGGGAGAGTGAGAATTTTGGGTTAAGTGGACGTAGCAGTAGCGCATTTAGACAAAACGCGCTGCTACTACCTTCACTAGCCGTAGCGGTTTAGAACAAACGCGCTGCTACTACCTTCACTAGCTGTAGCGGTTTTATAAGGAAATCACTACTGCTAGCTTGACTGTAGCTCTTTCTTCAGTAAACTGCTACTACTATAACCAGTTTTCCTTTTTCTTTTCCTTTATTTTCTCCCACTTTTATTTCCCGAGAGCAGTGAACGAAGGGAAGGCGATATATATTGCATCATTTGACGGTTAAATATGTATACAAAATAGGAACATATATATTACATCATTGGACCCATGCATAATGGTGGCTAAGTGTGTATACAAAATAGGAACATATATATATATATATATATATATATATATATATATATATATATATATATATATATATATATATATATATATTACATCATTTGACCGATAACATACGGTTCCTCAGCGTTGACGTTTTCGTTTTTGAGTCAGCTTCTTTCCCTTCTTGTTCGTCGAAGAAAAATTGAGCCCCTCATTGTGACTTTGCCTTTTCCATGGAGTACGATTTTTCTTAGGTAATGTAGTATTGATTATTCTTTTGACGTATATGTCATTCATCATCGTCATCTTCCCTCATTGGGTTGTCGTACTGATCATAGTCTTCCTCGTTGGTGACTCCATCCATTCCAATGATGTTCCTTTTGCCTCTCCTCACGACAACACGGCTGGGATTGCGTGGGTCGGTTATGAAGAAGCATTGTGTCACGTGCTTAGCGTGTACCCATGGCTCGTTTTTTGCGATTGCATTCACGGTACCGCTCTTGGCGTTGGGTATAGTCATGGTAGTGAAAATCCGGTTTTCTCTTTCGACATTCTTAGCCCATCTGACACGGAACATCATCGTGTTGTGCAGTCTAGAGTAGTCAAGCTCCCAAATCTCGTCGACCCTTCCATAAAATCGTTCAGTTGCGCCGTTGTCGCTGCCGGTCATGCATTCCATCGTCACCCCTGAGTTCTGATCATCACTGTCCATATCTTTGGCCTCCGTGTAGAACGTGTATCCGTTGATATCATATGCCTGATAGGTTACGAGGTTGGGCGAGGGGCCATGTGCTAAGGCGTATATGAGCAATCCGTCCTTAGAGCCCTCCTCCAGGGGATTAGCAATAATATGCTATTTGAACCAATGCAGGAAAGTGGAGTTGTGCTCTTTAGTAACTTCGGCATCTGTCCTGCATACCCCCCGGTCACGATACTTCTTTGCAATAATTTCTTTGTGCAGTGCCACGGAAGGATCTACCTCGTCTAGGTGTTGTAGCACTACCAAGTTTGCTCTGTCAAATTCGCTGCGTCGATCTGAGTATGCCACGTGCAGTTCCTTGCAACCGTTGCAGTGACCTTCTCCTTCGAGCCTCCCATCGTGCTTTTTAACGGGCAAACCAACACTAACACTAGGCGGCTGGTCTGCGCCATATAGAAAATTCTCACAGAAAGAGATGCACTCTTGTGTCACATAGCCCTGGACGATGCTTCCATCCGGACGGGACATGTTCTGAAACGAATCCTTTGATGATCCCATTCATCCTCTCAAATGGCATCATGTTGTGCAGGAATGACGGCCCCAGGTCTATTATGCCATCCACAATATGCACACACAGATGCACCATCATGTCAAAGAACGCGGGCGGGAAGTACATCTCAACCTCATTCAGTATAACAACGATCTCTTCCTGTAGCCTTCGGAGCTGCTTCACACTGATCGACTTTCGAGAAATGATGTCGAAAAAGTTGCAGAGACCAATAAGCATGTCACAGACGTGCTTGTCCATTATCCCTCTAAGGTCAACAGGTAGTATCTGCGTCATCACATGACAGTCATGGGACTTCATCCCGCTGAACCTTTTCTTGTCCGTGTCTAGATATCTGCTTATCTTGCCACAGTAACTGGAACTAACTTTGACTCCGGTAAGGCAATTAAAGAATTGATCGATCTCATCCTGACTTAAGGTGAAGCAAGAAGGGGGGTAATAATCCTCTTTCTTTATTTTCTTGCCCTTCTTCTCCCATGCCTCATCTCCGTCTCTCTGCCTCGCTCGACATTTTATGCGGCGGCATGTGCAGATCTTCCCTGATTTCCAAATCTTGCAAGTCTTTTCTTGCCTTCGGCCCATCATTGGTCTTATCCGGCATGTTCATCAGTGTTGTGAGCAAGCTCTCCGGGATATTCTTACAGATATGTATTTCATCAAGGCGTTGAGGTGTATCGAGTTTGTGCGGTACTCAAGTCCCGAACACGACCTCGTCTTCCATACCTTCACAGCGGATCCGGCGCCTTTCTCATCGTCTTTCGGCGCGGGCACTCCTTCCGCTTTTTCAACAGCTCATCGATTTGGCACCGCTCCGCTTACGTGGAGGTCCTCGATGCTCAGCGTGACCATTGAATAGATCTCCACGGTTTCTCCACGGTGCGTCTGTTCGAGCCATCTTGATGCCCCATGTACACGATTTTCCCGGACCGCCATCTTTCCTTGGCGTTAGCTGCTGAGGCGTCGTATCATCCATGCACCGCGTGCATCCGCAATATCCATGGCACACCTGGCCTGCCACATATCCGTAATCGAGATAGTCCTGCCTTTGTCGTCGATGATCAGCGCTGCTCTCATGTTGAAATACTCGCCTTTCTTTGGCGTCCCATGTCTTGGCTGGTGTTTTCCATAACGTGTCTAACTCCTCTTGAAGTAGCCCGGATGCAAATTAATATTATTTCCTGGTTGTTTGGCCCTTGAATAAGCATGCTCATGTGAATGTACTTGATTTCATGCACAACTAGGGGAGGTTGTACATCCATACAAACACGGGCCATGTGCTATGGTTGGTGTTCGGTTGCCAAACGGATTCATGCCATCGGTACACGCCCGAGCACGATGTTCCTTGCATCACATTCAAAACACCGATAGAAGCTGTTCAACGCTCTCCACGGCTTCCATCCTTGGCGTGTCTCAACCGGATCATCTCCATCGTCGGGCTTCTTCCTCTCCGTGTGCGATGCATTAGCTTTGCTTCCTTGGGATCTACAAAATACCCGAGACGGGAGTGATCGGTAAGTACCATACAACTTTACGGGGACATTTCTTCCCGGCCTTCTTGTATCGAGAAGCATTGCACACCGGACAGCTTGTTTTTTCGCGTGCTCCTTCCGATAAATTATGCAATCGTTGATGCATGCATGGTATCTAATGTGTGGCAGATCAAGAGGGCATACGATCTTCTTGGCCTCATCAACACTACTAGGACATAGATTACCTGCAGGAAGAACATCCTTTAGGTACTTGAGATGCTCATCGAGGCTAGTGTCGGTCCATTTGTTTTTAGCCTTCGTCTTCAGGAGTTGGGCGTGAAACTCAAGCGGGTCACCTCGGATTGCAACCATCATACAATGGAGTGTTGAGTCTACCACCGTTGCTCCAGCTTAGCCTCCTCTCTAGAAGCAGCTCTCTCAAGACTCGTCTCCTTGCGAAGCAATGCTTGAACATGAGGGTCCCTTGACGATTGAACTTAGTACCGACGAACTCTGCTGCGTGGAGTCCATGTCGTTCTCTCCGCCGCCATGTCCGGCCCCTTCTCCTCCGCCATGTCCGCCCCCTTCTCCGCCGCCATGTCTGGCCTCTTCCCCGCCGCCATTATCGATCATCTCTTCGTCTTGCCCCGTGTCATCATTGCCTGCCCCGTCGACATCCTCAACATCATCATCCTCATCTTCAATTATCCACCGAGTATAGCCATCCATGAAACCAGTCGATACGTCTCCATCGTATCTATAATTTTTGATTGTTCCATGCCAATATTCTGCAACTTTCATATACTTTTCGCAACTTTTTATACTATTTTTTGGGACTAACATATTGATCCGATTGCTCGTGCAGTTCTGTTTGTTGCATGTTTTATGTTTCGCAGAAACCCAATATCAAACGGAGTCCAAATGGGATAAAAATGAACGGAGAATTATTTTGGAATATTTATGATTTTTGGGAGGAAGAATCAACACGAGACGATGCCCGACGTGGCCACGAGATAGGGCCACGCCACCCATCCAGGGGGGCGCGCCCCCCTATCTCGTGGGCCACCCGTAAGGCGGTTGACGCTCTTCTTTTGACGCAACAAAGCTAATTTTCGGAAAAAAATCACGGCGAAGGTTTCAGGCCAATCGGAGTTACGGATCTCCATATATACACAAAACGGTGAAACAGAGCCAGGAGAGAACACAGAAACAGAGAGATAGATCCAATCTCGGAGGGGCTCTCGCCCCTCCCAAGCCATGGGAGCCAAGGAACAGAGGGGAAACCCTTCTCCCATCTAGGGAGGAGGTCAAGGATGAAGAAGAAGAAGGGGGCCTCTCTCCCCCTTGCTTCCGGTGGCGCCGGAGCGCTGCCGGGGGCCATCATCATCACCGTGATCTTCACCAACACCGCCGTCATCTTCACCAACATCTCCATCACCTTCCCCCCTCTATATTCAGCGGTCCACTCTCTCGCATCCCGCTGTACCCTCTACTTGTACATGGTGCTTTATGCTTCATATTATTATCCAATGATGTGTTGCCATCCTATGATGTCTGAGTAGATTTCTATTGTCCTATCGGTGATTGATGAATTGCTATGATAAGGTGGCACGTCGAACGTCCCAGCTCTCGTATTGTGACGCGCTTGGTTGAGTCACCGTTTTTTTCCTCTTTATCCTGGTTGTAAACAGTTAGTACATCACTTACCATCTTGTATGGAGTAGCTGCCCACCCTCTCTGGTGCTAAATCAGGAGTGGTGGGGTTGATGTGTTTGTATATGTCTATGTAAACATCCCATTTATATAGATATATGAAAAACAGTGGGAGTTCTCTCCCACTGTCAATTCCTCAAAAAAAATGAATTGCTATGATTGGTTTGAGTTGCATGTTTTATTATTGGTGCTGTCCTATGGTGCCCTCCGTGTCGCGCAAGCGTGAGGGATTCCCGCTGTAGGTTTTGCAATATGTTTATGATTTGCTTATGGTGGGTTGCATGAGTGACGGAAACACAAACCCGAGTAAGTAGGTTGTTTGCGTATGGGATAAAAGGGGACTTGATGCTTAATGCTATGGTTGGGTTTTACCTTAATGAATCTTTAGTATTTGCGGATGCTTGCTAGAGTTCCAATCATAAGTGCATAGAATTCCAAGTAAGGGACGATATGTTAGCTTATGGCTCTCCCTCAAATAGAATTGCAATAGTAATTACCGGTCTAGTAACGTAGTCAATTGCTTAGGGGCAATTTCACAACTCCTACCACCACTTTTCCACACTCGCTATATTTACTTTATTGCATCTTTATTTAAACAGCCCCTAGTTTATGTTTACGTGCTCTTTATTATCTTGCAAACCTATCCTATCACACCTTCAAAGTACTTCTAGTTTCATACTTGTTCTAGGTAAAGCGAACGTCAAGCGTGCGTAGAGTTGTATCGGTGGTCGATAGAACTTGAGGGAATATTTATTCTACCTTTAGCTCCTCATTGGGTTTGACATTCTTACTTATCGAAAACTGTTGCGATCCCGTATACTTGCGGGTTATCAAGACCTTTTTCTGGCGCCGTTGCCGGGGAGTCATAGCGTGGGGTGAATATTCTCGTGTGTGCTTGTTTGCTTTATCACTAAGTAATTTTTATTTGCTGTTCTAAGTTGTTCTCTATCTTTAGTTATGGATATGGAACACAAAATTAGTTGTACTTGCTACTCATGAAGATGGGGTAACTCCTAAAACCCTCGATTCTCATTATGCGAAAGATATTATGTACTACTTTGATAATCCTGAGAAAGCCCCATTCAACTTTATAATGGGAGACACGTTGGATCAACGTGAATACTTTAGGGATTATTGCTCGACACAAAAAGGGAAACTATTATGGGATCAATTTATTATTTTGCATTGGTATGCTCGTCAATTATGTGTGATGCATGATTATACTTGTTGCTCTAGGGTGGAGGATCCACACCTTCCCTTTTCATGCAAATTCAATGATAATGAAACCTTGGCTTCTTATGCTAATGGTAGATATGATTACTATGATGTGGAACAAATAGAAGAATTTGTTGCTTTTATGGGTGCTTATGAGATTGAATCTATGTTTAAAGCGTTTGATGATTTTGATGATGCAGTTTGTAGGCCTGAAAATCTTGCTATACTTAGATATTGCTATGAAAATTATGAATACAATTACTATATTAATGCTTTTATGAAGGAAGTCTCCGCTGTCCAAGAAGAGACTAATATTTTGCAGGAAGCTATGGAAGAAGAAATTGATGAAACAGTGAGCTCATTGGATGAAAAAGGTGATGAGGAGAGCGAAGAACAAAAGGAGGAAGAGTGGATTAGCTACCCGTGCCCACCTTCTAATGAGAGTAACCCTCCAACTCAATACATTATTTAATTCCCCTTCGTGCTTACCGAAGGATGATTGCTATGATGATTGCTATGATCCCGTTGATTCTCTTGAAATATCCCTTTTTGATGATGCTGGCTATGCTTGTGGCCAAGATGCCAATATGAATTATGCTTATGGATATAAACTTGCTATAGTTCCTTATGTTAAACATGAAATTGTTTCTATTGCACCCACACATGATAGTCCTATTGTCTTTTTGAATTCTCCCAACTACACTATATCGGAGAAATTTGTGCTTATTAAGGATTATATTGATGGGTTGCCTTTTACCATTGCAGATGATGATTTTGATGAATGTAATATGCATGTGCTTGCTGCTCCTACTTGCAATTATTATGACAGAGGAACTATTTCTACACCTCTCTATGTTTCCCATACTATGAAATTGCAAGAAACTGCTTATACTATGCATTGGCCTTTAATTGGTGTGCATGAATTGTTCTTTTATGACATGCCGATGCATAGGAAGAGAGTTAGACTTCGCTGTTGCATGATATATGTTACTTTGTGCTTACTACTAAATTACAAATCATTGTTAATTAAAATTGGCTTTGATATACCTTGGGATCCGGGTGGATCTATTACTTGAGCACTAAATGCCTAGCTTAATGGCTTTAAAGAAAGCGCTGCCAGGGAGACAACCCGGAAGTTTTAGAGAATCATTTATTTCTGTTCAGTGCTTTCATATAGTTTAAAAACAAACAAATAAAGAGGGGAACCTAAAAACTTTTCAAAAAGGAAAGTGAAAGTGAGAAAGACAAGCATTGTTGAAGTGGGAGAGCTCCTTGAACTTTGGTCATGCTCACAAAAACTTTGTGAATCTTGATTACAGAAACTTGTCATCAAAAAATAATTATCCCCTTGTATAGTTCCATTGTTTTATAAAAATAATGTGCCAAGGTTTGCCTTTAGGATGTTTACAATGCTTGTTGTTTTGTATGGTGCAGGACAAAAACTTTGCCTGTAGTACGCGATTTTACATTTTTATCTGGAACGTCAATTGGTTCTGATTCCTTTTGCACTGTCTTCTCATACAACTTGTTTATTTTTCCTAATTTCGGTAGAATATTTGGGGTAACATAAGTATGGTGGATGTTCAGATTTCTACAGACTGTTCTGTTTTTGACAGATTCTTTTTTTGACGCATAGTTTGCTTGTTTTGTTGAAACTATCAATTTATATTAGTGGATTAAGCCATGTAAAAGTTGTATTACAGTAGACACAATGCAAAAACAAATTATGAATTGGTTTGCAACAGTACTTAGAGTGGTGATTTGCTTTATTATACTAACGGATCTTACCGAGTTTTATGTTGAAGTTTTGTGTGGATGTAGTGTCTAATCGAGGATGTCTCGATATGAGGAAAAGGAATAGAGGCAAGAGCTCAAGCTTGGGGATGCCCGAGGCACCCCAAGTAAATATTCAAGGAGACTCAAGCGTCTAAGCTTGGGGATGCCGCGAAAGGCATCCCCTCTTTCTTCAACAAGTATCAGTATGTTTTCGTATTCGTTTCGTTATGCATTATGTGCAAGTCTTGGAGCGTCTTTTGCATTTAGTTTTCATTTTTATTTTATGCACCATGCTGGTATGAGATAGTCCTTGGTTGATTTATAGAATGCTCACTGCACTTCACTTAAATCTTTTGAGTATGGCTTTATAGAATGCTTCACGTGCTTCACTTATATCATTCGAAGTTTGGATTGCCTGTTTCTCTTCACATAGAAAACCGCCATTTGTAGAATGCTCTTTTGCTTCACTTATATTTGTTAGAGCGTGGGCACATCTTTTGTAGAAAGAATTAAACTCTCTTGCTTCACTTATATCAATTTAGAGAGATGACAGGAATTGGTCATTCACATGGTTAGTCATAAAATCCTACATAAACTTGTGGATCATTGAATATGATATGTTTGATTCCTTGCAATAGTTTTGCGATATAAAGGTGGTGATATTAGTGTTATGCTAGTGGGTGATTGTGGATTAGTAGAAATACTTGTGTTGAGGTTTGTGATTCCCGTAGCATGCACGTTTGGTGAACCACTTTGTGATGAAGTTGGAGCACAATTTTATTTATTTATTGTCTTCCTTATGAGTGGCGGTCGAGGACGAGCGATGGTATTTTCCTACCAATCTATCCCCCTAGGAGCATGCCCGTAGTACTTTGTTTTCAATGGCTTGTAGATTTTTGCAATAAGTATATGAGTTCTTTATGACCAATGTTGAGTCCATGGATTATACGCACTCTCACCCTTCCATCATTGCTAGCCTCTTCGGTACCGTGCATTGCCCTTTCTCACCTCGAGAGTTAGTGCAAACTTCGCCGGTGCATCCAAACCCCGTGATATGATACGCTCTATCACACATAAGCCTCCTTATATCTTCCTCAAAACAGCCACCATACCTACCTATCATGGCATTTCCATAGCCATTCCGAGATATATTGCCATGCAACTTTCATCATCATCATCATATACATGACTTGAGCTTTTCATTGTCATATTGCTTTGCATGATCGTAAGATAGCTAGCATGATGTTTTCATGGCTTGTCCGTTTTTTTGATGTCATTGCTACGCTAGATCATTGCACATCCCGGTACACCGCCGGAGGCATTCATATAGAGTCATATCTTTGTTCTAGATATTGAGTTGTAAGTAAATAAAAGTGTGATGATCATCATTATTAGAGCATTGCTCTAGTGAGGAAAGGATGATGGAGACTATGATTCACCCACAAGTCGGGATGAGACTCCGGACTTTATGAAAAATAAAAGAGGCCAAAGAAGCCCAAATAAAAAAAGAGGCCAAAGAAGCCCACCAAAAAGAAAAAAAGAAAAAAAAAGGAAAAGAAAATAAAGAAAAGAAAAAAATGAGAGAAAAAGAGAGAAGGGGCAATGTTACTATCCTTTTACCACACTTGTGCTTCAGAGTAGCACCATGTTCTTCATATAGAGAGTCTCTTGAGTTATCACTTTCATATACTAGTGGGAATTTTCATTATAGAACTTGGCTTGTATATTCCGATGATGGGCTTCCTCAAATGCCCGAGGTCTTCATGAGCAAGCAAGTCGGATGCACACCCACTTAGTTTCAGTTTGAGCTTTCATACACTTATAGCTCTAGTGCATCTGTTGCATGGCAATCCCTACTCACTCACATTGATATATATTGATGGGCATCTCCATACCCCGTTGATACGCCTAGTCGATGTGAGACTTTCTCCTTTTTTTTCTTCTCCACATTACCCCCACCATCATATTCTATTCCACCTATAGTGCTATGTCCCTGGCTCACGCTCATGTATTGCGTGAAAGTTGAAAAAGTTTGAAATTATTAAAGTATAAAACAATTGTTTGCCTTGTCATCGGGGTTGTGCATGATTAAATACGTTGTGTGATGAAGATAGAGCAACAGCTAGACTATATGATTTTGTAGGGATAACTTTCTTTGGCCATATTGTTTTGAAAAGACATGGTTGCTTTATTGGTACGCTCGAAGTATTATTGTTTTTATGTTAAATGATAGACTATTGCTTTGAATCACTCGTGTCTCAATATTCATGCCATGATTAGACATATGATCAAGATTATGCTAGGTAGCATTCCACCTCAAAAATAATCTTTTTTTATCATTTACCTACTCGAGGACGAGCAGGAATTAAGCTTGGGGAAGCTGATACGTCTCCGTCGTATCTATAATTTTTTATTGTTCCATGCCAATATTCTTCAACTTTCATATACTTTTGGCAACTCTTTATACTATTTTTTAGGACTAACATATTGATCCAGGGCCCAGTGCCAGTTCCTGTTTGTTGCATGTTTTATGTTTCGCAGAAACCCAATATCAAACGGAGTCCAAATGGGATAAAAACGAACGGAGAATTATTTTGGAATATTTGTTATTTTTTGGGAGGAAGAATCAACACGAGACGATGCCCGACGTGGCCACGAGATAGGGCCACGCCACCCATCCAGGGGGGCGCGCCCCCCTATCTCGTGGGCCACCCGTAAGGCAGTTGACGCTCTTATTTTGACGGAAGAAAGCTAATTTTCGGAAAAAAAATCACGGCGAAGGTTTCAGGCCAATCGGAGTTACGGATCTCCATATATACACAAAACGGTGAAAGCAGCGAGGAGAGAACACGAAGCAGAGAGATAGATCCAATCTCGGAGGGCTCTCGCCCCTCCCAATCCATGGGAGCCAAGGACCAGAGGGGAAACCCTTCTCCCATCTAGGGAGGAGGTCAAGGAAGAAGAAGAAGAAGGGGGCCTCTGTCCCCCTTGCTTCCGGTGGCGCCGGAGCACTGCCGGGGGCCATCATCATCACCGCGATCTTCACCAACACCGCCGTCATCTTCACCAACATTTCCATCACCTTCCCCCCTCTATATTCAGCGGTCCACTCTCCCGCATCCCGCTGTACCCTCTACTTGTACATGGTGCTTTATGCTTCATATTATTATCCAATGATGTGTTGCCATCCTATGATGTCTGAGTAGATTTCTATTGTCCTATCGGTGATTGATGAATTGCTATGATTGGTTTGAGTTGCATGTTTTATTATTGGTGCTGTCCTATGGTGCCCCCCGTGTCGCGCAAGCGTGAGGGATTCCCGCTGTAGGGTTTGCAATATGTTTATGATTTGCTTATGGTGGGTTGCGTGAGTGACAGAAACACAAACCCGAGTAAGTAGGTTGTTTGCGTATGGGATAAAAGGGGACTTGATGCTTAATGCTATGGCTGGGTTTTACATTAATGAATCTTTAGTATTTGCGGATGCTTGCTAGAGTTCCAGTCATAAGTGCATAGAATTCCAAGTAAGGGACGATATGTTAGCTTATGCCTCTCGCTCAAATAGAATTGCAATAGTGATTACCGGTCTAGTAACATAGTCAATTGCTTAGGGGCAATTTCACAACTCCTACCACCAGTTTTCCACACTCGCTATATTTACTTTATTGCGTCTTTATTTAAACAGCCCCTAGTTTATGTTTACGTGCTCTTTATTATCTTGCAAACCTATCCTATCACACCTTCAAAGTACTTCTAGTTTCATACTTGTTCTAGGTAAAGCGAACGTCAAGCGTGCATAGAGTTGTATCGGTGGTCGATAGAACTTGAGGGAATATTTATTCTACCTTTAGTTCCTCGTTGGGTTCGACACTCTTACTTATCGAAAACTGTTGCGATCCCGTATACTTGCGGGTTATCAAGACGAGTCATGAGCAGGTGCGCTTCGACACGACCATCGTCATGGGGGTCAAGCCAAACTATTCCTTTGCATTTTCGACACGGACATAAAACCTCTGTCCGGTTAATTTCTTTCATGTCCTGCACCGCCGACTGCAACCACCTGTCCACCATCGTTCCACTGACCATCATCAACTCTGCACGGTAATAAAAACAAATTGATTATAAAAATGCGTGCATGCATCAAAGTCATACAAAAATTTGGCATGACCTTCCTTAAAAATAGGACTTATATAGATCTAGAGTTTGCCCGGAATTTGCCGAAACGGAAATAAATCGACATTTCGGCAAAACATAGGCAACTCAAAAGCACAATTTGGCGTCAACTCATGCCACACACACAATTTCCGTAAACATATCACACACACATAAACATATTTCCATTTTGCAAAAGCATGAAATTTTAATCACCTCTATCTCGAGATCGAGCACACGGTGGAGATGATGATGTAGGGAGATCAAAAGTGCACAAAGCTCTTCTTGATAAAGATAGATCCAGTTAGGGGGCAAATAGGTCACTTAACTAAATTCTACATCTACCTAGCTACCTAATTTGGGAGGAGACAACTTCAACTAGTGGAGGGGGGAGGAAAAAGAGAAAGGAGATGCATTAATGGAGCTGGTGTAGTTAGGTAGGAGTAATGAAGAGAGAGAAAGGTAGGTAGAAGAGGGAGAGTAATGGGGGAGAAGTGTTGAGGAAGAAGAGTGAGAGTGGGAGGTAGGGGAAAGGGAAGAGAGGAGGGGGAGGGGGGACGGTGGGGAAAAGGTGGTGGGTTGGTGTGGATTAGCAGTAGCGCGGGAGTAAAACGCGCTGCTGATAAGAAAGTAGCAGCAGCGCACTTTCAGCAGAAGCGCTACTGCTAACCTAGACAAAAAGTGTGTCCAATTTGAAAATTAGCAACAGCGACCTCAGGAAAACCGCGCTACTACTACAGCTTTAGCAGTAGCGCGGCTAGCGGTATCGCGCTGCTGCTAAATGGAGTTTGGTGGGCACTATCGGTCGATATTTGTAGCGGCGCGGGTTACACAGAGCACGCTACTGCTAAACACTTGTCAGTAGCGGGTTTTCCGCACCCGCGCTACTGCTAATTAGTAGCAGCGCTCCTTTTTGAGCCGCGCTGCTGCTAAGATTCTGTGTATAGGGTTTTCCCTAGTAGTGTAGGTTCTGTCCCGGAGGATTACCGTGAATATCCAACTGAAGGACAGTACGTGTCTACCGATCTGCCAGGAAAGCAACCCCACCATTTTATCATATCGATAAAATCCCATGTTCTTGCTCCTGCTCTCATTTACTGCATTTAAGACAACAATGATTCAAACTGTTGTGTGCTGCGGTAGTTGAACCCATTTCCTCTGTATGACATGCCATTGCCACAGTAACTAGATGAAACCCACTAGCATGTGTAGGAGTTGATTGAGCCATGTCTGTGTTTCCTACCTTGCTATGCCTGCTATGCTTGGAGTCGTGTCAGGTCTGGTTCATATGGGTGATGGGCTAGAGTGAAATGATCGTGTCAGTGATGAGAGTGAAGTGTTGAACACGATTTGGTAAAGGTATCAATGAGAGGCCATGTAGGATTACATGGTGGGTTGTTTCATTGGAACCGTCCCTAAGAACTGAGATATGTATGTGTAATTTAAGACTCAGCTACTACCATGCATTGGGATCCTTAATTGACCCTCTCGGCTTATTAACCACCCTTGTCCTTTGTCCAGCAGTTGCAAGTAGTTTCTGGTGTTTGTAGTATACTGGAGGCCGTGCACAGCGCTGACCCTCGGGGTGGGTTGTGATGCGGTAGGTACGTGGCCGGGTATGCCGGGCGCCCGTTTGGTGTCTCGAAACCCTGTACACATCGCTCGGGGCCGTATGTGGAAACCTCGGCCGGACTCCCTGTCGATGGAACCTGAATAGGCGATACACCTGGACTAGAGACTTGTGTAGTTAATCAAGCTGTGGCCGACACCCTCGTTGGGCTTCCGCTTGAAGGTTGCCGAGTACATGTCGTGTAAACGGCGATAAGTGGTGGAAGCGTGTGTGAAGAAGTACACCCCTGCAGGGTAAACATTATCTAATCGAATAGCCGCGTCCGCGGTAAAGGACTACTTGGTTGCCTATACAGTTCATAGACAAGTTAATGGATACTATTAAAAGCCTCAAGATAACTGTGAGTACCGTGGATGGCCCTTCCGGAGGATGACAGAAGAGGATCCACGGTAGTGTATTGTGATGGTGAGTAGTGGACTAATGTGAGCAAAAGATTTACAAGATACAGTGATCGTAGGATAGTTTAGCCAAGAGTCAAAGCTGGCTTGCTACAATAACTCACCATCCCTTTATTGATAATGTGCATTTATGTAGGATTTGATGTAAGTCTTGCTGAGTACCTGTGTACTCATGTTTGCTTAATTAATGTTGCAGAAGAGAATGCCGCCCCTTCTGATGGGTCTTACGTAGACCTTGATGTTGATGAGTAGCTTGATGCCCATGTGGTGATCCTGAGCATGTGATGGACCCTTGTAGATAGATAGGCTTCCTCAGGCCTTTTGCTTTTTAATTGTTTGTACTCAGACAAGTTGCTTCCGCTTGTGCTTGTATGCTTGTATGACTTGAATGTCGGGTCATGTGACCCCTATCTGTAAAAATGATATGTATGGCTCTCTGGAGCCTTTTAAATAAAGTACTTGAGTTGTAGAGTTTTGTTGTGATGCCATGTTGTATATGCACATATCGAGCATATTGTGCGTATGTTTGAAATGCTTGGTATGTGTGGGATCTGACTACCTAGTTGTTTATTGATACGTCTCCAACGTATCTATAATTTTTTATTGTTCCATGCTATTATATTACCTGTTTTAGATGTTTATGTGCTTTACTTTACACTTTTATATCATTTTTGGGACTAACCTACTAACCGGAGGCCCAGCCCGAATTGCTGTTTTTTGCCTATTTCAGTGTTTCGCAGAAAAGGAATATCAAACGGAGTCCAAACGGAATGAAACCTTCGAGAGTGATCTTTTCGGAACAAACGCAATCCAGGAGACTTGGAGTGGACGTCAAGAAGCAGTCGACGCGGCCACGAGGGTGGCCGGCACGCCCTAAGGGGGTGGGCGCACCCGCTTGTGGGCCCCTCGTGGCTCCCCTGACCTACCTCCTTCGCCTATATATATCTTCGTACCCCGAAACCATCGAGGAGCACCACGAAAAACTATTTCCACCTCCGCAACCTTCTGTATCCGCGAGATCCCATCTTGGAGCCTTCGTCGGTGCTCCACCGGCGGGGGAATTGACCACGGAGGGCCTCTCCATCATCACCAAGGCCTCTCCGATGAGTTGTGAGTAGTTTACCACAGACCTTCGGGTCCATAGTTATTAGCTAGATGGCTTATTCTCTCTCTTTGACTCTCAATACAAAGTTCTCCTTCTTCTTCTTGGAGATCTATTCGATAAAACTCTTTTTGCGGTGTGTTTGTCGAGATCCGATGAATTATGGGTTTACAATCAGGTTTATCTATGAGAAATATTTGAATCTCCTCTGAATTATTTTATGTATGATTGGTTATCTTTGCAAGTCTCTTCGAATTATCAGTTTGGTTTGGCCTACTAGATTGATCTTTCTTGCCATGGGAGAAGTGCTTAGCTTTGGGTTCAATCTTTTGTGTCCTTTCCGGTGGATGTTAGGGCAGCAAGGCACGTATTGTATTGTTGCCATCAAGGATAAAAAGATGGGGTTTATATCATATTGCTTGAGCTTATCCCTCTACATCATGTCATCTTTCTTAATGCGTTACTCTGTTCTTCATGAACTTAATACTCTAGATGCAGGCAGGAGTCAGTCGATGTGTGGAGTAATAGTAGTAGATGCAGGCAGGAGTCGGTCTACTTGTTGCGGACGTGATGCCTATATACATGATCATGCCTAGTGTCGTGCTAACGATTCCGACAGTAAGAGAGGGGTAGGATAATGGAGCATGATCTATCGAGATGCATATGGGTGACACGGTGGTTTTAGCAAGTTCGGGCCTCTCACGGTGGAGATAACAACCCTACGTCTCGTGCTCCGGAGAGGCTTTGTTTTATCTGAGTATATATCCGGAGATTACAATATGTGTGTGAGAGAGAGGAATGGATCCCCATGCCTGAGCTAAGTCCTGAGACTAATGGTGAAAAGAAAGAGAGGTGGAAGAAAAAAGGCCCCCTAGTCTAGTGGTGGGGGGTGGCTTATATAGAGTGCGCCACCCCCTCACCTCCTATGTTACAAAGTGGGGCATGAATGCCATAATGCCAGCCCACTATCAAGCCCTCACTATTAGAATGATGTCGATCGCTTTCTCGCCTGCTGGTCTTCATTATATCCGAGTGAGTAAATGCAGTCGAGTGGTGAACTGTCATCCGAGTGGATGGTATGTTGCTTGGTCGAGTGGATAGTATGCTGCTTGTCCGAGTGGATAGTATGTTTGTATGGAATTTACCTGGACCCACATGTTGTGTGGACCCCATGCTTCATGATATTTCGACCCTTCGTGGGCCTACCTGTTATGTATATCCCCAACATTAGCCCCCGAATCGATTGTGATTTTGCAGAATGAGTTGGTGCAAGACATAGTTTGGTCCGAGTGATTACAGAAATACTCGGTACATGTCGTCGTGCTTTCAGACAACCAAGGTTTGAACAAAATCTCAATGGATTCCGGCACCATGCTTCCCGACTGATCGGGGTAAGTGCCTGTGAGGAGCAACTTGGTGACATTCGTTTATCTCTTGGAAGAGTTAACTCGTGATCTGAGTATGGGTGTGTCACTAAATCTGTGCAACAAGATTGACACATGGACTGCTCTCTTAGAGAGATGCCATTCTTATCCCGGAGGAACGTCAATACGAGTCGGTTTTAGATCCACACTTGTGAGTTTCACGCTTTGAGTCCTAGAAGAAGGCTCAAAATAGGTCCACGGAGGAGCGCTAAACTCACCTTATAGAATTTTTTTTGGAGTGATTTGGAGCTGGGCCTGCATCGAGTAACTGATTACTCGGAATTTCTTCATGCCTGGAACGTGTCTTTTTTTGTTGTTTGGCGTCACTCGGACCGGGCGGACCGTTCAGTGGATACCATTCCGATGGGGGCACGCTGAGTGCACCCACCGGTGTAATCCGAGATCGCCGTCATTGCAGGCGCGTCGGCGGAGTCTTAGAGCCTGTCTTTTTGTTGTTGTTCATCCTCGGACTGGTCGGGCCGTCGAGTGGAGATTACTCCCAAAGAGGGGCACGCTGAGTGCACCTGCTAGGTGTAGTCCCGAGACCGCCGTCGATTGAGGCGGTCGGAGGTCTGAGAGAACTAAAATCTTCTTAGCTGGTACTGATCGAACTTGTTCTTCTCTAAGTCGGAGGTCGAGTAATTCTGGAGCTGGTTTTGCATCGAGCAAAATGTTTCTTTTTGAGTTCTCTTCCAGTGGGGGCACGCTGAGTGCACCCACTGGGTGTAGTCCCCGAGCCTCTATCGGACTAGATGAGTCTGGCAGAGGGTTTAAGTTTCCCAGTGAACCTCCATGCAGTCGGCACGATAAATATCTTTGTTTGAAATTGAGTCAATCGGATGGATCTTCAAGCGCTTGGCATGGTAAATAAGCTCAGCTTGGAGCTAAGTCGATGGGACTGATCTTCGTGCACTTGGCATCGTAAATAAATTCAATCTGAACTGGATCAATCAAGTGATCTTTGTGCACTCAGCAAGAATGAATTCGACCTTGAAAGCGCCGATCAGAAAAAAGCTCGACACTCGTGAGTAATCGTTCTAGTAGTGCTTCTTATATTGGTCGTTAGATTTTGCATGAAAGGGTATTTGCAAGAGTATATTGTATCCGTAGAGGAGCTTCGTTTTCACCCTTTGGCGTGAAAGGGTATTTGTCCGAGTGGGCGTGCTTCACTTATAGATCTTGGCGAACCGAGCATGTATGGTCGGAAGAATATTCTGATGTGATCAATCGTTGACCAAATGGGCGTAACCCCGAGGGTGACATGGCCAATCGTCGTGCGTAGCCCCAGTGATGCTCGAAGGAGGTAAACTTGCTACTGAGTGTGATATGAGGTTTGACCATATGAGTAACTTAGTCGTTCCCGTGCTGGGGGGTGTAGAGGTAAAGACATGTCGAACTGATGGTGACGCGCGAGGCGGCAGAGGGGCGATGATGTGTACAACCGAGTGACGACGCGCGGGGCGGTCGAGTGGTGAAGACGAGTGCAACCGAGTGGTGACGTGCAGAATGGTCGGGTGGTGAAGACGTGCCCAACCGAGTGGCGAGGCGTGGAGCAGCCGAATGGTGATGACGTGTGAAGTGGTCGAATGTAGGACTACATATCTAGCCAAGTGAAGATGCGCGGGGAAGCCGAGTGGTGAAGACGTGCACAACCGAGTGGCGGCGCGCGGGGCGGCTAAGGCGAAGTATGTGCCACCGGACGGCGAAAATGGTCCTCGGAGGACTTAGTCGAATGCTTTCGAAGCTTATGTAATGACGAGGTCGATTATAGCGTGGTTGCGGCGCGAGAAGACCGGTGTGCCAACTGATTACGAGTAGGAATGAAGATGGCGCAGAGCGTCTGGTGATTACTAAACTTGTCAAAGTGGCGGATCGAATGCACTTGTTGAAGTGAAGGATCTGATTGGTGATGAAATGTCGACCACTCGGAGAGTGTCATTCAAATGAGATACAGCCCCCGGGTGCGGTGTAGCCCCCGAGCGTACTACAGGCTTCGACAACGGACATGTCGGAATATAAGAAATATAGTTTTGAATGGATGATTTGCAATTCATTGAGTCGGACTCGGGAAAAGATGAGGAGAAGCTTCCGAGTGATGCTCGAAAGAGGCAAACTCCCAAAAGAGTGAAGTGTGAAGTTTAATTATAAAAGGGACTTATTTGTCTCATGTCGACGAGGTCATATCATTGATACGATGAAGAGGATTCCACAGAAGGGTTGGCCAGATGTGTTTGAATTCAACAGAGCAACAAGGTCGGTGTTGTGGTGCGCTGGGACCGGTATGGAGACCGAGTCCGAGCAGCGATGAAGTTGGCGCATAGGGCCGTCGAGTGATCGCGTAACTTGTGTAAAAATGACACAAGCCAACGAAATAATTTCTCGAGGAAATTTGATGTGTGCTGAAATGATTTGTGTGAATAGCACCCATAGACACCCGCTGGGAGTGCAAGGGGCTTGCTGGTTAACCAGCAAGAGTCTGAAAGAGCGAAGGATCCATTCGAACTTGTGGAAGCGACGGATCTGACTAAACTCATTGGAATACTGGCTCAAATAAAATGGAAGTGTAGTGTTTCGACTGAGCTGCAGCCCCGGAAGACCAATGCAAATTCGAAATGAAGAATGACACATGGTGTTCGTGAATGATGTATGCGAAAAAAATGGAAGTTGGACTCGGGAGTCACATAACCAGTACTAAGAAAGTATGTGAAAATAAACAACCGAGCGTAGAGGTACACTCGGTGGCGTGGCCTCCGAGTGAACGTGATGTGTGGATTATGGGATACTCGGGAAGGAGGAAATAGCAGAATGTAACGCATGTAGAATGACTTAGCTGTTTGAAGGCGCGCGAGTGGCCAAGTGGTGAAGATGAGTTCAACCGATGGCGATGCGCAGGGTGGCCGATTGATGTAGATGTGTCTCACTGAGTGAAGATGCGCAGGGCAGCCGAATGGTGATGAGGTGACCAACCATGTGGCGACGCGTGGAGCGGCCGAGTGGTGATGAGGTGACCTACCGAGCGGCGACGCGCGGAGCGGCTGAGTGGTGATGAGGTGACCAACCGAGTGGCGACGCGCGGAGCGGCCGAGTGGTGATGAGGTGACCAATCGAGTGGCGACGCGCAGAACGGTCGGGTGGTGATGAGGTGACCAACCGAGTGGCGACGCGTGGGGCGGCCGAGTGGTGATGAGGTGACCAACCGAGTGGCTACGCGCGGGGCGGCCGAGTGGTTATGAGGTGACCAACCGAGTGGCTACTCGCGGGGCAGCCGAGTGGTGATGAGGTGACCAACCGATTGGCGACGCGCGGGGCGGCCGAGTGGTGATGAGGTGACCAACTGAGTGGCGACGTGCGGGACGGCAGAGTCGTGATGAGGTGACCAACCGATGGGGACGCACGGGGTGGCCGAGTGGTTATGAGGTGACCAACCGAGTGGCGACGCGCGGGGTGGCAGAGTGGTGATGAGGTGACCAACCGAGTGGCCAAGCGCGGGGCGGCCGAGTGGTTATGAGGTGACCAACCGAGTGGCGACAGCGGGGCGGCCGAGTGGTTATGAGGTGACCAACCGAGTGGCGGCAGCTGGGCGGCCAGTGGTTATGAGGTGACCAACCGATGGCGACGGGCGGGCGGCCGAGTGGGGATGAGGTGACCAACCGAGTGGCGGCTGGGCGGCCGAGTGGTGATGAGGTGACCAACCGAGTGGCGGCTGCGGGCGGCGTGGTGATTATGAGGTGACCAATCGAGTGGCGGCGCTGGGCGGCAGTGGTTATGAGGTGACCAACCAATGGCGGCTGGGCGGCCGAGTGGTGATGAGGTGACCAACCGAGTGGCGGCTGGGCGGCCGAGTGGTGATGAGGTGACCAACCGATGACGGCGCGCGGGGCGGCCGAGTGGTTATGAGGTGACCAACCGAGTGGCGACGCGCGGGGCGACCGAGTGGTGATGAAGTGACCAATCGAGTGGCGACGCGCGGGGCGGCCGAGTGATTATGAGGTGACCAACCGAGTGGCAACGCGCGGGGCGGCCGAGTGGTTATGAGGTGACCAACCGAGTGTCGACGCGCGGGGCGGCCGAGTGGTTATGAGGTGACCAACCGAGTGGTGACGCGCGGAGCGGCCGAGTGGTGATGAGGTGACCAACCGAGTGGCGACGCGCGGAGCGGCCCAGTGGTGATGAGGTGACCAACCGATGACGACGCGCGGGACGGCCGAGTGGTTATGAGGTGACCAACCTATAACGACGCGCGGGGCGGCTGGGTGACGTAGACGCGTCCCGCGGAGTGGTGATGTGTGGGGCGTCCAGGCGATGTAGACGTGCGCCGTTGAGTGACGATGCGCGCGGGGCGTCCGAGTGTCAAGGACGTGTCCAACCGAGTAGCACCGCATGGGGCGGTCGAGTTGAGCATGTCGTCGAGGAGACGTCCGACCAAGTCGGAACACACGAATGATCGAGTGCCTGCACGTTAGTCGACTGAACGAGTCCAAGAAAACGATGCGTGCCCAAGTGTTGCATATGTTGAGTGTAGACTTGTACTTGTGTGAGCGAGTACCGACCGGGAGTAGCGGAGCGGCTGGGCCAGCTTGAAGTCAATGCAAGCTGCGTTTGCACTGGAGGCTACGGAAAAATGGATCAACGCACCTTGTTTGAACGGCTAATAAATGAGGCAGCCATTAATCCGGCGTTGAAGATTCCTTCACCGCGCCCTTCTGTTTCCACTTTTCCCTGCATGCAGTTAATTAAGTGAGGAAACGGCCCAGGTTATGCATGCACTTACGAGGCATTGATTCCTTCAATCCTGGCGAGGCCGAAGAAGACGAGGCCGAAGTCGACGACGAGGCGAACGACGATGGCGGCCGTGCGTGATGACGATGCCGGCGGTCATGCGTCATGATGATGAGGCAGACAGCGCCAGTGGCCGCGCATGGGGCTCAACGACGACGTCGCAGACGAAGCCCACTCGGCTGGGCCTAGGTTGGAGACGACGCTGAGGCGGACGGCGCTGGTGGTCGTGCGTGATGACGATGAAGCGGACGGCGCCGGTGGTCGAGTGTAGAGGCATAGTCGGCTGTGCCGAGGTCCGAGACGGCGACGGGGCGGACGATGCCGGTGGCCCTGCGTGGAGGCGCAGTTGGCTTCCTGCTTTCACATCATCGTTCCTGAAGGTTGATGATTCTCCTTGTATGTTCTTGTAAGGATGCCTGTTTTCCTTCTGTCTTTTGTTTGCAATGCTTTGCTCGTGAAGATGAACAGTACAAATAACGTGTTAAAACGTAGATGAAATCGAATAGAGGGCACCGGCGGGAATTGATCCGCCGCTGGTGGTTGAAGAAATGGCTATCTGCATCATGGTTCGATAGACGCCATGCCCCACGGTGGGCGCCAACTGTCGTGGTAACGATACCGACAGTAAGAGAGGGGTAGGATAACGGAGCATGATCTATCGAGATGCATATGGGTGACACGGTGGTTTTAGCGAGTTCGGACCTCTCACGGTGGAGATAACAACCCTACGTCTCGTGCTCCGGAGAGGCTTTGTTTTATCTGAGTATATATCCGAAGATTATAATATGTGTGTGAGATAGAGGAACGGATCCCCATGCCTGAGCTAAGTCCTGAGACTAATGGTGAAAAGAGAGAGAGGTGGAAGAAAAAAGGCCCCCTAGTCTAGTGGTGGGGGGTGGCTTATATAGAGTGTGCCACCCCCTCACCTCCTATGCTACAAAGTGGGGCATGAATGCCATAATGCCAGCCCACTATCAAGCCCTCACTATTAGAATGATGCCGACTGCTTTACTGCTTGCTGGTCTTCGTATATCCGAGTGAGTCGTACGGTCGAGTGGTGAACTGTCATCCGAGTGGATGGTATGTTGCTTGATCGAGTAGATAGTATGCTGCTTGTCGGAGTGGATAGTATGTCTGTATGAAATTTACCTGGACCCACATGTTGTGTGGACCCCTTGCTTCGTGATATTTCGACCCTTCCTGGGCCTACATGTTATGTATATCCCCAACACCTAGATATTCTCATAACTATGCACTTTTCTATCAATTTCTCGACAGTAATTTGTTCACCCACCGCAATAATTATGCTATCTTGAGAGAAGCCACTGGTGACACCTATGGCCGCCGGGTATATTCTTTATCATATAAGTTTCCAATCTACTTTATTTTGCAATCTTTACTTTTCAATCTATATCATAAAAATACCAAAAATATTTATCTTATCATATTATCTCTATCAGATCTCACTTTCGCAAGTGGCCGTGAAGGGATTAACATCCCCTTTATCGCATTGGTTGCGAAGTTCTTGTTTGTTTGTGTAGCCGTGTGGGACTTGGGAGGAGCCTCCTACTGGATTGATACCTTGGTTCTTAAAACTGAGGGAAATACTTACGCTACTTTGCTGCATCACCCTTTCCTCTTCAAGGGAAAAACCAACGCATGCTCAAGAGGTAGCAAGAAGGATTTCTGGAGCCGTTGCCGGGGAGGTCTTCGCTCAAGTCAAGACATACCAAGTACCCATCACAAATTCATCTCCCTCGCATTACATTATTTGTCATTTGCCTCTCGTTTTCCTCTCCCCCACTTCACCCTTGCCATTTTATTCGCCCTTCTTCTGTTCATCTTTTTTGTTTGCTTTGATGTCTTACTTGGCTCGTTTGCTTGTTTGGTTGGAACAGTTGTTTATTTATTGCTAAACAGAGAACCTAAGATCTATGGATCCTCATCTGCTTGCTAATATTTTTAAGAGATCCAATTATGATGAACCTATTCCTAGTGAGTTTTGTGCACTAGATTATCTTTCTGAAGTTTTGTTTGAAATTCGTAAATCTAAAAATTGTGATGAAGAAATTTATGAAGAGATCCACGATGACTCTTTGAATAAAAAGCATGATTGCGATGATTTTACTATAAATTCTCTTGATGGAAATTTTGCTAATAATATGCAAAACCCTAAGCTTGGGGATGCTAGTTTTGCGATGTCTACTACTTGTTGCGATGATTATGATTGGGGTGATTCTTCTTATAATCTTAAAAATTTATTTAAGCCCCATGATGAATATGAGATTGATAATAGTGTTTGCAATAATACTGAAAGTGGGTTTGGAAGAGTAACTTTAGATTCCACATATTTGGAGTATGTTCAATCTTATGATATTTTTGATAAAAGTAGGTTTGGAGAGGTCATGACTTTAGTTAATGATAATCCCACTATTTTGGAAGAGTGTCAACTTCACATACATGTGGATCGTGTTGAGAATATGTTTTGTGATAGCTATTTTGTTGAATTTGCCTATTATCCTACATGTAATTATTATGAGAGAGGAAAATATGGTCATAGAATTTTTTTATCTTACTAAATTACCTCTCTTCATGTTGAGATTGCTATCGTCTTCTTCCTTGCATATGCTAGTTTTTTCTTGCTATGATAATTTGTTTTCCTATAAGATGCCTATGCATAGGAAGTATGTTAGACTTAGATGTGTTTGTCACATGTTTTATGATGCTCTCTTTATGCTTCAATTTTTGTCTTTCATGTGAGCATCATTGAAATCTCAATGCCTAGCTAAAAAGGCTTTAAAGAAAAACGCTTGTTGGGAGACAATCAAATATTTTTCCTTGCTGTTATTCAATAAATAATTCATATAGCATTTCGTTAGATGTGGTTTTATGTTTTAATTAGTGTCTGTGCCAAGTAGAACCTATAGGATCATCTTGGGTGAAAGTTAATTTGATTCTGCTAAAAAACAGAAACTTTGCACTAACGAGAAAAAATTCAATAAATCACAGAAACGTGGTTTTGAGTTGATTCTTTTTGCAGTAGATCAATAGACAAATTACCTAGGACATCCTAGTTTGGTAGGATTTTGGGAGTTCCAGAAGTATTCGAAAATTACATATTGCTACAGACTGTTCTGTTTTTGACAGATTCTGTTTTTCGTTTGTTGTTTGCTTATTTTGATGCATCTATGGCTAATATCGTGTAACATCCCGATTCTCGGAATGTTTAAGAAAACGTTTTCCAAGAAATCAGTACGAGAAAATTTCGTTTGTTTTATTTGGTAACAAAGCTTAAATTGGACTTTTATAATTTGGAGGATTTAACTTGATCTAATGCGAACTTAAATTTAAATTGAATTTCTTTTTTAGTTGGGTTTTGTTTTTCTCCCTTCAGCATATTAAATTATGCGCATCTGTATTTTTGAACTTCTTTTGATAGTTGTTTGATCTTCTATTCCTTTCCTAGATGTTCTTTTAGAAATATCTAATTCATTTCTTCTATAATTTTCTCATAAGAAAAATCTAATTAATGTTTTCCATCTGTCTAATTATGAGCAGAATTACCTAGGCCCAATCTGTGTCAGTCTTTTCTATCTATCTCTGTTTCTTTCTCAACCGAATGGGCCAAAGTCCATCTTTCCTTTCTTCTTCTTTTTTCCACATGGGCCTTAGCCCATTTACCACATGGCAACTCAACCTTTCCTTGTCACGTACACACATAAACCTCCCATCCATCATACACTAGAGAAACTTACAGAGAGAAACGCACAGAGTCACCGCCGCCTCCTTAATTCCCTCTCCTTGACTCTTCCCTTGCCTTATTTCTCTCCACTTCCCATATTCCAACGCTAACCCCAAGCGCTTCTCCTTCCTCACCGATCCACCCACACTTGAAACGTACATGCACACAGGAAGGTGAAACGTACAGGCACTAGCACCCTTTGATTCTCTCAACCGTTCTCAAATCCGTGGGTATATATATGGGTGCGTCCACCTCCTCTTGCAATCCCCTGCAATCCGTGGGTATATATATGGGTTCTCAAATCCCTTCTATCTTCTTCCAAAATTCATCCACGAAGTGCTGCTGCTTCATGGACGCCGGTGCTTGTTCCCGGTGACTTCAAGCATCTCCATCCATGCCCTTGCGCCAGCAGGTTCCCCTCGATGCGATGCATCCATTCAGGAAAGAAGGAACGCATTCCATCGACCACACGCAAAGAATTTCACATGTGCGTGTACATTGTTCGTCAAGTTAACCACACCGTTCCGTCCAACTCGGTGAGCCTCTATAGAATTCCTCATGCACGCCTCCTCAACGTCACACATATTATCTCCTGAACATCATGTTTCGAGCTATCTAAGTCGTTGGCCACGCGTGTCCAAAACCAAATTCAATTTGATGGCATCGGCTTGTCTTTTTATTTTCTGTCCATCGAATGATCTTGTGGTCAACATATGAAATGTTTCTTGTGGCCATAGTAACCTCATGATGGAGTTATATGTTTTGTTTGGTCAACCGTGTTTTAGTATAGACTTTAACTTAGTCTTTTTGTATAGAATCCAAGTACGTTTTGTTTTCGGTAAAGATTCTTATTGATATGTCATTTATCATATGCACATGATATGCCTAGGAGTGCATGGTATTCCCTCATAGTTTTTGTGTGTCATATATATGATTGCTTGATTTATTTGTTTTACTGATTATAGTTATGTGATATTTTCTTTCTTTGGGTATGTAGTCGTATGATATAGCTATGTACAAGTTTCGGCGAATTATTATCATGTGTGGTAGTTGATCGGTAAACTTTTGTGTTGGTTTGATATGTTCTTTTATATGTTCATGACATACCTAGGAGTCGCTCATAATTATTCCATAATTTTAAAAGTTAGATGTGACTGACTAGATTTATTGTAAGGATTTCTTTTATTTACCTATTATAGTTTTGTACGTTGTCTCGTATTGTTATTTTTGCGTACCATGTAGTCCTTGTGCATGCGTGCAAATTTTTATGAATGTTCGACATACATATAATTACATAGAGTTATTCTAGACTTCCCTTTGTTTATTGTATCATGAAACACATCATATATGGATTTTTGTTTAGCATGGATAAATCTTAGATATAGTTTACATATTCTTGTTCTTCCATTTCGCATCCTTATTTTATTGGTTTGAAATCATGGCATTCCTACAATAGATGTTTATATATATTTTTGTACGTTTTGTTGGATAGTTTTGCTTATGTTAGAGATAAAATGAAATGCCTTGTTTGGAACTGAGTGCATATAGTTCATTGCGTAGAATATAATTTCCTAGGTATTCCTCTTATTTTCTATACGTTTGGTATCCAGATTTCATGGTTGGATGCTTTATGTCATGATTCCTATTTGCATTGCTATATATAATTTACGGAAATGTTAACGCCCACACGTGTGGGCGTTTGCACATCGCCCACACGCCTCCATCACCACTCATTTTGCCACGTATGAATAGATGACATCAGCAGAATTTTTTTTGGTTTTCGGCTTAAAAATGTTGTATCTCCTAAATAAAAAAGCGAACTAAAAATCCGTTTTCACCATTAAATCCGTCTCGATGAGATCTTCAAAACTAGACCCCATGTTGATATGTCTCGACGATGTTTTTTTTTTGCCAGAAGTTGCCACGATGTTTACACTGCAGTTGCCATAGGGCTTAAACTAAAGTTGCCATGTGGCAATTTTAGTTTGTAGATCATGGCAATTTTAGTATTTTGATGATGGCAACTCCAGTACTTTGACCATGAAAATTATTTTTTGTATGAACCATGGCAATTTTACGTGCATGTATCATGACAATTTTAGTTTATGGTTCATGGCAAGTCTAGTTTCTTAATTCCCCATTTTATAAATGTCAAAATTTACTTTTAAATGTACAAGAAAATAGCTGAAACATATCATGGCAACTTCAATGTAAACATCATGGCAATTCATATGCAATAGACATGGCAACTTTTAATACAAAAAATATTTCATCAAAACATATCAACATGGGATCTAGTTTCGAAGATCTCATCGCGAGGGATTTAATGGTGAAAACGGATTTTTCGTTTAAGAGATAAAACATTTTAAAAACTGAAAATCCAAAAAGATTCCTGCATGCATGCATGCGATGACGTGGCAATCAGTTTACATTAGAGACATGTGGTGCGTCTCCCTTCCTGCCACACGTGTGGCAGTTAGCGCGACCCATAATTTATTCTCATGGCATAGAAATTAGTTTATTACATATTGGTAATTATCGTGTGTGATCATTTACCTTAGTTTATTACCTTGCCATGCTAGAACTTGTTCAAACATCGAATGCATGCTTTATCATATGATTTCCATGTGTTATAACATTACTAGGATTTACGATACAATGGTGTATATTGTTAGACTTTGCTTGGTAGAGATACATGCTAGTTGTGTATGATTCCATCTTGCTTGATCAATATCATTCCATGATGTTGTGACACATGTTACTAGATGATAGTGCGTGTATCAATTCATGTTATAGAACATTCCTGCTTCTGTAGCTTATGTCTTTACAAGTGTAAGTTGTACTTGATTGAAATGCATGTTGTCTCTGTTATTCATGCTATGATATTTCATTGCTTGATTTGGTTGATGTCATGATCTAGTTGTTTATTTTCCTACAGGCTTAGTATGCTTCCTCGATGTGCTTATATGTCAGAACTAGAATGTACGGTGGTGTTGTTGGGGAATGTAGCAGAAATTCAAAATTTTCTACGCAACACCAAGATCAATCTATGGAGATTCTAGCAACAAGAGAGGGAGAGGATGAGCATCTTCATACCTTTGAAGATCGCTAAGCGGGCGTTACAAAACGCGGATGAAGGAGTCGTACTCGTGGCGATTCAGATCATTTGTTGATTCCGATCTAAGGACCGAACAATGATGCCTCCACGTTCAACACACGACAGCCGGGAAGTCTCCTCCTTCTTGATCCAGAAGGGAGAGGAGAAGTTGAGGAGAACTCCGAAAGCACGACGGCGTGGTGGTGATGGAGCTCGTGGTTCTCCGGCAGGGCTTCTCCAAGCACTACGGAGGAGGAGAAAGAGTTGGAGGAGGGAGGGGCTGCGCCAAAAACAAGGTTGCTGCAGCCCTCCCACCCCCTCACTATATATAGGGGGAAGGAAGGAGGAGGAGGCGCCCTAGGGTTCCCTAGGGGAGGGCGGCAGCCATAGGAGAAACCCTAGACGGGTTTGGGCGCCCCCCCCCCCCCTAGGAAACTTGCCCAAGCCGGGAGGCGGCTGCCCTAGGGTGGCGCCCCACCTCTCCGAGTTACGTGAGATGGGGTGGGAGGCGCTCGGCCTTAGTAGGTGATGTGCCCCTCCCTTGGCCCATAAGGCCCCCCAACACTTGCCGGGGCCTCCGAAACCCCTTTCGGACACGCTGGTCATCACCTGGTACCCCCGGAACAATTCCGGACTCCAATAGCCTTCGTCCAATATACCGATCTTCACCTCCGGATCATTTCGGAGCTCCCCGTCACGTTCGGAATCTCATCCGGGACTCCGAACAACCTTTGGTAACCACATACTATTTCCCATAACAACTCTAGCGTCACCGAACCTTAAGTGTGTAGACCCTACGGGTTCGGGAATCATGCAGACATGACTGAGACGTTCTCCGGCTAATAACCAACAGCGGGATCTGGATACCCATGTTGGCTCCCACATGTTCCACGATGATCTCATCAGATGAATCACGATGTCGAGGATTCAAGCAACACTACAAGAAATATGTCAACTAGTGACCTTCTGTCAGTGACCCTGGAAGAATTGGTCATAGATCTATGACCATTTCAGAACAATTGGTCAAAAGCTGTTCGGGGGGCTCCAAACCCTAAACCATTGCGACCATTTTGGTAAGAAAGGTCATAATTTCCTAACACGAAATGGTCACAAAGCAAACAGTGCTAGTCCGCTGCCTTATTTCTAGTTGTTAACGACCAATATAGATGGTCATATCCTTGTAGATTGTGGTGGGTTGTGATGACTAGGCGCCATCTCATCAGTTTTGCCTATGTGTCATGTCCATGTGGCAGTTTTTGCCCTAGGTTGTGAAGCAACCTATATTTCTGTCGTTCCCAAAATTCCCAAAAAAAATTCATAAATTCTTTGGGTCATATCTTCGTCAAATATGTAAAAAAACCTTCCTTGCCTAGTTCAAAAATAATTCGAAAATATTCATTTTCCTATTTTGTTCAGAGCAGCACTTTGTGAAGGAAGTACCACTTTGGCATGTCCAAATGGTATCCATTTTCTATAGTGCTTTCCTATGCCCAAATAACCATCCTCCACCAAATGCCAGCTCAATCCATTCATTATTTTGAGCCCAGCTTCAACATTCGTATTTATGTCCAGTGTGGTACTTTGTAAAGCAAGTACCACCTAGGCTCCTCCTTTTGAGGTGAAAATTTGTGAAGACGGTCTTCTTAGTAACTAATCATCCTCAGCCAAAACTCAAGCCCATTAGCCATGTGCATTTCCCGTACCGCAAATCAAACACTTGGCTGCTTATTCATGTTTGAGCATCGATCGGTCTCCTCGTAAGAATCTTATGTTGTGATTTTCTTCGTAGCACCTACCTGGGGAGTGCCCAACCCACTAGACATGCCTAGGCCGCCCAGAACACATGGCAACGCCACGGTCACGTGGTGACCACGCGGCGGGCATGCGAGCTTACGCGCTCTAGAGTTGGGGCTCTCGGCCACCGTCCAAACCTCGATGTCTCGCCATTAGACCATGTATTTCTGATTAAATAGATACTTATTTACCTAGAAAAGATTTTTGGAAAAAATAAAGAGCAAACTATGAGGCAGCTGCAGTTCAAATTTGACCCGCTTCCAGCTGAATCGACGGGAATTTGTCTTTTTCACCAGAGGTGGATCAAAAATTTTGACACCCAACCATTTTGTCAATTGTGCATTAAATATGGCCTAGTATTTTATAGAATTGATTAGGTCCAATTTTGCAACAAATATATGGTAGGTCCTTCACAAGAAAAACTCATTTCAGGCACTCGGAAAATGGAAAATGGTTTTTTCGTCCAAAGAAAATGAAAAGTTCTTTAGGCAATATTGTTTGCCATTCCAATATGCACCCTTGTGCACAATATGAGATCATTTGAACAAACTATGCCATGAATGTGGCCATAAGATTGATCATTTGGCTTGAAAGCCATGAATCTTCACACTTGATAGCTCATTTCTGAGAACACTTTTTTAAAATAATTACCATATTACAAGTTTATAATTTTTCCTGGTAACTTGGTCACATATAATGACGCAATGCGAAGGTTTTCCATTTATTACAAGTTTATAATTTTTCCTGGTAACTTGGTCACATACAATGACGCAATGCGAAGGTTTTCCATTTTTTTGATTTTTTTTTGAATTTTTTATCCCCGTTTCAAAATACGGTCAAAACAACGGGCTTGACCGTTCCTAGCTAGTGGTTGAATCTTGGAAAACTTTTGATGTTTCTTTGATTAAATAGATACTTATGTACCTAGAAATGATTTTTGGAAAAAAATAAATAACAAACTATGAGGTAGCTGCAGTTCAAATTTGACCCGCTTCCAACTGAATCGGCGGGAATTTGTCATTTTCATCAGAGGTGGATCAAAACTTTTGTCAATTGTGCATTAAATATGTCCTTGTATTTTATAAAAATGATTTGGTACAATTTTACAACAAATATATGATAGGTCCTTCACAAAAAAACCTCATTTCGGGCACCCGAAAAATGGAAAATGAATTTTCCGTGCAAAGAAAATGAAAACTCCCTTTGGCAACATTGTTTGGAATTCCAATATGCACCCTTGTGCACAATATGAGATCATTTGAATAAACTATGACATGAATGTGGCCATAAGATTGATCATTTGGCTTGAAAGCCATGAATCTTCACACTTGATAGCTCGTTTCCATGAACACTTTTTTAAAATAATTACCATATTACAAGTTTATAATTTTTCCTAGTAACTTGGTCACATATAATGACACAATGCGAAGGTTTTCCAATTTTGTTTTGATTTTTTTGAATTGTTTATGCCTGTTTTAAAATGCGGTCAAAACGGCGGGAATGACCGTTCCTAGCTAGTGGTTGAATCTTGGAATTTTTTTGGTCTTTCTCTGATTAAATAGATACTTATGTACCTTGAAATGATTTTTGGAAAAAATAAAGAGCAAACTACGAGGTAGCTACAATTCAAATTTGACCCGCTTCCAGCTGAATCGACGGAAATTTGTCTTTTTCACCAGAGGTGGATCAAAACTTTTGACACCCAACCATTTTGTCAATTGTGCATTAAATATGTCCTAGTATTTTATAAAAATGATTTGGTACAATTTTGCAACAAATATATGGTAGGTCCTTCACAAAAATACCTCATTTTGGGCACTCGGAAAATGGAAAATGATTTTTTTTTTCAAAAGAAAATGAAAACTTCCTTAGGCAACATTGTCTGCCATTCCAAGATGCACCCTTGTGCACAATATGAGATCATTTGAACAAACTATGTCATGAATGTGGCCATAAGATTGATCATTTGGCTCGAAAGCCATGAATCTTCACACTTGATAGCTCGTTTCTGAGAACACTTTTTTAAAATAATTGCCGTATTAAAAGTTTATTATTTTTGCTAGTAACTTGGTCACATATAATGATACAATTCGAAGGTTTTCTAATTTTTTGATTTGTTTTGAATTTTTTATGCCCGTTTCAAAATTCGGTCAAAACGGCGGGCATGGCCGTTCCTAGCTAGTGGTTGAATATTGGAAAAGTTTTGGTGTTTCTCTGATTAAATAGATACTTATGTACCTAGAAATGATTTTTGGAAAAATTAAAGAGCAAGCTATAAGGTAGCTGCCGTTCAAACTTGACCCGCTTCCAACTCGATCGGCGGAAATTTGTCTTTTTCACCAGAGGTGGGTCGAAACTTTCGACACCCAACCATTTGATCAATTGTATATTAAATATGTACTATTATTTTAGAAAATTGATGGAGTCCAATTTTGCAACAAATATTTGATAGCTTCTTCACAAAAGAACCCATTTTTGCCACACGAAAAATGATTAAAAATAGCTAAAAAGATAAAAAATGCATACAAATTTGTGCTCATCCATAAAATGTGGTCTAACTTTAATGAAAATTTGTGTGGTGCCCTTTTGAAAAATATTTTGATAGTTCTTCACAAAATCCTTCTCTTTTAGAACTAAAACTATTTTAAATCGATGATTTTTCCAACCAATCGAACTCTTCTCACGGCCACCCCATTGTAGCTGATCTGAACCGCCCATATCCAACAGATCCAACACCTCCCACGCCTCTCACCCCATTGTAGCCCAACCCAAACCCTAGCAGCCCGAGGCCGCCTCTCTCTCCCCCAGAACACACCCACCGCCGCCTCTCTCTCTTCCCCTCTCCCCGATCCAGATCGACGACAACGGCCCCCCGCCGCCGCCCCCTCCTTCCCCATCCCGCCGCCGCCTCTCTCTCCCACCCACCCTGATCCATCCCCTTCCTTTGTCTCTCACATCACCTCCGACCCATCCCCTCCCCTGGCGGGATTCGTCGCTCCCCCTTCCTCCGTCTCACTCACACCCACAGCCGCCGCCGCCGCAACCCAAACCCTCTCCCTCCCACCCTGATCCGCTGTCACCCCCACCGTCTACGACCCAGATCGAGCAAGCGAGGCGGTGCTTCCAGACCCGCGACGGCGGCAGAGGGATGGGGCCGGGGGCGTGTGCCAGATCTGCGCCGACGGCCTGGGCACCACGCTCGAAGGCAAGGTCTTCAGCGCAACCCCCAACCCCACCCCACCCCACCCACCCACCACAGCAACAAGGGCAAGCGTGCGTCAACATCAGACGACTCGTCCCGGATTGTGATTCGCGGAGGCGTTTCTCGGCGGCCAGATGAGCTCCCGGATGGCCGGATCGGTCCTCCTCCGCCGCGCCGGCGCTGGCGCCAACCGCCTCTTCGCCACCACCGCGACGTCCCCGGGGGCCAAGACCTCCCTCGCCGGTGGCAAGGGCGCGTTGGTGCGGATGATGTCCACTTCCGCGGCCTCGCAGGTGGTCAAGGCGGAGGCGGCCAAGGGCGATGGTTAGAAGAAGGAGGTGGCGATCAGCAGCTACTTGGGGGATCGAGCAGTCGAAGAAGCTGGTGCGTGAGGAAGGCACCGAGTGGAAGTGGTCTTGCTTCAGGGTACGCTCTTCCCTTGCTTCCTCTGCTCTGCTTTTCCCGTTTCGGTTCCGTCGCCGGCGATGGGTCGCCAGATGGGAGCGCGCGTGCGGTCGATGTGCGCTGTAATTTTATTTACTTGTTGCGACGCCGCTGTGTGTGATTCATTAGTTGGTTTCGCTGCCGCAGCCATGGGAGACGTACACCGCGGACATGTCGATCGATCTGACCAAGCACCACGTGCCCAACACGATGCTCGACAAGATCGCCTACTACACCGTCAAGTCCCTGCGCTTCCCGACCGACATCTTCTTCTAGGTACGCAAGCTTCCTCGTCTGGCGCCCCTGCTACATGCACGAGTGCAAGCGTCACGCGGCCGTGAGTAGGCCAGTTCCACGCCAACAAGATGAACCTGGGCACTGCAACTACCTATGTGAACACGCGATTCTTCTTCCTGATTCGATTTGGTGTTGATTTGATTGACTCCTGACGCATCTAATTCTTCTTCTCAGGTACTCTTCTGTTGATGAACTTCCTCCACACCTGCAGTGACAAGAAAACACTGAAGAAGTGGTTCTTCATCGACAAGACAGTTGGCTAAGAAAATCCAGCTGAAAGAGAGACAACCATCGTACCTGCCTGAGAAAGATCCTGCCTACAGTGCATGGATGGTAAGGTTTGTTTCATGATTCAGTTTTGGGTTATGTAGTAAGCAGTAGTCTAGTTACAATGCCTCTTCTGAAGAAAGACATGCAGATATCCGTCTTGTGTTGCATGCCTATGAAGCGTATCTGTTGTCAATGCTATCCGTCTTGGCACCTGTCTTCTCGCCTGGCCCTGCATGTGGTATGCTTGCTAGTTCCTTCTACTGGCATCCCCATCTCTCACCACCATTGCATAGATAGATTAGTAGGATCAGCTCACTGGAGACTACTAGAGAGCATACCGAGCTCACATTTTCAGATTTGCTGTGTGCATAAACAGATTTTACTTAAAAGCTCCCTGTAACCTTTTGTTTCATTGGTCAATCACGATAGCAGCGATGCCGGGGGAGCTCCCCTACACACCTATGCATTCTAATGGTCACATACATGTATCTAGTTCTCATCATAAAGTATTTGCATGCATGACAAAGCTCTAACGCGTACACTGTCATGCTTACTTAGATTAGAAGCATTCTGTACAAGACAAACTACTATATGCTAGTCTTACTTACACTCTACGTGGGGCACTCTCATTTAATTTTCTAGCATGTTAAATTTAACATTCTAATATATTTCTTTGAAACAATAGTCTAGCATAACTTATTAACTTTTTTTTAAAATAGATAATACATATTAAATTATTCATATTAATCTAAAATAATAACCAAACAACTACAGGACTGTGCATTAGTAGCATGCATGTGTGACTTCGTTTTTGGTGTGTTCTGCTTGCAGGTCATTGTTGTGAAAGCCCCACAGGAAGGCCGGTGATCGAGTCTATGCTCTCTCCTCCATGGAAAGACCTATGTTCAGCTTACTTGAATGAACAGTGTGTGTGGAACAGATTCTTGTCTGAATTCTCTTCTTGTGGGAGTATGAACTTGCTTGTAGTACCTTGGAGTATCAACTTGGAGCATCTGGTTAGAGTAGCATCTTGCAACACATTCGATTACTCCAGTACTGATAGTTACAGTAGCATCTTGCAAAATGGAGTAGTTAGAGTAGCATCTTCGATTAACTAAATTGATGATTACTGCTGTTAAATTGGGACTTGCAAGCAGTAGTTCCCTCTTCTTATCTCTTCTCTCTTGCAGTAGTTGTTGTAGTAGTACTTTCTTGCAGTAGTTTAGTGTACGATTTGTCTTTGGTGGAGTATTTCTTGAACTGTGTTGTATTTCCTATGACTAAATAGTGAATCTAGTTACAACAAAGCATGCCAGTACTTGTCTTTGGTGGAGTAGTTTGACAGTGAGGACCAGTGATGTTCCCAATTAATTTGGTGTAGTTTTGATAGTTAGAGTAGCATTTTGGAGTAGGGTAGTCCACATTTTCTACATTAGACCAGATTATTCCGATTAGTCCACATTTCATATTATTCTTGGAGCACTGTACTATAGCAGCAGTACTGTACTGTAGCAGCAACATGAGTAAACTGAATACTCCTTCATATGCTTGGTTCCTTCTTATTCTTCCTCAGATTGTGAAAATGGATTCATTCCTTCTTATGCACTGCACTGTACTGTAGTATAGGTCATCTTCGAATTAATACTCCAAAATTTATCAGTATTGGAGGATTGATTGTTTCCAAATCAATACTCCTGGGCATCATTCATGGCTGTCTAGTAGTCGACATACTTCTGGTTCCATTTAGTGTATGCAGGTAGCAGCAGCTTAAGTGTAATGGAGTTGTTTTGTTACTCTATGCCTACTTCGTTAGAGTTGGCATCATCTCCTTGTCGTTTATAGCATAAACGCCTTCACTATTCTTGCTCTGAACCTCTGATCCTGATGCTGATTGTATTTGTCTTGATGGAATTACATGCAACATGGTGACTCTAGTGCAGGCAGCGTTGGCCATCCTCTTCGAGGCTGTGTTTAGGTGATAACTCGGGTAGCCATGACACTACTCTGGCTGATTAGTACCCAGTGGCATGTTTGCAATATTTATATGCATTTTACTTGTAGAAATAATGCTCATGGTATATTTATATGTCCTGCAGCGCATGCTCTTTTTCGATCTGTACATAATCTTGATATGGTGTTTTGGCAGTTGTGATATTAGATTGCACTTCTTTATGGGATTTACTCATGTTGGTACTACTTGTTAAGTGATTGCTCTGTAACTTGTCTTTTTCGGCACAGTTTGCTTGGTCTTTCATATCTGACTATGTAATGTAGAAGCTCTACTTTATCCTAATAGTTGCATGTAGCATTGTGCTACTATCTGTGTGATGCTAAACAATATGCTCTTAATCTGTTGATATATTCTCAAGTGTTGTTCACGATTTACATTGTTTTTACATTTTCTATATTCACAAATAGTAGTAGTGTCTGGTCTAGATAAGCAAACAAGGTATGATCTATGCAGTTGTTCATCTGAATTGTTTGTTTCTAGGCGGTGTAGGACGAGCTGCAGCAGGACAACCTGGAGCGGAAGAACTTCGAGGGCAATATCAAGGAGAACCAGGAGACGATCACCGGTTACCTCATCCTCGTCGGCATGCTTGGCTTCTTTGGCAGTCCCCTCTTTGGCTACGACCAACTTACTTCTATCACTGGCTAGCAGCATTTCCAGGTAACCGATCATCACGTGAGATGGAGTAGTTTTCAATGGTGAACATCTTATGTTGATCATATCTACTATAAGATTCACGCTCGACCTTTCGGTCTCCGTGTTCCGAGGCCATATCTGCATATGCTAGGCTCGTCAAGTATAACTCGAGTATTCTCGTGTGCAAAAGCGGCTTGCACCCGTTGTAGATGGGCATAGAGCTTATCACACCCGATCATCACGTGGTGTCTAAGCACGACGAACTTTGGCAGCGGTGCATACTCGGGAGAACACTACTTGATAATTTTAGTGAGAGATCATCTTAAAATGCTACCGTCAATCAAAGCAAAATAAGATGCATAAAGGATAAACATCACATGCAATCAATATAAGTGATATGATATGGCCATCATCATCTTGTGCTTGTGATCTCCATCGCCAAGCACCGTCGTGATCACCATAAATCACGTGCGACACCTTGATCTCCATCGTAGCATCGTTGTCGATATCGCCATCTATTGCTTCTACGACTATCGCTACCGCTTAGTGATAAAGTAAAGCAATTATGTATGCGTTTGCATTTCATACAATAAAGCGACAACCATATGGCTCGACCGATTCTTCGATAACCGGTTACAAAACATGATCATCTCATACAATAAAATATAGCATCACGTCTTGACCATATCACATCACAACATGCCTGCAAAAACAAGTTAGACGTCCTCTACTTTGTTGTTGCAAATTTTACGTGGTCGCTACGGGCTTAAGCAAGAACCAATCTCACCCACGCATCAAGACCACAACGATACTTCGTCAAATAGACTCGTTTAACCTTCTCAAGGACCCAGGCGTATACTTTCAGTTCAACTAAAGTGAGAGAGCAGACACCCGCCACCACCTTTAAGCACGAGTGCTCGAAGCAGTGAAACCGGTCTCGCGTAAGCGACGCGTAATGTCGGTCCGGCCGCTTCATCTCACAATACACGAACCAAAGTATGACATCTTTGGTAGGCAAGATGACTTGTATCGCCCACAACTCACTTGTGTTCTACTCGTGCAAAACATCAAACCATAAAAACCTAGGCTCGGATGCCCATGTTGGGGAACGAGTAATTTCAAAAAATTCCTACGCACACGCAAGATCATGGTGATGCATAGCAACGAGAGGGAGAGTGTTGTCTACGTATCCTCGTGAGACCAAGGCGAAGCGATCACAACATAGAGGAAGTAGTCGACGTTCTCCTCGCGATCCAACCGATCCCAGCAGTTACTCGGCGCCTCGAAGTTCTTGACACACGACAATGTTTCGGTGACGCTCCTCAGTTCGATCCAAAGAAAGCTCGGGAGAGAGAGTTACACAAGACGACGGCGTGGTGGACGATCTTGATGTTCTATCGACGCAGGCTTCGCCTAAGCACCGCCACGATATGACCGAGGTGGAATATGGTGGAGGGGCACCTGACACGGCTAAGGAACGATCTCAAGGATCAACTTGTGTGTCCTAGGGTGCCCCCCGCCTGTATATAAAGGAGCAAGGGGAGGGCAGGCGGCCCTAGGAGGTGCGCTTGAGGAGGGTAGTCCTCCTCCTAGTGGGAGTAGGACTCCCTTTCCTAGTCCAACTAGGAAGGAGGAAGGGGAAGGAAGAGAGGGAGGGAGAGGAAGGGGGCGCCCCTCCTGTCCTATTCGGACTCCCCATGGGCGCGCGCCACCTCCCTGTGCGGCCCTCTCTCTCCCTCTTGGCCCAATAAGGCCCATTACTTCCCGGGGGTTCCAGAACCACTCCCAAGACTCGGTTTTCTCAGGAAACTTAGGAACCTTTAGGTGTCCGAATATAGCCGTCAATATATCAATCTTTATGTCTCGACCATTTGAGACTCCTCGTCATGCCCGTGATCACATCCGGACTCAGAACTCCTTGGTACATCAAAATACACAAACTCATAATATAACCGTCATGAAACCTTAAGCGTGCGGACCCTACGGTTCGAGAACAATGTAGACATGACCGAGACCGTCTCCCAATAATAACCAATAGCGGACACGGATGCCCATATTGGCTCCTACATATTCTACGAAGATCTTTATCGGTCGGACCGCATAACAACATACGTTGTTCCCTTTGTCATCGGTATGTTACGCCCCGAGATTCGATCGTCGGTATCCAATACCTAGTTCAATCTCGTTACTAGCAAGTCTCTTTACTCGTTCCGTAATACATCATCTCACGCCTAACTCATTAGTTGTAATGCTTGCAAGGCTTAGTGATGTGCATTACCGAGAGGGCCAGAGATACCTCTCCGGCAATCGGAGTGACAAATCCTAATCTCGAAATCGCCAACCCAACATACGCCTTTGGAGACACCGTAGTACTCCTTTATAATCACCCGATTCGTTGTGACGTTTGGTAGTACCAAAGTGTTCCTCCCGCAAACGGAGTTGCATAATCTCATAGTTATAGGAACATGTATAAGTCATGGATAAAAGCAATAGCAACATACTAAACGATCGGGTGCTAAGCTAATGGAATGGGTCATGTCAATCGATCATTCAACTAATGATGTGACCTTGTTAATCAAATGACAACTCCTTTGTCTATGGTTAGGAAACTTAACCATCTTTGATTAACAAGCTAGTCTAGTAGAGGCATACTAGTGACACTGTTTGTCTATGTATTCACACATGTATTATGTTTAGGTTAATAAAATTCTAGCATGAATAATAAACATTTATCATGAAATAAGGAAATAAATAATAACTTTATTATTGCCTCTAGGGCATATTTCCTTCAGTTCAAGCTACAGTAAGAGCTACCCACGTAAGAATTAAATCGTGGTGGCCGTGTCACTTTAGGCGATTTGGGGCGCCAAGGAAAGCTATCCATGAAGACATCCATAAAAGCCCACACGCCATCCACGACTTTATCAATTCCTACTTGCAAGATATTCAGTGATTTCGCCACGTAAAGTGACGAGGTGACTTCCACTACACGCCCAATGGATGGTTACCACCCCGAGCATACCACTCCAAGATTAATGTTGATGCGCTTGTAGGTAGGGAGGTCGCTATGGTTGATTGCAACTATTTGCCTGGATTCGGAGGAGGATTAGGGAGCATCTGCTATGGTAATTCAACTTGAGTGACCCGGCCACTTTGGAGGCATGTGCAATCGAGAGGGCTTCTCCTTGGCGATGGATTTGAACCTTGACATGATATGTATGGCTTAGATTGCAAGGGTGTGGTCAAGAGATCAACAAGGGAAGTGCGACCACGTATGGAGCAATTGTCAGGAGATCAACCAACAAATTTCTTCTTTTACTTCGTGTTTTTAGATCATGAGTTTAGGAGCTCAAATGTGAAGCTCACAACTTAGCGAAACATGTATTATCACTTGGGCACGCGCCGCCATGTCCAGTTAGGCCAGCCCAATGGAATTCCTTCGTCCTGTAAACATTGTGACGGATGAATAAAGTTTCGCGAGGTTGTCTAAAAAAGGTGGTGGCTTCTCTTGTACTTGCTCCCGCTCTGGCAGAGGTGTTTCCTCCTCTGTTCCATGCAATAACACATCAGAAGAATTGATTTTAACCTCCCCCGCACGCTCCACTTTGATCTCGTATGCGTTTGCATTTCATACAATAAAGCGACAACCATATGGCTCCGGCCGATTGTCGATAACTTCGGTTACAAAACATGATCATCTCATACAATAAAATATAGCATCACGTCTTGACCATATCACATCACAACATGCCTGCAAAAACAAGTTAGACGTCCTCTACTTTGTTGTTGCAAATTTTACGTGGTCGCTACGGGCTTAAGCAAGAACCAATCTCACCCACGCATCAAGACCACAACGATACTTCGTCAAATAGACTCCGCTTTAACCTTCTCAAGGACCAGGCGTAGCACACTCAGTTCAACTAAAGTGAGAGAGAGCAGACACCCTTGACCACCTTTAAGCACGAGTGCTCGTAGCAGTGAAACCGGTCTCGCGTAAGCGTCACGCGTAATGTCGGTCGGGCGCTTCATCTCACAATACCACCGAACCAAAGTATGACATCTTTGGTAGGCAAGATGACTTGTATCGCCCACAACTCACTTGTGTTCTACTCGTGCAAAACATCAAACCATAAAAACCTAGGCTCGGATGCCATTGTTGGGGAACGTAGTAATTTCAAAAAATTCCTACGCACACGCAAGATCATGGTGATGCATAGCAACGAGAGGGAGAGTGTTGTCTCGTATCCTCGTGAGACCGGCGAAGCGATCACAACATAGAGGAAGTAGTCGACGTTCTCCTCGCGATCCAACCGATCCGGTAGCCGTTACTCGGCGCCTCGAAGTTCTTGACACACGTCTGCTCGGTGGCGCTCCTCAGCTCCGATCCGGCAAAGCTCGGGAGAGAGAGTTACACAAGACGACGGCGTGGTGACGATCTTGATGTTCTACTCACGCAGGCTTCGCCTAAGCACCGCTACGATATGACCGAGGTGGAATATGGTGGAGGGGCACCGCACACGGCTAAGGAACGATCTCAAGGATCAACTTGTGTGTCCTAGGGTGCCCCCCGCCTGTGATATAAAGGAGCAAGGGGAGGGCCGGCCGGCCCTAGGAGGTGCGCCAGGGAGGGTAGTCCTCCTCCTAGTGGGAGTAGGACTCCCTTTCCTAGTCCAACTAGGAAGGAGGAAGGGGAAGGAAAGAAAGAGAGAGAGAGAGGGAAGGGGCCGCGCCCCCTCCTGTCCTATTCGGACTCCCCATGGGGGCGCGCCACCTCCCCGTGCGGCCTCTCTCTCCCTCTTGGCCCAATAAGGCCCATTACTTCCCGGGGGTTCCAGTAACCACTCCTAAGACTCGGTTTCTCCAGGAAACTTAGGAACCTTTCCTGTCCGAATATAGCCGTCCAATATATCAATCTTTATGTCTCGACCATTTCGAGACTCCTCGTCATGCCCGTGATCACATCCGGACTCGAACTCCTTGGTACATCAAAATACACAAACTCATAATATAACCGCCATCGAAACCTTAAGCGTGCGGACCCTACGGTTCGAGAACAATGTAGACATGACCGAGACACGTCTCGGTCAATAACCAATAGCGGGACACGGATGCCCATATTGGCTCCTACATATTCTACGAAGATCTTTATCGGTCAGACCGCATAACAACATACGTTGTTCCCTTTGTCATCGGTATGTTACCCGAGATTCGATCGTCGGTATCCAATACCTAGTTCAATCTCGTTACTAGCAAGTCTCTTTACTCGTCCGTAATACATCATCTCACGCCTAACTCATTAGTTGTAATGCTTGCAAGGCTTAGTGATGTGCATTACCGAGAGGGCCCAGAGATACCTCTCCACAATCGGAGTGACAAATCCTAATCTCAAATACGCCAACCCAACATCCGCCTTTGGAGACACTGTAGTACTCCTTTATAATCACCCGATTCGTTGTGACGTTTGGTAGTACCAAAGTGTTCCTCCGACAAACGGAGTTGCATAATCTCATAGTTATAGGAACATGTATAAGTCATGGATAAAAGCAATAGCAACATACTAAACGATCGGGTGCTAAGCTAATGGAATGGGTCATGTCAATCAGATCATTCAACTAATGATGTGACCTTGTTAATCAAATGACAACTCCTTTGTCTATGGTTAGGAAACTTAACCATCTTTGATTAACAAGCTAGTCTAGTAGAGGCATACTAGTGACACTGCTTGTCTATGTATTCACACATGTATTATGTTTCCGGTTAATAAAATTCTAGCATGAATAATAAACATTTATCATGAAATAAGGAAATAAATAATAACTTTATTATTGCCTCTAGGGCATATTTCCTTCAGTTCAAGCTACAGTAAGAGCTACCCACAGAAGAATTCGTCAGGGTGGCCGTGTCACTTTGGGCGATTTGGGGGCGCGAAGGAAAGCTATCCATGAAGACATCCATAAAAGCCCACACGCCATCCACAGCTTTATCAATTCCTACTTGCAAGATATTCAGGTGATTTCGCCACAGAAAGTGACGAGGGTGACTTCCACTACACGCCCCAATGGATGGTTACCACCCCGAGCATACCACTCCAAGATTAATGTTGATGCAGTTGTAGGCCGGGGAGGTCGCTATGGTTCAGTTGCAACTATTTGTCGGGATTCGGGAGGAGGATTCCGGGGAGCATCTGCTATGGTAATTCAACTTGAGTGACCCAGCCACTTTGGAGGCATGTGCAATACGAGAGGGCTTCTCCTTGGCGATGGATTTGAACCTTGACATGATATGTATGGCTTCCGATTGCAAGGGTGTGGTCGAAGAGATCAACAAGGGAAGTGCAGCCACGTATGGAGCAATTGTCCGGGAGATCAACCAACAAATTTCTTCTTTTACTTCGTGTTTTTTAGATCATGAGTTTAGGAGCTCAAATGTCGAAGCTCACAACTTAGCGAAACATGTATTATCACTTGGGCCTGGCCGCCATGTCTGGTTAGGCCAGCCCAATGGAATTCCCTTCGTCCCTGTAAACATTGTGACGGATGAATAAAGTTTCGCGAGGTTGTCTAAAAAAAAGGTGGTGGCTTCTCTTGTACTTGCTCCCGCTCTGGCAGAGGTGTTTCCTCCTCTGTTCCATGCAACGCAACACATCCGAAGAATTGATTTTAACCCTCCCCCTGCACGCTCCACTTTGATCTTGTACCCCTTTGTTCGTGCGACTCGCTTTGAGCCCCCCCAGCGTTTTGTCTAATGGTTGCTAATGACCCCCCTTTGCCTATTTAACACATTTGTTAGTATATAATCATCAAACAGAAATAAAAATGGACAGAAGTACCCTTCAGTTTAAAAGACATCTTTGTACCTGGTCCAGATGTCCCAGCCACAAAGAAAGTTCTCAAAATGAAGAATGACAGGATTTGCAACTGTGCTATGTTTCTCACAAAAAAAAGAAGTACAATTCTGCTGTAAAACATAGCCTTTCACACGAATAGAATGCAAATAATATAGTCTCACAATGATTCAATGATAGAATATATAATAAGTTCAGCAAGGTTCTACAGGACTGCATGACAACAAATAAAGGTGAGTCTCTACCTCACTTACACCGCAGAATTAAAGTGAGTCTCTACCTCACACACATAGCAGAATAATAGTGAGTCTCTGCCTCACGTACACAGCACCAAAAGGAGAGTTTGCACCTCACATACAGAACAATAAAGTGAGTCTCCGCCTCACACACATAGCAATAACACGAGTTCATCACAAATCGCTTAATTTCTTCCTCTTTGGAGTCATTTTCTTCTTCTTTCCTTTTGCTGGAGACTTTGGTGGTGTTGTAACAGCTTCAGATGTAGCTTTGCTCCTTGTGACAGGTCTAGGACTAGCTTGAGATGCAGCTTGACTTCTTGTCACAGCTCCAGGACTGCTACAAGTGGCAACATTCTTGCTCTTGGTTGGTGTAGACCGCGGAGAATCATAATGTGCTTACTTATGTATGCTAAACATTTTTACTTCGTAATCAATCATATCATCATCAAAAGATATGTTGTTTGTATTAATGTACATAATTCAATATATATTTTTACGTCGTGATGAATCATATGATCGTTAAAGATATGTTAAAACAGTATATTGGCAGAAGAATAAAATAGTAAAACTGCTAACTGTCAAAAGTAAGTGCGTACTTCTATCGGGTAGAATTGCCGACTGTCAAAAGGATGAGCAGAAACGAAGAGTCAGGTAGATCAGACCATTCTGATGAACTACAGTAAGGGAAGGGGATGCAATTAGAATGTAACAATGAGGCTTAGAAAGCTCAAACACAGGAAGAAGCATCCGCCCTTACATCCGTGGGATAGTAAAAGTAGGAATTGCCGAATTCCACCCGGTGTGTGGCCTACTGCTAAATCCAGACAAGCATGGGCACGGAGCTATCTCAGAAAACAGATGAAAAACCATTGCGGAGGAATAAGGGATTATAAGAATTGGAAGAGAAATTGTTACACTAATGAATGAATCTTGATTACTCACGATGGGATCTTGATTAGTACTCTCGAAGGGCTCTTCATTTCACTTTGCACAACGCTTCGTTATCTGGTACTAATAATAGTCAAAAGGAAAAAAACACAACTTAGTTGTTGTGTGTAGTCGTCTCTACACGGTTGTTGGAGGCGTGCGATGGCTAGGGATTGCGGCGAGATAGCCGCTGTGTTGTCGCGCCGCTTCCGATGTGGGTTGCTGGTGGTTGTGTGGCTGCCCAGGAAAGGATGAAGATGACGATGCCGTCCTGTGTAGGTTCTTCAGGTTTGAGCTTGTGGAGGGCCATGTCGTCAAGCAACCATGTTGACCATCCTTTCCATGGCATAGGGCCTCAAGGTCCGCATCTCCATGTTGTATTTGTTTGGTGGACAGATTGAATTATCTGCCATAGAAGATAAAGAGATCCATGAAAAATCAATTGACAGGGGAGTTAATTGGGGAGGTGATGGAGATGACCTACCGTGGAAGATAAAGAGAGCCATGGCAAATCAATTAGTGGGAGAGTAAATTAGGGAGATATAGGGACACAGAAACGCTGCGACTAAATTATGGTCGGCTGAGTGGAGCAAGGAGTACGTAATTAATCGGTGATTATAATAAAATAAAGGGAAACGCTTTGTGTCTATAGTCTGATTAGACTCCAACGTCAGACCAGCCGAACGTCGTTGATCTTGTCCAAATCTAACGCTAGGGAGTAGTCTTGCTTTTGTAAATATGGAAACAAAATAAATCACCCCGTAACTTCCGCGCATTCCCCATATTCAGATTTTCCTCCACCCCGAGCGCTCGCGCTCACCTCGCTCGCCTCGCGGCACTTGCCAGATCCCCTTTCCCCCCGGCTCCGCCACCTGCACCTCCTTCTCTCCTCTTCGTCCTCGTCCAGCAGCGCAGCGAGCTCACCGGCCAGCTTCGCTCCCCCGCTCCTCCTTCTCCTCATACCGTCGGTCACACATGAGGCCACGGCGCCCTTCACTACCGTGTGTGTCGAGCACACATGGCCGGGGAGGCTGACCAGCGGCGACAGGTGCGGGTGGCTGGTACACCAGGCACCGAGGAAACTGCATAGCGGCTGCAGGTGATTGGTATTGCAGGTTGCGTCGTGCAGCCATTCTTCCGTGGTGACGGTGTGGTAACTCACACGACTAATGATAGGAAACTATGCCTTGCATCTAGTTTCTCGTCAATTTTATGATAAGCAATCAATATTCTTATTTGGAACGATTTTGTCACCCTCAGATTGCATTTCATTCTTGTGGAACAGTGTTACTTGACTAATTGGTTGTATCAAGGCCCTCACTTTATTGATAATCTTGTTTTAGCAGACATTGGCAGCCAACAAGTGCCGCAATTTCTTGATCTCGCAAGCCCCGTTGCCGCCCCTGGGCTCTGCCAGAATCATGCTTCCAATTAACATTAATTCTTTTCTGAACATACTCTTTTCAAGCTTCTTATCCATGGTGATTTCAAATTGTACATATGCTACTTCGTGGGAGAGTATGCTTCCATAGGTAAATAGAACTCTGTGAAATTTGTATGTAGGTGACACCAAACATGCATCCCCATGTTGCCGCAATCTTAGTTCGTTTCTATGTTCAATGTTCTATACTTCAAAAGACAAGTCAGATTCATATATTGTACATATTTCATGCTTCCTGCGAGCTTCTAAATCCAGTTCAAATGCTTCTTTTGTTTATGCAGATTGTTTCCATCCTTTTTGCCGATGCCAAGTACTTTGTCATACATATTTGCATTGTGTGTGTCCTAAAGTTGCAGCATGGTTCCATCCAATCTTATTTTTCTTTATCTTGATAAACTTGATTCAACCACAACCAAACATGCTTCATTCTTTCTCGCTTTTTTATTCTAACGGCCGTGCTTCCATTGCTTCATATGTATGCTTCTGTTGTATACACGTTTTGCTGTTCGCAGTGATATCGTCCTTTATCTGACATGTTTCTATGGTTCAGGTGTTTATCTTGCTGGTAATTAAATTGTGCTTCTACCATTACCAATGTGTGCTTGTTTTATTTCTTGCACATTGTCTTGTGTTCTCATCTATTTCAAATATTTTGCACAATATTTCATTATTTCTCGCATATGTTTTCATGGTTTCCAATTCTAACGACAACCGGCGTGAGTATCTGCTTCCGTTAATTCTCATCTTGAATAATCCTATGTTTTGACAAGTTGTTCACATATCCGCTGCATGCAACTATGCTTCGTGGTTTATTTACACCTGTATATCAGTTATGGTGAAATTTTGCATCAACCACTGCCATTGTATGCTTCTTATTGTGCAGACATATTCTCTGGAACCATGAGTGCTTCAACAACTATGAGCTATAGTTTCTTGTAAAATTATTGTACTAACATTTTTGTTATCATAATACATTCCAATGCAAGTGCGTGCTTTCATGTTTCTGAATATTGTCTACTTATAGATATTTTTCTGCACCCGGCTTCAGCCATGCTTCTTGCACCCGGCTTCAGCCATGCTTCTTGTTTCTACACAGTGCCAATGAGGCTATGTTGATGTCGACCGTGGTGAATGGGACCTGACATTGCTATTCGCCAACATGTACTGTGTTGGTCACATGGAGCTTATGGTTCGTATAGCATTTTTCATTGATGAGCCCATTTAGCGCGATGACGGCTGGGCTAAAGTTGAAATATTGTCATTGTAATATGTTCCATTTTTTTGTTAAATAAAAGAGTTGTAATTTTTTGCTCATACCATGTGGTTCTGTTTTAATTCTCTGTGCTTCTTTTGCTTCCACACAGATTTTTTGCTCTTACTATGTTCCATCACACTACAAAATGGTGCTTCCTTACAACTATGCTCGGGGAACGGACAAAATGTTTTGCTATACTATAAAGAGTTTGTTCCCATTACTACATACACCAGGAAATGATGCTTCCATGCATCGGAAAGAATGCTTCTGTGGTGTAAAATCATGTTGCCATCTATAAACATACACATCTTTAAAATATCATAATTAATTGCCCAATATAATTGTGAGAAATATTTGTACTTTCCCAGATTATTTCCTCAAAAAAATGGGATTTGACATCATTCCCAAAATGATGCTTCCATGCATCAACAAGAATGCTTCCATGGCATAAAACTCATTGTACGATCAGTAAAGAAATACATCTTAAAAAAGATCATAATTAACTGCCGGGTTTTACGAGAAATAATCGTACTTTCCAACATTATTAAGCAGTTTTAGGAAGCAAATCAATTTTGTTTAGAAGCAACAATCTTGTTTAGGAAGCATTGGTCCTCACGAATGGAAACAAATAAAATAGCTTAATTAATGGTCTCTACATTTGGGGAGAAATTGTTACTAGGAAAAATAGGAAAGGAATTAATCACATTTAATGTGGAATCCTGCATGCAAACTGACTCACGCATGTCGTTCTGTTAGAGGATCTGACGATGTGCATGCTTCCAATCGGATGGCCACGGACTAGTCTGATAAGTAGCAAATGTCAGTAGTCTGATGCCTAGTGGTCTCCATAAAACTAAATATTTTCATGAGGTGACAAATTTAGTGACGTGGTTGGTCTGCATGTGGTGTGACCTGAGGAGGTGGGCTATGTGGGACTGGATGAGAGTGACGTGGATGGATGCTGACATGTTTATGTTGCATGTTGAGATAAATCAAGTAGTGGGGGTGAACTTGTTAAGTATATAGGATTCCATTTAATCAAAGACTTTGTTATAGAATCTACTACCAGGCTCGCAGTCACTTAATAAATCGGCTGCCTCATCTATACCAATATAAAAAGACCAAAAAAGGCAGATCCAATTAATCTCCGCCATTAAATCATGTCAACTCAATGACCTAGTCTGCTTCAATGTCGAGCGCTAAACACGTTTAACGTGCAGTTAATTTAATGCCAAATATAATACTAATCACATAATAACACACAAATAATATCCTACTTAATATTCACATGCACTTAATATGCTTCCAAATTAACGTACATTGCATGTACACATGACTAGTCATGTAAAAGTGTTGACAAGTTTAGGATGGCCTTCAGAAAGCTAACATCAGTGGGACATTTCTATCAAGCATTGCAGCAATTGCCATCTAAGAAACAAGCAAATCAACGGATAACATTTCGAAATTTTGAACCATGTACTAGTTCATTAGCAAACTATATATAATAGTGCAAGCTAATACCTCATAATAATCGACTGCTTTGTGAACCATGGCATGCCGATCATCAAATCCAACGTCAAGTGCAACCCACAATATATCTCTCATCCTGCCAAAATAAAATAGAATGTTCATGTTCATGTATTCTTACTAACAGTAAATATAGCTGAAACACACCGATTTAAAGCAAAATAATAGATTGCATTTGCATACATGTTATAGGAAATCATTTTGTTTTTCTAAGAATTGGAGGATAAAAGATGTTCTTCAATGAGTGCAAGAGCATCGTTGCATTGCTTACGCAAAAGATTCCATTCCCTCCTCTTAATAAAATCTATCACCACCCTGGTGGGCACATGCTCAATATTCTCAACCTAAGAGATCTGAGATAACTAGCTCCTTTTCCTTTCACGTCAAATATATATAAAGCGAGGCGATGTCATTTATAATAAATAACATCTCCGCGTTTAAAGAAAAAAATGTTTGATGTGCAATCAAAAAACAGAGTATGCGGTTTTTACAGTTTTCACATAATAAGATATTACTAATATTGCACAACATTATACTTCCCAAATTTCTAAGCAAGTTATTCTGAATTTTTAAGCGAGTTTTCTTCTTAAGAGATAGTCTGGCATATTCTTATCTGCAAACGTGGTGCCCTTTATATATAACATAGTTGAATTAACATCAGATGGAAGTTTAAAATATCACAGAATAACTTTGTACATTTTACTTCATGAAACTTCAATCGAATAATGTGCTTAGCAATTTATATTAAACATTTTAATTTATGGCAATATCATAGTTAAAGATTTTTGTCTGTATTAATTTACATAATTCATTATATTATTTCAAATTATACTTTAGGTATAATAAACAGAATTAACAATGTCCACACTCTCATGTTTATAAGTTACTTATTTCTTATATTGTCAATATCCAGCAAACAAATACATTTTAGCTTTAATTGGGTTTTCTTAAACATGTTATTCGCTTAGTTTGGAATGAGAAACTCATATGTTATTTTCATTATAAATCAGAATGAACAATATCATCACATTATGTGTTTATATGCATCTTGTATTATTTGTTGCTGAAACGGATGTATCTAGACTAGATACTTCCATTTAACCGATAAGTAATATGGATCGGAGTGAGTACTATATTTATGGATCAGCAAATAAATTTCTACAGGTTTCTAGAGTACAAGACTAAATAGATATTTCCAGATTTACATGGAAGATCACATGCATGCTATGTAATTTGTGTATCAAAATCATGCATCTTTAATATGCATGATTATTTTGGATTCAAACTTCAATAATATGTGTGGTTTTAACTTGATTTTATATTGATTATCTCTAAAACAACAGAAATACCTAAACTGTTTAACTATTCCGAAGATACCAACGACTTGGCCTCTCCACAACTCACTCGACACCAATCCTACCAAAATTAACAAAAACAATCACCGACTTCTTCAAAAAATCACATGTTGTGCAAAGAAATAATTATTTTTAGCAAAACAATGTACAAAGTACATGAGATCAAATAAAATGACAATAAATATTAGCAATATACTAAAAGTTACATCGGGGTTATTCAAAGTCACTATCTTGATGAGCTTCAGCCGACACAAATGAAGATGTTGTAGAAGATAAAACACCACTACACAAAAAGTGCGACATCATACTCTGCTTTTGAGATAGGACGAAAATGCTCACCAACAAGGCCTCGACGAGGCGGGTACACTCCCGGCAATAAGATTTGCCTCGGAAGTCTTCTCATGTTGGCCTTAAGGAAATCTATCTCACTATGGATAATCTATCCAGATCGTTTGTCTGTTAATGCCAGTCTTAGAATTCTTCACGCGACTTGGGGCTTATATCAAGCACGTGATATGGATGAATTGCTATGGTGTGCCCTGTATTCAACACTTTGGTTGTCAAAATTTATGCTATATGCATGTGTGTAGGAATATGGTGCTAAAAGCTTAGGATTTTCTCTACCAGTATTCCCACTACGTTGACAAACCATCACTGATGAATCATTTACAAAGAAGGCATGAAACAAAAAATATGTCTTCGAAAGAGGCCTATCCAAGAAGGTTCGTACTGCGAAAACCCTACGAAAAGGCCAGAATCCAAGGTAGGCCTTGGGCCCCATGGAAAGGGGTACCAACCCGTGACCTCTGAGAGCGGATCATGAGGGTAATTCCTATATGACACTCAGTGCATTAAAATGGAGCCAAAACGCACACATGCGAGCATAATGGTTCAGTCCATGTTGCTCAGCATTTCCGACTAATTTGTTTCCTCATTTTTTGTTCTTTTGCTGGTTTTCTTATATTTTCTACACATTTTATTTCTGGTTTTTTCTTTTGTGTGTTATCTTCTATTGGTCTTTTCTCTTTTTTGTTTCAATTTCACCTTTTCATTTTTATCATTTATCTCTTTCTTTTCTTTTCTTTTTTCATTTATGTTCTAAAAACTTTTTGCATTTAAAGACCTTTTTAATTCATAAACATTTTTCAAATCATGAACAATTTGAAAATACTTTAATTGTTTCTAAATTTTGAGAATACTTTCTAAATTTTTGACTATTTTAAAAAATACGTGAACAATTTACTAAAATCAATAATAATTTTTCTAATTAATAGGCAATTTTAATATTCAAAAATCTTTTAAAAATTCAAAAATACATTTTAAAGTTTTTCATTAAAAAATTTAAGAACATCTTTTTAAAAGATCCGCCGCCTCCACACCCGTTTGATCTGGGGCTATTCAGCGGCCCGTCGCTTTTCCTCACCAATTCAACAAAGGCAGTGTTACAAAACTCTTTGCAGACCTTTTGTTGCAGAAACATCCGCAACAGAGGTTCTGTTACATTTTTTCATCTTAATTTTTTACACATGTGTGTTCATGCGGAAAGACTTCCGCAACATAGATAATGTTGCAGAAATTTTTTCTTCTTACCTTTTTTGTAACATGAATGTTGTTACGGAAAGACTTTTGCAACACAAATGATGTTGCAGGAAGTTTGTCAAAGTGATAGAGGCACACGTCAAGTGGTGAACATCTTGGCCGGCGGATTATAGGTTATGCGTTACCTGATCAAACTCGTATATGACAGCTGCGCATGCGGCGGAACTCAACTCGTGATCGGCCGGCTGATTGTAATCGTTTTCATGATTTCTTTGAAACTTTGAAACATTTTTATTTCATGAATATTTAAAAAGCCATGCACGTTTTTGGAAATTCGTTACTTTATTATACTTTGTGATTTTTTTTTGACTGAAAACTGGAAAAAAAATGAAAACCCGAATGAATCCCGCTGGAAACGAGCACACATGGTAACAACGGACACACCGACTGGGCCAGCCCAGACCATAGACCACATGGAGTGCGTTCTGGTGAGCGCCATATAGGGGACTCGATGACGAGCATAACATAATTGCCTTTTTTTCGAAAAGGGGTGTTACCCCAGCCTCTGCATCAGAAAGATGCATTCGGCTCATATTATTAATAAAAATCCAGCAACAAAGTCTCCAAGTCTCGAAGTAAGAAATAAAACAAGACGCTCATAAGAGCCTAATCGAAAGCCACAACGCCATCCAAACCGGTTGAAAATAACCCGAGCTACCATCTCCCATCGGGTATACGCAGTAGCCAAACGCCCCTGGCCTCCGTCGGAGTGAGTAGCGACCACATACGGATCAATGTTGTGGCCCTGAAGATAACCTGCAAAAAGTGAATGTTCGCCGATCTGTTAAAAATCAAATCATTTCTGCAGTTCCAGACTGCCCATAATAAGACACAAACTCCAACACGAATGTGCCTCGCTATATCTGAGTCAACCCCATCAAGCCACGTTCCAAATAACATGTTGATGGAGGTGGGCGGAGTAATATTAAAAGCAATATGAATCGAACGCCAAAGAATCTTAGCCAGCGGACAAACTAGAAAGAGGTGTTTGATAGTTTCGTTATGGTCACAAAAACTACACCTAGCAGAACCCATCCAATTGCGTTTTGCCAGATTATCCTTTGTCAAAATGACTTGTTTATGCACGAACCACATAAACACTTTGATTCGCAAAGGTACCTTTACTTTCCAAACGTGCTTCGAGGAGGGAATTACACTAGAGTTTATGACATCCAGATACATAGATTTGACCGAGAACACGCCATCCTTAGTCAGTTTCCAATACAACCGATCTGGCTGCTGAGACAACTGGACATCCATCAACCTTCTTACAAGATGAAGCCAGGCCTCCCAACGATTGCCAACTAGCGTCCTCCGAAAACTAATATTGAGGGGAGTGGATTGTAAAACGTTTGCAACGTAAGCTTCTCGACGTTGAACAACGTTGTACATAGTAGGATATTGAAGTGCAAGGGGCGTCTCCCCAAGCCACGTATCCTCCCAGAACCTCGTATTAGCTCCATTTCCGACTAAGAACCTTGTCCTGTTGAAAAAGAGTGGCTTGACTCTCATCAACCCTTTCCAAAATGGTGAGTCAGTCGGTCTGACTGTCACCTGTGCCAAGGTTTTAGACTGAAGATACTTATTTCGCAAAATCTGAGCCCACGTAGCCTCCGTCTCGGATGAAAGTTTGAATAGCCACTTGCTGAGGAGACATCTGCTTTTGACATCCAGATTTTCAATGCCTAGACCCCCTTGGTCCTTTGTTCTACAAATGATGTCCCATTTTGCAAGCCTATACTTTCGTTTAAGCTCATCATTCTGCCAAAAGAATCGAGATCGATAAAAGTCTAACCTCTTCCTGACCCCCACCGGGACCTCAAAAAAGGATAGGAGAAACATAGGCATACTGGTGAGGGCCGAATTAATCAAAATTAATCGCCCTCCATATGACATGAGCTTCCCTTTCCAACAACTCAGTTTCTTTTCAAAACGATCCTCGATGCACTTCCGCTCCTTGTTGGTCAGCTTACGATGATGAATGGGTATACCTAAGTACGTGAACGGTAACGAATCCAATTCACATCCGAACAATTGCTTATACGCCTCCTGGTCATCATTAGCTCTTCCAAAACAAAACAATTCGCTCTTGTGGAAGTTAATTTTGAGCCCGGACAATTGTTCAAATAAGCATAACACAAGCTTCATGTTTCTCGCTTTCGCCAAGTCATGCTCCATAAAGATGATAGTATCATCAGCATACTGTAATATGGAAATACCGCCATCAACTAGGTGCGGAACCAGGCCACCTACCTGCCCCACATCCTTAGCCCGTCCTATTAAAATAGTTAGCATATCAACCACTATGTTGAATAGAATCGGTGACATGGGATCTCCTTGCCTTAACCCTTTGTGTGTCTGGAAATAGTGACCTATATCGTCATTCACTTTAATCCCTACACTCCCTTTTTGTGTAAAGGACTCAATCTGGTTTCTCCAGGCCGTGTCAAATCCTTTCATACGCAAAGCTTGTTGAAGGAAAGGCCACTTAACTTTATCGTATGCTTTTTCGAAATCCACTTTAAAAACCACACCATCTAGTTTTTTTGAGTGAATCTCATGGAGCGTTTCATGCAAGACGACCACCCCTTCAAGGATATTTCTATCTCGCATGATAGCAGTCTGGGACGGTTGCACAACTGAATGCGCAATCTGCGAAAGTCTGTTCGTCCCAACCTTGGTGAAAATTTTGAAACTGACATTAAACAGACATATAGGCCTGAACTACTCAATGTGAATAGCCTCTGTCTTCTTAGGAAGAAGTGTTATCGTTCCAAAATTCAGCTTGAACAAATGAAGCTGACTGTTGAAAAACTCATGAAACATCGGCATCAGGTCTCCCTTAATGAAGTGTCAGCATGTTTTGTAAAACTCCGCCGGAAACCCATCCGGTCCTGGAGCCTTATTGTTTTTCATTTGTGCAATGGCCTCAAACACCTCTTTCTCCGTAAAGGGAGCAGTCAAAATCTCATTCTCGTCCGTCTCAAGTTGAGGAACATCCTAAACCCTTGACTCATCCAAAGACACAAAAGTCTCTTCCGGTGGTCCAAACAACTGCTTATAATAGTTGGTGATGTAAACTTTCAGGTTTTTCTGACCAACTATCGTCCCTTCGTCTTGTTCTAATTGGAAAATTCTCTTCTTACGATGCTTTCCATTAGCAATCATATGAAAGAATTAAGTGTTATCCTCGCCTTGGACGATTTTACGAACCTTAGCTCTCAACGCCCATTTCAATTCCTCCTCGCGGAGAAGCTCTTTCAGCCGCAACTCGACCTTCATTTTAGTCTCCAGCTCCCTGGTATCTAAGATAGAGGTTTCAGCTTTTAACTCAAGGGTGTGAATAAGCAGGAGGAATCTTTCCTTCTCCGCCTTATATATCCCATGCGTATGCTTGGCCCATCCACGAAGGAACCTTTGAAGATGACGAATCTTGCACTGCCACCGCTCACTGGGTGACCTTCCACCCGAGTGTTTGGCCCACTCTCTAGCTAACAACTCGAGGAAACCCTCTCTTTCAAACCAAGCAAGTTCAAACGAGAAAATATTCTTGTTACCCACATGAGTTTGAGCCCCCGAGTCGACTAGTAGTGGTGTGTGATCCGAGATACCTCGTGCCAACGCCTGCACCGTTACTAGGGGAAACTTCTGATCCCATTCGACACTAGCTAAAACACGGTCAAGCTTCTCAAAAGTCGGAACCGGTAACGAGTTAGCCCAATTGAATTTCCTACCCGAGAGCTCTATCTCTTTGAGATCCAAGCTTTCAATGATAGTATTGAACATAAACGACCATCTGCCGTCAAAATTGTCATTATTCTTTTCCTCCTTTCTTCGAATAATGTTGAAATCACCACCCACTAAGACGGGTAGCTGCTCGTTACCGCATACACGGACCAGATTGGCCAAGAAATCTGGCTTGAGTTCTGGTTGAGCGGCTCCATAGACCGCCACCAAAGCCCAATCAAATCCATCGGCTTTAGTTCTGACCCGAAATTTTACCGCAAACTCTCCCAAAACTACACTCCGAACTTCCAAAGTTTCACACTTCACCCCAAGTAGAACCCCACCGGATCTTCCTCGAGGAGGGAGGCAATGCCAGTCAAAATCTACCCCCCAGATAAAGTGCTAAGAAATTGTGGAGTGAAATTGCCTCGTCCAGTCTCCGACAAAGCAATAAAATATAAATGATGTTCAAGAGAAGCATCCGCTAGAAACCTTCCTTTAGCCAAGTCTTTAAGACCTCTGCTATTCCAAAAAATGCCTCTCATATTTCGTCATGAAATTTTTTAGAGGTACGGATCCTAGCACTTCTACGCACAGCCGACACTGGATAAACCTTCCGTTTCCAGGTCCGTTTAGGCTTAACGCAAGCAACAGAAGGGTCACCACACTTGGGCTCTGCCGCCATCACCAAAGACTCATCATCATGGTTAGAGGTTTCAGGATAGGCATACTCCTCCTCCTCCTCCGTCTCCGGTAATGTAGGGTCAAGATCGGCACACAAGCCATCAAGAGCCCTAACCCCAAGCACATCAATCTCGACTCATTCATAGGCTTAACGGCAGCTATGTTACGAATCATTTCTAACGCTCGTTCAGCTTCCAAATCAAGCATATCATTAACAGACTTAGAAATCTCTAAATCATTATTACCAAGTGATACTCCTAGTTGGTTCACATTGTGCACAATCTCATCATTGGTAAAATGCATAATAGAAATTGATTTATTAACAGACATACACGTGGAGATCTCGACGTCACGCAGCTTGGCCGTCCTCATAGCACACCTGAGCTGCATGTCATCAACATTCGGCTGCTCCTGCAGTCTCCCGCTGACACGTCTCCCCGCAGAGACAGGATCCGGGATCCCGCTGAATGCGATGACCTCCTCGCGCGAAGCTATGCTAGTGGAAAGGCCTCCTGCCCGTCCCCCAACAGCGGTGACCTGCGCCGGGACCACTGGAACATCACCCAGAGACAATGAAAGCTCCCTCGGCCTATCCACGGAAGTCCCGCCGAGAACCGAGACCGGCGATACCAACCGAGGGCAATCTGTGGAGTGTGGCGACGAAACGGCCAGACCACCTGGCCCGCCCTCCAAAGCAGCAATAGGGGAGACGGCGGCCTCCTGTACGCCCCCTCCTCCGCAAGTCGCCGATCTCAGGGGCGTGAGCGCCGAGCAGACCCTCGGCGCCGATGGCGACAGGGACTCAGAGGGCCGAGCCTCCTGCCCGTCACCTCCAAACGCGACCACCGGCACAACCACCTCAACCGAAGCCGAGGGAAAGGTAAGAGAAGAAGGCGGGGCCTCCTGCCCCGCGGCACCTCCCACCTCAACATGCTTCGTCACACACAGACTCACCATAGGGTTCACAGAATCGACCCGGTCGCACCAAAGCCTAGGCGGAGCCGAGAACGCCCTCAACGAACCAAGCTGAAGAGTGGTTGTCGGAACTGTACCAGTGGACCCAACAGGAACAAAGTCACCAGAATCAGACGGACCCGAAGGCCCCTTGGCCTTATCATCATCACTCTTAGCAATACCATCCTGGTTCCCCGAAGCACCTCCTCCCTCAGAAGTGTCCATGGGATTATCATCCTCAAACTCACTGAAAAGATTAGGATCCTCATACTGAACATCCAACTAATACAGAACGCCTGCATGTGTCCAAGGCACCACATCTGGCAGAAACTCAATGTTAGCGACACTGACAAGTAGACGTGCCACCCCGTGAGCACGTGTGAACTGCATATCCACCTGCTCAGTCTTGCCAATCAAAGAACCCAGGCTCCACTTCACCAAGAAGCTGTCCAGAGGAGCAGACGGAGCTCCAGAGAAACGAACCCAGATCTGAGTTAATGGCGTGCCCTGTGGCTCCTTCTTTTTCCACTCATCAAACTGCAACACATAACTAGTACCCGTGACCCTGCTCATACCGAACTTGAGGATTCTCAGCTGATCCTCCTTAGACGGAAAATCCACTTTAAAAGAATTATCTGTAAGCTTAAGTAAGGACAATGATCTGCGCTTCGGTCAACGGTCCATGAACTGCTCATTTATTACTTCAAAATGTGTCGTATCCTGCATTACCGATGTCTGTAGGCTCCATCCACGGGTATCTTTGTACACAAGACTTGCACATGCCGATGGCCGCGGGAGCCTCGGACACAACAGCCTAGGTCACCATCTGGCCTCCACCATGCCGGACTCCGACGGGTTCGCGGCAGATCGGAAGACACGCGGCACAGAGTTGTTAGAGAATACGCAGCGCCGACGGCTACACGCGCCAGCTCTTCCTCCTGACTCCATCCCCTCACTGGCTCAGTATCAAAGGTATCTTCTCTCTCACCCATATATTTATATCTAATGGGGAAGTCTAGTTTGTGTTCGAGTCTGGGCACATGCCCAGCCAACGTAGCCACTGATTTACCTCATGTTGTATGTTTACCCATCACATGTAACAATTTTGAATGCACGGAATAGCTTACTGCTTGTACTCCACTACATAGTTCCATTTAATCTATTGCGCCATGTATATGCTACTCCCACCGATCCAAAAGTAAGTGTCGTGGTTTATTTTGGATCGGAATGAGTATTGAATCAAAGCATGAATATTTCGGAGGCAGTGCACATGTCTTTGACTGACTTTGACTATGGATCTAGCTAGGGGAAGTATGGCGAGAGTGCACACAGTTATCAATTTGGCATTCCTTCAATTGCGGATCTTACGCGTACATCGGTCAAATTATTAGCTAAATTTAGCTAGCTTCTAGTTGAATTGCTTTCAAGCGGTGATTGAAAAGTGAATATAATTTCCCTCGATTATGGAGCACAAGTGACATGTTGTGGGGAAACTCGTCAATGGTGGGACAACATATGCATATCCGGCAAAATCAAGCCGACGCTATAATGTCTCGTCCATCTAATTAACCTGCACCATGTTTGGTTAGCTAGCTAGTTAAGAATTTGCTGTTGTTCTGAGCTGGTGTGCTTGCTGGCATGGGGGTATGCATATTGCAGATTTAACTAACAAAACTCAAGGCTTTTGATGAACTGACGCCGGTCAATTGTTTCACACTCCAGTAGCTAGCGGGCTAATAGCTCCTGTGCGACGTTTTTGAGGTGAATTGGCAAGAGTGCGACGTAGTTCGAGCGAATGGCTGTGGTGCGACACATTTGAGCAGGTAAATAGCCCACACACGACATGGCTGTTAAATGTGGTTAAATTGGTCGTCAACCAAGCCCGCCCGTTTATGTTAGGACATGTGGGTCCAACTTAATTGTTCCTCAAAACAGCTGACCGTGCCCTGCCGCCTGACCGTGCCGGGCCCGCCACTCTGCCCCCCTTCTTCTCCGGCGGCGGCGGATCTTGCGTTCTCGGTGGCGGCGGCGGAGCCCTCGTTCTCAACGATGGCGGAGCCTTCAAAATGGTGAGTGAATTCAAACCCTAGTCGCCTTCCCGTTCCTCTCTCGGGCCCATAGATCTCAGCTCGTTTCCTCTGTTTTCGCTTGCGGAATCGATAGGTTGTGAGGGGAGCCCGTGGGCATACTGAGATGGAGCCGCCAGATTCAACTTCGAATAGGTAATGCGCCTCTCTCCAATCCAATTTTGCATGCAATTAGGGGGTGGCCTCGTCTGCTCTTTCTCACGGGCTCACACTGTCCGCCACTGACAGAGGGGATGCTGCCGCTCGGACCTTCGAATTGACAGTCAATTTCTTTCCATCAAAGGCAAAATTAGTTGATGGTAGCATACAAAACATTGAGAGAGACACAATTGTTAAATGGGAGGTTGAGTTTACAGAGATTGATCCACAAGTTCTACAGAACATGGGAGAGACGGCAGTGAAGAAATGGGTGGAAAAAATTGGGGCGAAAATTGTTTGGGGTCCAGAGCAAGAAGTATCACTGTTGCGGTTTGATGATTGGAAAGGAGAGTATGTTAGAATAGAAGATGGTGAACAGATTGTTGAAGAAATCGATCAGCAAAATGGCTGGACAAGCAAACGGGCTAATTTTTTTGCTGAGCTCGTTGATCTGAACATTTTTTCGAAGGTTGGATATGTGCCATCACAATTGGCTGCGCAGATGGTAGACGATGATTGGGCTACATAGAGGCCATTGATTCCCATGTGTACTGAACTTACAGTAATAGCCGAAGAGGGACATGTGACTGGAACTGAAACTGAAACTGCATCAACTGTTGATTGGAATGTAGTTGAATTAGATGAGCCTACTGATTTGGTCATTGCACCAATGCCTGACATTGAGATGGCCAAACTTTTTGGCATTCCAGTTGATGACAGAGATAAGCAGGAGAAGGGCGAATCTAGTTTGCCTGCTAATGCTGATGAAGAAGTAGATGGACAGTTGATGGAACAAGCTGCAGATGAAGTAGATGATGCACATGATGATGAGCTGGTGCATGTGTATGACAAAGAAAACCCTGTCATTGAAGTAGGCAAGTTGTTCCCAAGCATGAAGGAGTTTAGGATGTGTTTCAAGACTTATGCAGTCAAACATGAATTTGATGCCAAGACTGTTTGGACTGATAGAAAGAAGTTTTATGCGAGGTGCAGAGGATTTGATGGTAGTGTGAAGCCTTGCAAGTGGTACATATCTGCTAGACTGCAACCTGATGGAAATCGCTGTCGGGGTTAACCAAATCCCCAATCAACATACTTGTATTACAAGTTCACGACAGTATCAACCATGACATCACAACTTTGGGTTGCAGAAAAGATCACCCCAATTTTAGCCAAAACACCAAACACTACTGCCAAGAAACTCAAAGTAGACTTGGAAAAGATGTACCCCATTAAACTGAAATATACCACAGTGTGGAAGGCAAAACAAAGGGCAATGAAAAATTTATATGGTGATTGGGCAAATACATTTAGGATGCTTTACAACTTCAAAGCAGAGGTGGAAAAGAGGTCACTGGCGGTGTTGTGGAGATAGATACAGAGGTATCACCCTCGGTGAAGTCAAGTTCTCCAAGTTTTTATGGCTTTGAAGCCTTGCATCGATGGGTTCAAAGCAGGGTGCCTTCCATATTTGAGCATAGACTCATCATTTTGTGAGCAAGTGGAATGGTCGGTTGGCAGCATGCAATGCTCTAGATGGACACAACTGGATGTTTCCTATTGCTGTTGGCTTGTTTCAGTCGAAAACAGAGGCTTCATGGACATGGTTCATGATCCAGTTGAAAAGGTGCCTAGGGCCAGTGTCACCTTTGGCTATACACACAGATGCATGTAAGGGGCTTAAAAATTCAGTGAAAAATGTTTTCCCACATGCTGAGCAGAGGGAGTGCTCCGGTCATTTGTGGATGAATTTGATCAAAAAATTTAGAGGAGAAGAATTTGGGCGCATGTGGCCAGCAGCAAGATCTTACACTAGACAGACACACAAATATCATCTTGATAAGATAATGGCAGCATGTGATGAGTTTGGTCCATGGCTGAACACCTACCATTCTTTGTTATGGTACAGGTCAGCATTCAACACTACCATCAAGTGTGACCACATCAACAACAATTTGGCAGAGAGTTTCAACAACAAGGTGAAGGAGTTAAAAGATTTGCCTGTGCATGACATGGTTGACCAAATCAGGATCATGCTCATGCGGCTGTGGGAATTGAGAAGAAGGATAGGTGATTGTCTGCAAGGTGATAAGCTTCCAGCAATGGTACAACAGGTGGTCAATAGGAGCAGAAATCTTTCACATTTGTTTGTTGAAAAATCTTCACCTTGGGGTGCTGAAGTTAGAGATAACAAAACTGGAAGGAGACATGTTGTTAACACTGAATTGCATGATTGCACTTGCCTCGAGTGGCAACACACTGGTAAACCATGTGAGCATGCCATTCTCTTCTTAGCATCCCAACCGAAGATAAACATGCACCCATATTTGCATGAATATTATTCGGTAGCAAGATTCAAAGCTGCATATGCTACTCCAATTTCAGCACTTACAGATCAGTCTCAGTGGCCTGAAGTGGACATTGAATTTTCCATGTGTCCTCCCTTGACGAAAAGAAAGGCTGGCAGGCCTAAACAGAGTAGATTCAAGGCATGGTTTGAGAAAGGTGGGAGTAGTAAGAAGGGAAAGAAAGATGGAAAGCCAAAAAGGGCCCAAAAAGGTAACAAAAATAGATGCAAGTTGTGCCAGGAACTTGGGCACAGAGTGGGATCTGTCAAATGCCGTTACACTCCTGATAAGCCAAAGTATGTTCTTGTTTATTTGTCTGTGTTTTGATTTGGTGCTTTTTTATAATTACTATATGTATAACATTTTCCCAATGAACAGGAGGAAGCGAGCAAGTCAACCCCTTGTTGTTGAACAGTGTTGGCCAACAAAAAAAGCAAGAGTCAGTGGCGGTAGAAAGAGGAGAAGTGTGCCTGAGCCTGAGCAGACTGAAGAAAATCCTGCTGCAGTCAACATTCAAACTGAAGAAACTGCTCTCGAGGTTGAAACTGAACCTGAGCGTGTCAAGGTTCAGACTGAAGAAACCCATGTTGAGGTACACACCGAAGAAACTGCTCTCGAGGTTGAAACTGAACCTGAGCGTGTCGAGGTTCAGACTGAAGAAACCCATGTTGAGGTACACACCGAAGAAACTAAAACTGCTGTCAACATTGAGACGGAAGACACTGATCATGAGGGTGTTGGCGAGGTGTTGAAAAGACCAGTGAAGAAAACCAAGATAATCAGTGAACTTGTGTGTGTAGTAGAACCAAAAACAAGAAGTGCTAAGGCGAAGAAGGGCACGCGACGTGGTAGGAAGAGGTAGAACAGAGAACAGTTTGAAAATTTGGGGCATGTAATAATATTTGTAACTTGATGCGTACTGGTAGTCACTATGTATCCCCGTATTTCTATTCGAACTTGTTTGTTGGTACCTACCAGCCAAATAAAATTCAAATTTAAATTCAAATTTGGGCTCAAATTTGAATTAGGGATGGGGTATTGATGTTTTAATGCTATCTAAACTACCTCAACTGAAATTATGTTTGCTTGCTGATCATTCCGAGCCCTTTTGGTAAGTTGAACTCATAGTCATGAAAAGTGTGTCTCAAATGACCTCCAAAGGTAGGGTAAACGGCCTCATTTTAAGCAAGTTTTTTTGGCACCTTGTCTAAACCAGCCAAATAATTTTTCTACACATCTATTCTACCTATATAGTGTACATCTAAAGTCTCACTATTTATTGAATTAATTTTCTATTATTTTCTTTTTTTTGAGAAAACAAGGTTTAATAGAAAATTATATATAAAACAAGTTTAAAACATGAAAATGAGAAAAGTAAGTTAAGATCTTTCTTAGTCAATCCAAAATGAAGTTTTGGTGAGGTTTACACACTTTTCATTTTCAAAACCCACCTACTCTCTCGGGTGCCCACTACTCTCATCCTTGAACTCCATACTACATTGTTCGAGGAGTGACAATTTTGTGAAGGAATTTTCGTAAAAATGTATGTAAACCATATTTATATTTTTTCTCGTTACTACGACATAATAAGACTATGTGCATAAGTTTTATATATTTTGATTTTTTGAATTAGTTATGCTCAACCCTAATCAGCCAAAACCCTCAAAACCCTCAAAACCCTCCCAAAACCCTCAAAACCCGCACACTACCGTACCGTTGATCGTTGTGCGTGGACGGTTGAGATCAGGCGCTAGGGTTAGCTACAGTGTGCATCGATCCGCATGAGACGCGCTGATTGGTTGAATCGGTGGGGTTTGGATCCGCCTCTCTCGTTGGGGCATCAAGACCGTTCATTTGGATCCAACGGCAAGAGTTGACGTGGTGCATGGACCAAGCCTACGCAGTGCCCTTTCCATCATTGCATGCGTGCCTGAGCCTACCCGCAGCATGCATGCCCAGCCGCAGAACTGCGCCCGTGCGTTGCATGCGGGCCCGTTGCATGCATGCCCTTGACGTAGCCCTGCTTCGCCACCCCTATCGACGCAATAAGCTGTCGCATGCCTACCATTAGAAGTAATGCATCGTCGCATCAAAGCATGCACCCGCCACAATGCAGCAGCCCGATGAAGACAACCAAAAGCCAACGCTGCATGGCGGTTGTACATGGCGTGCTCCTCTTTGAGGACTTAATCGGCATGGTATCGGGGCATCGATGTGGGTATCGATGCAGTTCAAACAGCGTGCTGCCCGTTACAAGATGGGCAAATGAAGGCGTCCATTATTGTCACTTGTCCGTCTCCCATCGACGGGCCCCGTCGACGAACGTTGCCCTCAGCGGGCACTAGCAAGAATGGGCTAGGGCATGAATGCACGGGCGGCACACGCAAAGAACCCGGGCAGGCGTGTCCCTTGACCCACGACGGCACAGACGCGTGCGTGAGCCCGTCCCCTTGACCCGCGACGATGGCATGAAGGATCGCAACCCGTTTCCCACGCCCCACCAAAGCGCCGCCACCCCTCGTGTACACACTTTCATGGGCGCCACGCCCCACCAAACGCCGCCCGCCCATTAATTCTACGCGGTGGAACCACGTCGCACTTGGGCTATTTAAGCCGGGCACTATCGTCTTCCTCTCCCTCCTCATCCACACCCCATCCGCCTCCTCTGCCCTCCTTCTTCCTTCTTCTCCAGCAAACCCGATCGAGCCCTCGAGCCACCTCGCCACCATGCAGTACACCGGCCCCACCTACCGCTTCCCCCCAACCGTGCCGGAAAGGCTCTACCCGGACGGAGTGTATGTAGAGAGAACCATTAGGGTTTGGGCGATCTCGAGGTGGAGGGGCGCAAGGGAGTTAACGGAGTTCTTCCTTGGGGCCGGCTTCCGCCACCTCCCCCGCGGCTCTCCTCGGATGTGTAAGTGCATCTAGTGCCCCTTAGTGATTTTGGTGTATTGAAGACTTATAGGTTAAGTAACTAATACGTTTGTGAGTGTACACAGGTCTATAAGTCTATGAGGAGTTTGATATTTACAGTGAAAGTCGACCCCTAAAAATGAAGTTCTTCATCTGAAGACTTTGATATTCTGAAGACTTTCTGAAGACTTTGAAAGTGAAGAAATTGGTGTGACCCCGAAGACTTGGTATTCATTTGAGGAACATGAAGCGTGAAGACTTTTGTTTTCGTAGTTTCATTTTCTCTTTCTTGAGTCATAGGAAACACCGTACTATTAAAGGGGGTCGAGGAAATACTAAGGAAAAATTTCCATTTGATGCTCAACTCAAAATCCTACACCTACCAAACCCTTCGAGTGAAGCCTTTGGAAATCTCATACAGTTCAGTCAATTTCTTGATGATGAGAGGAAGCTCTTACAGTGTTGAGGATTTTGTTCTAAGCGAGGAGTTAGGAATTCGCCAGTCGGATTGCCTACATAGTGAGGAACATGATAGCCCCGAGGAATTTGATATTCAAATTTCCGACCGTTCTTGTCTTCTTGGCCACTGTCCCAAATATCTTATCCACCTAACGGTCATATCATTGAAGGGCATTTATGTCTTATCATGTCGGGCTGCTCCTAGGCTATAAATAGCCGCCCCTACAACCACTAGCTGGTTGGCTGCTCGAGAGAACTTGACACTTGTCATTTGAGAGCAACCCATCCTCCGAGGACTTTGAGCGAAAATCATCAAGTGAGGAAAACCCAAAAACAAACCCTACAAACCCAAAGTGATTGAGCATCATGAAGAAATTGATCCTGCGTGGATCCGACGCTTTTACCTTTGAAGACTGTGCTTCTTCCAGACGGTTAGCGTCAAGGTCTAGAGCATCCAAGAGGAATTGTGGATCGCCGAGTGACCAAGTATGTGAAGGTTTGGAAGTCGCTGAAGACTTACCACGAGTGATTGGACGAGGTCTGCGTGACCTTAGTTCAAGGAGAATACGGTGAGGACTTGGTGTCTGAGCTGGGTGCTCAAGTGTTGGGTGTCCGGACTGTGTGTCCTCGAGTTTAAATACTCAGCCGCTCCAACCAGACGTACAACTGAGACAGCAGTTGGAACTGGTCTACCAAATCATTGTCTTCACCAACCTAACTGGTTCTATTTCCTCAACCCTTTCATTTCCTCATTACTGTGTTGAGTGCTTGTTCATATCTGTGTTTGAAGACTTTGACTGAAGACTTTCTCAATTTCCTCAGTTCAATTTCTTCAGTCTGTTTGTCTTCATCTTGTGTTATCCTGTGATTACGCTTTCTGTACTCCGTGATTGTCTCCATTTCATCATGATGACAATGCTTGTAATCTATTATGCTTACTTCTGAGTACTTATTCCACTGCAAGTAATTCTTCGCTAAGGAATTTCCTCACCGACAAATTCCTCAGTGAAGAATTCATAAAAATCGCCTATTCACCCCCCCTCTAGTCGATATAACGCACTTTCAATTGGTATCAGAGCAAGGTACTCCCTTGTTCTGTGTGATTTTGGTTTAACCACCTGAAGTTTTAGTTATGTCGACCGCAGGTATGATCAAGGTTTCAGCAGGTGTCCTACCTTGATGGGACGGACTACCCTCATGGAAGAACAAAATGCGAATGCATCTTGAAGCAATTGACAACGATCTACGGTATGTTGTGACAAAAGGTGTTTCCTCGGTCACACCTTCTCGAATGATGCTGATGTGAAGAGATTCAAGCAACTCGATTCTCAAGCGAAGAATATCATATGTGGCCATCGAGCAAAGGTCAATATGGAAGAGTGAGTGCTTTGGAATCGCCAAACTCATACGGGACAGGCTGTCAAAAGTAAATGAAGGTGTCTCAACTCAGCGTGACTCTCGAGTTGATGTTCTTCGGAATCTCTTCAACCGCTTCAAAAGACTCGACAACGAAAATGTTCAACAAACCTTCGATCGCCTCACTGACATCTCAAATGAGCTTCAAGCACTGGGTGCCACTGACATCACCGACCATGAGGTGGTGAAGAAATTGCTAAGATCGCTTGATTCCTCATTTGATACTCGCATCGATGATACAAGAACAAGCTGACTACAAGTCTCTTGATCCTGCTGATATCCTCGAAGGCTAAATACTCACGAGTTCCAGCTTCTCAAAAGAGAGATCTCTATGGTTCGGCTATGGAAAACACGTGCCTCGAAGGCCAAGGCTGTGTCCGAATCGAGAGTGAAGACTTTGGTAGTAGCCTAGGAGATCTGAAGAATTTGGCCAGGAGCTAGCCTTTGCTCGTGAAGAAATTCCAGAAATTCTCAAGACGTGGTCGCTTTGGAAAATCCTCAAGAAGCGGTGATTCCTCATCTAGTGACTATAAGAGAAGACTTTGTCACAAATGCAAGAAACCTGGTCACTATATCCAAGATTGTCCTCGGTGGGAAAAGGAATTAAGAAAGAAGAAACACAAGGATTACAGATTCGATGGCGTGAAGAAGAAGAAGAAATCATCAAATCTTCATCATCAAAATCCTCAAAACCTTTTTCTCACAAGAAGAGCAGCTCCAAAAGGCTCGGGCATTCATTGGCAAGGAAATTGACTCTGAAGCTGAATCGAGGAAAATGAGGAAGAGGAGGAGTGCGAAGAATCCGAATCTGGTGTGGCTAGTCGGCTCTTGCTCTCGCTTCGTTAGCAAGTCCATCTTCAACATCAAGAAACTGACTCACCGACAAGCCCGATGAGGAAAATGATGACTACGCCCCACCTATTGCTTCATGGCAAAAGGTGCCAAGGTACCAATTTCACCTCCTCTGAATCTAGTGAAAATGAATCGATGAGGATCTCAAGCCCAGCTACTCTATACTTGCTAAGATTGCTATAAAACAACAAAGGGCTTTTGAAAAGGTTCAAAACATGCTAGATAAGAGTGATGATATGTTAGGTGAAGAAATGGATCGCACTCAAGCTCATTGAAAATCTTGAAACTTGGTCTAGGCTTGATAACCTTCAAGGTCATCATAACACTCTCTTATCGATCATGAGAAACTTTCTTATGAATTTCTTCAAAGAAAGCAAGATCTTGAGAAGCTAAGAGCGAGTTATGAAGATCTTCAGAAGGAGCGCGATTCATTACTTGCTCAACAAATTAGCGCCTCTCAAGAAGAATTTGTTCCTCCATGCTTAAAGTGCATTGAGCGTGAATCGCTAATTCTTCACTGAATGTTCAAATGCTTCAACTGTTACAAATTATTCACCTGCCTCTGCTATCACTAATTCCTCATCCGAGGACATTGCTAGTATCCTTGACGATGCAGGATCGAAGGAATTGTACATGACAGGCATGTACAAAAGCCTCAAAGGGCATCGACTCTTTGTGATGTGCTTAAAAGCAGATCCTCAATAGGAACCCTAGGAAAGAGGGTATTGCCTTTGAGAGGAAACTCAATGCTGATGGAACGTATTGGAAGCTTTGAGCGGTATCCCAAAACCTCATGGGTTGCTGCAAAGGGACCTCCATTGATCCATCTACCTTATCTGGTTTTACGTGCGAATCTCCTCATTCTGCGATGAGTCATTTGACTCAACTATAAACTGTTCAAAAATCAGAATGGTGAAGTATTTGCAAGATATGTTGGTACTAATCTGCAGAACGGTTCCCCTATGAAGAAAATCTGGGTTCCCAAGAAGTGCCTTGAAAGTCTTCAGGTGAATGTCCTCATGACACCACCAGTGAAGAATAGGAACCCCAGATCAAATCCTTCATATGGACCAAATTCTTCATATGGATCCAAGTCCTCATATGGACCAAATTCCTCACGTGGATCAAATTCCTCAAAAGGATCAAAGTCCTCATATGATTATCATCGTGCTAACAACTCTGTTTCGAGGTAGAGCTAAGGGCTATGAATATGTGCATTATTCTTCAAACCAATATGTTCATAAGTCCTCGAAGAATTTCTCTGCTTATTCATATGCTTACCCTAACCCCTCTTATGTGAAACGAAATGGTTTGGCTTCTATACCACCATTCTCATATGGTGCTCGCAGAGTGATGAACTCTTTGCCACCCCTTCAGATGTGGGTGGTGAAGAAAAAGAACTAATCTCTTATGCAGGGTCAGGTCTCGGGCGTGCCTTAACGTCTGAAGAATTTGCTAGGGGCACGACAAAATTGCGAAAGGACGCAGCTAATCATGATGAAATGAACTTTCATTTCACACGTCCTCATCTTGCTTATCTGAATCTTGGTGATGAAATTCATCGATGAACTTGATATCATATTCTTCACCGATGAAGTATATGAGATCGTAAGTTGTAATAATTCATCTGCAGGATGATCAACCCAAAGCCACCGAGTGGGTTCTCGATAGTGGATGTACAAATCACATGGTGGTGACAAGAATCTATTGATGGATGCTACCTTATCACCGTCACATCTGAAGCATATCATCTTTCTTGACAAAGGGAAAAGTCAGGTATTGGGACTTGGTAAGGTTGCTATCCCTAAGGACATGCACATGGACAAAGTCATGCTTGTTGAGTCTTTAGGATATAACCTCATGTCAGTCTCAATGCTTTGTGATCTTGATATGGTTGTTATCTTTGGCAAGTATCGTTGTGTTGTGATTATGGAAGCTGACAATTCTAAAGTCTTCGAAGGCTTTAGGAGAGGAGACTTGTATATTGTTGACTTCTCTGCAGGACCACAACCAGCCATGTGCCTACTTGCAAAAGCTTCAGAAGGCTGGCTATGGCATCGACGACTTGGTCACGCAGGCATGAGGAATTTGCTGCGCTTGCGAAGAAGAAGCATGTCATTGGCATTGAGAATGTCAAATTCCTCAAGGATCACTTATCGGAGAACTGTGAAGCTGGAAAAATGACCAAGGCCAAGCATCCAGCGAAGACTATCATGACCACTACTCGCCCCTTCGAATTACTTCACATGGACCTCTTTGGTCCCAATCATTACTCAGCTGTCACTAATGATGCATCACTATATGGCTTTGTTATTGTTGATGATTACTCTCGTTACACATGGGTACACATTGTTACTTACAAAATCAAGTGCAGGAAATCTTCAAGCGATTTTCCTCGAGGGCTTCAACCAACTTTGGTGTGAAGATCAAGCACATCGGGAGTGACAATGGAACTGAGTTCAAGAATTCCGGTCTTGATGACTATCTTGATGAACTTGGTATTACTCATGAGTTATCTGCTCCTTATACTCCTCAGCAAAATGGCGTCGTGGAGCGCAAGAACAGAACTCTTGTTGAGATGGCTCGCACTATGCTTGATGAATACAAAACGCCTAGTCGTTTCGGATTGAAGCAATTGACACTGCGTGCCACATCATCAACAGTATATCTTCACAAATTCTTCAAGAAGACTGCCTATGAACTCCTCACGACAAGAAACCTCATGTAAGTTATTTCAAAGTCTTCGTGCTAAATGCTGGATTAGAGATCCTCATCACAACTCTAAATTTGCACGAAAGCACATGAAGGTTTTATGCTTGGTTACGGAAAGGACTCGCACACCTCAGAGTCTTCAACATCACTCTACACAAGATTGTTGACCTTTGTAGATGTGCGGTTCGATGAAACTAATGGCTCGCAAAGAGAGCACCTACCTTCTGTGTTAGGCGAACCAGCACCGAGGATTCTATAAGGTTCAAGGCAAGCGAGGATGTCATTCCTCATGAAGAAACTGCTGAAGAATTCATTCATGTCTGAGAAGAACGTCGAGTGATGCACTGAAGATAATGTGAAGAAAATGGTGCTGAGGAAAATGATCAAATTCCTCAAGACAACCAGCTCATCCTCGCGTTGCAAAAGAAGTACAAGTGGAGAAGATCATCGATGACATTAAAGCGCCAGTCCTCTCACTCGCTCAAAAGCTTCACATTTATCTAACTTTTGTGGGCACTATGCTTTTGTCTCTATCACAGAGCCCACTAAGGTAGATGAAGCATTTCGAGCGGAGTGGATTCAGGCCATGCAAGAAGAATTACATCGATTCGAGCTCAACAACATCTGGGAACTGGTCAAACGTCCAGATCCTCGCAAGCATAATATCATTGGCACAAAGTGGATCTACCGCAACAAGCAAGATGAAAATGGTCTTGTGGTGAGGAATATGGCACGACTAGTAGCTCAAGGCTACACGCAGGTTGAAGGAATTGATTTCGATGAAACTTTTGCACCTGTTGCTAGACTTGAGTCTATTAGATATTACTCGCCTATGCTAACCATCACAATATCACTTTATATCAAATGGATGTGAAAAGTGCATTCCTCAATGGTAAGCTTGAGGAAGAAGTATATGTTGCTCAACCCCGGTTTTGAAGATCCAAAGAATCGACAAAGTCTTGAGACTAAATAAGGCCCTCTATGGCCTCAAGCAAGCCCCTCGGCGTGGTATGATACATTGAAGGAATTATTCGTGAAGAATGGCTTCACACCGGTTCACTCGATCCTACTCTTTTACTAAATCTTATGATGGTGAACTGTTTGTGTGCCAAATATATGTTGATGATATTATCTTTGGATGTCTTGACCAACGTTATAGTGATGAATTTGCCTATATGATGAGTGAAGAATATCAAATGTCTATGATGGGAGAGTTGAAATTCTTCTTAGGTCTTCAAATTAAATCAACAACACAATGGCATATTCATATCTCGGAGAAATACCTCAAAGATGTCCGAAGAAATTCGGCATGCAAGATTGCAAAGGTGTCAAAATTCCTATGCCCACAAATGGCCATCTATGCCTCGATGAAAATGGTATTGACTTGATCACAAGCTATACCGCTCCATGATTGGTTCTTTATTGTACTTATGTGCATCTAGGCCAGATATAATGCTTAGTGTTTGCATGTGTGCCCGATTTCAAGCTACACCGAAGGAATCACACCATAAGGCTGTGAAGCATATTCTTCGATATCTAGCTCACACACCAACACTAGGATTATGGTACCCCAAAGGCTCTACTTTTGATCTCATTGGATATTCGACTCGACTATGTTGGTGATCGTGTGGACCGCAAGTCAACATCTGGTACTTGTCATTTCCTCGGACGATCTTTGGTCTGTTGGTCCTCGAAGAAACAGAACTGCGTATCACTGTCCACTGCGGAAGCTGAATACATTGCTGCTGGCTCGTGTTGTGCTCAATTGCTATGGATAAAGCAAACCCTCAAGGACTACGGCATCAACGTGAAGAATGTGCCTCTCTCTTTGTGACAATGAGAGTGCCATCAAGATTGCTCACAACCCAGTTCAGCACTCGAAGACAAAGCACATTCAAATTCGTCATCATTTTCTTCGTGATCATGTGTTGAAGGGCGACATCTCCATCGAGCACGTGAAGACTGAAGAACAGCTAGCTGATATCTTCACTAAGCCCTTGGATGAGAAGAAATTTAGCAAGTTGCGGTGTGAGCTAAATATCTTAGAATCTTCGAATGTTCTTTGAAAAGGACACACATCCTAACACTTATGCAAAATTGATGACTTAGATGTGCAACACATGAAGAAACGTTTTTCTTCAACCAATGAAGAATAACACTCTAAGTGTGAAGAAATTGATTCTCAGAACCCTACGACAATTGTACGCGGTGTCTGAAATCATCATTCTTATACGGTGGGTCACGCCACCACCAAAGTTGAAAATCTTCAATTTGAGTTTTTCCTCAGTTTTGAAATTCTTCAGTTTTTCAAATTCTTCAACTTTGCAAAATCTTCACTGTTTCCGTCGTCTTTCTTCATTGACTATATATATATATAGCTATTCCTTCACTGTTTTATGTCCTCTACAGCATTCACTTATAGCTATTCCTTTAAGTCGTTTTTCCTGCTAAGTGAATGTGATCGGACCCTTCCCCCTCTATGCTATACTCAAACCAATCTATTCACAAATTCTTCATGTGCGTTCTACTTTGAAACTCGTTCAAAATCTTCACTGTGTCCTTGACAGCTGAAGAAATTGCAACGGAACGTTAAAACTGATCTTATCCAAATCTTCGTTTTTGCCGCTCAAACCGTTCCGCATCCCACAATGCATTACTTTATTCACCCACGATCGTACACGATCTCCACTACACAGTACGTGGGTGACACATGTCGTGAGAAGGGAAATGGTCAGGGGCATGTTCGTCCTAAATCTTCGGGCGATCCGTTTTTCACCGTGTCTATAAATACCCCTCTCCCCTTCCTCACTCTTTTACTCTGCTCGATCTCTTTCCCCCGCTCGAGCTCCTCAAACCCTAGCGCCGCCGCTACTCCATCGTCGCCGGTGAGGAAAAGCTTCACTGCCTTGACCTCGTCGCCGACGTACTCGCGCCGACCGCGGAAATCTTCACTCCGCCGTCGCCGTAGCTGATTTCCTCTGCCAAGTTAGGGCGTGGAAGATCTGAACGGACGAACTTCCCAACTGTTCTTCTCAGTTCTCGTGTTCTTCACTTCGGGTAATTAAAAGTTACTTTCATTACTCGCTTTGATTCTCAAACCTTCTTCAAAATCTTCAAAGGTGTTTATTCTTCAAATCCTCACACATATGAACACCTCAAATCTCTTGATTCGTTTCTCTAAGCAATGTTTTTCTTCAAGATTCCTCAATTGTGTGGATCCTCGATCTATACAACTCTGGAACCTAAGACAAAGAACGCTTAGTGAAATTCTTCAAGGCTCATCTGGTCAAAATCCTCAAAACTTGTTCTTTTGAAAACCTTACGAGAACGCATATGACCTCTCCAAATTCCTCGCACCTATACTCTGTTCACGGTACAAATGTCCGCTGCTGAATCACTAGGTTCTCATCAACTTAACTCATTTGCAGCGTTCCTCGAAGAAAACTGCACACTTCTTGAGAAAACTCAATTGTTCAATTTCCTCAATCAAGAAAATGGCAGACGGTAAGAAGCCATGAAGGGAGGAAAGAAACCTGAGGTTATGACAGTGTTTGAAATCCACGAGGAAATATATCTGACTCGCACACCGGATGAAGAAAGCAAAAATCAACGCAAGGTGCGTATTGTAAGATTGAGCGGAGATGGGCACGGAATGGAGGAATATAGATATGTAACTCCTAAGTACATGAAGAAATTCGCTCTTAATCCTCAATGTCCAAGAGCTCCTTTGGCACTGCCAAGTAGCTGATCCCACAAGCATCAAACGAGGTGAGGACTTTCACGATGAATGGGCTAAGCGTCAAGCAAAATTGGCAAAGCAAGCAAAGGAGGCGGTGAAGAAATTCAATGAGGATTCTGCTGCTGCTATCGCCATCGAGGTCTCGGTCAAACCGAGGAAATCAATGCAAAAGAAGCCTGCTCATAAGCCAAGTGCTTCATCATCTGCGCCCTCACGCCAAGTTCCTCGGCAGCACCTCCAAGCAATTTCCTCACCGCTGCCGTTCCACCAAAGTCCTCAACAGCTCCGTCAAAACCTTCAGTTCTGTGCACCTAGCTACATGTCAAAGGACTGCTGGCTTTTCAATTGCCTCAGGCATTTCTGCAAGTTCCTCAGCTGCTCCCATTTCTTCATCGGGCCCGGCTCAGCTGAAGACCAAAGCAACAGCTGGACGAGGTCCTCGGCCTAGTCCAAGGACGAAACAGGTTGTACTCGATGTGCCATCCGATGATGAGGCATCTGATGAAGAACTTGCGGAAATCATCAGAGATCGTCAAGTGAAGGCCGCTAGAGCCAAAGGTACATCTGTGCCACTGCTATTGGATCCGAAGAAAGTCCTCGACTTTATTGATCTCGGCACAATGATCCCAATACCCTCTCGCTCGATCTTCATCGACACTGGTCAAAGTCATGCGTTGACTCACTTCATCGCTGAAGAAAATGGAAGTTTGAGAAGGCAAGGGAAATCAAAAGGCTCAATACAGGAAGGAGAAGTTCTCGAAGAAAACGTTGTCAAGATGACACCGAGGAGCTTCTCCAAGTCCAAACTGAAATTCAAGACCTCGGCAAAACTTTGATTCATACTATGCTGATTGGCAAGGAGCCAAGACCAGATTAAATCAACCGACGAAGAAATTCACAAGTGTTGCTGCCCGATTGCAACATGAAATTCCTCGGTGGAGCCTCGGCTCAGCCTCTTGAAGAAAATGCCAGCATCACTGATGACGTTCAGCCTGCTGAAGAAAATGCTGATTCCAGGGCTGATAATCCCATACCAGCCGCTGAAGAAATTGCCAGGGCACCCACTAATGGTGCGCCTGAAGACATTGCTCAAGACAGGGGAACTACATCAGTTGCTCCTGAAGAAACTGAACCAAATTCCTCAGCTCCTCCTGCGCCAACTCCAACTCCAATTCTTCCATCCGCTTCGATGTGAAGAAACCAAGGCTGCGAGAGCGAGCTGCTGTGAAGAAAAGGAAAGCATCAGCTGCGTCAGATTCTTCGGCTGCGAAGAAAATGAAGCCAATGACCAGCTCATTCGAAAATCTGATTGATGCTGTTCCAATTTCCTCCATACCATCAAAGGAAGTTGTTCCTTTTGGAGAAGACTATGAGATCCCAATCGGATCTGATGAAGAACATCAGTCTGCTGCTTCGTCAGAGCAGGTTGATGAAGAAATTGAAGTGGATGCCATCCCTTCAACCCCAGTTATTCCCTCATCAGACTATGAAATTCCTCAGGCCGGTGCTGAAGAAATTGAAGATGAAGATGTGGATATTGGATGCACCACTCCAGTGATAAATGATGACTTTTGGGAAAGTCAGCATCCCAATACTCCTCTCTTCACCCCGCTCCAACAAGTTCCTCAGTCTCCTGCTCAAACAGTCCAAATGGACTCTGAAGAAAGTCAACCCACTGGTTCTGTGCATGAAGAAATTCCAGCCACTAGTGCTGATGAAACTGCTGCTGCTGCTAATCCTCAGACTGCACCTGTTGAGGAACAAGAAATTCCTCAGCCTGAAGAACCTGAACTTACTATTCCTGAGGTGGTGATGCAACTCACTGACATCCCTCTGCCCAAGCAAAAGAATCCGTTTTCAAGCAAGCAAAAGTTCAAGGCTGAAGACTTCTTTGCCGAGCACGTGTTCTTCACTGAATATAATCCATATGATTCTGCTCGCATTAGGAAGAGGCGTTTCTGGACTGCCAGCCAAGCCAACTTCTATTCCTCAGTGCTCTTCAACAAGGATAAAATCTTTGATCATGCTCATATTCCTCATGTGGATATGGAGTCGCTGCCAGGCTTTGAACCAGTCCTCAGTGTTCTTCACGACGCAGGACTTCTAAATTTCTGCACTGATATCTGTGACTGGAACGAAGAGCTAATTCTTCAGTTTTATGCAACGCTTCACATCACCGGAGACGCTGAAGATGTGAATTCATGGGTCTTAGATTGGATGACTGAAAACACTCACTACAAGGCACCAGCAAGTGAATCGCTTCGTGCCCTACCACTCAGTCCTCCGCTTGATGGTGCATGTCGTATCTACGAAGAAAAAGAACTTTCAAATCACTATATGCAAGTGTTGATGAAGCCTTTGAAGCCAAGGCAGGCCCCAAGAACCAAATTCCTCGTCAAGGAATTATTATATGTGCCTCGGACAGTCTATCGAATTCTAACGAAGACTATGAGTCCTATCAAAGGTCACGACTCGAACGATGAAGAAGTCGTTGGCATCATGAAGAATATGCTTTTCAACATCATCCATGGCGTTCCCGTAAACTTCCATGATTTCTTCATGAGGACTCTGGCAAACATAGCCATGTCACCATTTGAGCTGAAGCCTTATGCGCCTTGGATTATGAGATTCATCAGGTCAAGGTCTTCACTCAATTACAAGGTTGATACTTTGAACCACTGCAGCTACTTGCCCCCGATTGAAGTCCTCAAACGGACAATTACCACAGCTGATGACAAGGGCAAGGCCACTGCTGTGATCGATGAAGGCATTCGTCCATTGGATGGACAGTTTCGCAAAGCAGCATCCTACTCCACCAATGATGACTCTGTCACACATGACTCAGCAGCAAATACCTCAGTCAAGCAAAGTCCTCAAGCTACTGCACCCAGGGTGATGACTGATCGTGAATTACTCCTCAGTCTTCATCAGAAGGTTGATCGTAATCATAAGTGGGTCAAACGTCAGTTTGGTACTCTTCTTTACAACATGACCACCACACACAATGCAGTGAAGAAAAACCACTACTACCTTCATGAAACCTTCAAGCGGACCTGGGCTGTTCTTTCACATGTATACAGTGAAGAAGAACTGACATCAATGGGACTCAAGGAAGAATTTGACTGGTCTGCACCTCCTCCGAAGAAATTCAAGAAGGTCAAAGTTCCTTCCTTAGTGGCCAGCTCCTATTCTTCATCTCGCGACACTGATGAAAATGAAGATTTGGAAGATACCGCGGCTGGTCCTACTTCAACAAACAACCCCGACAATGCTGGCGCTCCGTCTTCAACTTGAAATTCTTCAAGAGCGTTAGTCCTCAGTTTCGATCCTTTTGGTCATTTGATGACAAAGGGGGAGAAATTTGAGTTAGTCTTCAAGCGGGTCTAGTGTTTGTCTATATACAGTATTTTATTAAGTTAAAACTCTCGTTCTTCTGAAACCTTTTATTGGATCGAGTTGTAATCTTAAACCCGATGGTGCTTTGATACTTTTGATGCATTATGCTCTTGCTCTATGCTCTGATTATAGTAGTTATGCTCTGATTCTCGTGAGCTCTTTGAAAATCTTCATAGCAAATCGATTTGGGCTCTGATACTCTTGATGCGTTACATTGCATAACATCAAGCACCATATTTCATCATGCATTTCAAATTCTTCATACTATATGTTAAATGCGTGTATGAATTACAAGATATAGGGGGAGATCTCCATGATTCAATTCTTCAAATGTGCATTGCCTCAAAAGCAAATTCCTTACTATGCACATCTTCAGGGGGAGTTCTTCTATATCTTGCAATCAAGTTCCTCATTATCAGTATTTACACTTCATATGTTTATCCCCGTTGAAAACTTAACCTATATTGTCATCAATCACCAAAAAGGGGGAGATTGTAAGTGCATCTAGTGCCCCTTAGTGATTTTGGTGTATTGAAGACTTATAGGTTAAGTAACTAATACGTTTGTGAGTGTACACAGGTCTATAAGTCTATGAGGAGTTTGATATTTACAGTGAAAGTCGACCCTAAAATGAAGTTCTTCATCGAAGACTTTGATATTACGAAGACTTTTCGAAGACTTTGAAAGTGAAGAAATTGGTGTGACCCCGAAGACTTGGTATTCATTTGAGGAACATGAAGCGTGAAGACTTTTGTTTTCGTAGTTTCATTTTCTCTTTCTTGAGTCATAGGAAACACCGTACTGTTAAAGGGGGTCGAGGAAATACTAAGGAAAAATTTCCATTTGATGCTCAACTCAAAATCCTACACCTACCAAACCCTTCGAGTGAAGCCTTTGGAAATCTCATACAGTTCAGTCAATTTCTTCAGTGACAGAGACGAAGCTCTTCTGGTCGCTGAGGAATTTGTTCTAACTGAGGAGTTAGGAATTCGCCAGTGCGGATTGCCTACATAGTGAGGAACATGATAGCCCTGAGGAATTTGATATTCAAATTTCCGACCGTTGTTATCTTCTTGCGCCACCTGTCCCAAATATCTTATCCACCTAACGGTCATATCATTGAAGGGCATTTATGTCTTATCATGTCGGGCTGCTCCTAGGCTATAAATAGCCGCCCCTACAACCACTAGCTGGTTGGCTGCTCGAGAGAACTTGACACTTGTCATTTGAGAGCAACCCATCCTCCGAGGACTTTGGCGAAAATCATCAAGTGAGGAAAACCCAAAACCAAACCCTACAAACCCAAAGTGATTGAGCATCACTGAAGAAATTGATCCTGCGTGGATCCGACGCTTTTTACCTTTGAAGACTGTGCTTCTTCCAGACGGTTAGGCGTCAAGGTCTAGAGCATCCAAGAGGAATTGTGGATCGCCGAGTGACCAAGTATGTGAAGGTTTGGAAGTCGCCTGAAGACTTACCACGAGTGATTGGACGAGGTCTACGTGACCTTAGTTCAAGGAAAATACGGTGATGACTTGGTGTCCTGAGCTGCGTGCTCAGTGACTGGGTGTCCGGGACTGTGTGTCCTCGAGTTTAAATACTCAGCCGCTCCAACCAGACGTACAACTGAGACAGCAGTTGGAACTGGTCTACCAAATCATTGTCTTCACCAACCTAACTGGTTCTATTTCCTCAACCCTTTCATTTCCTCATTACTGTGTTGAGTGCTTGTTCATATCTGTGTTTGAAGACTTTGACTGAAGACTTTCTCAATTTCCTCAGTTCAATTTCTTCAGTCTGTTTGTCTTCATCTTGTGTTATCCTGTGATTACGCTTTCTGTACTCCGTGATTGTCTCCATTTCATCATGATGACAATGCTTGTAATCTGTTATGCTTACTTCTGAGTACTTATTCCGCTGCAAGTAGTTCTTCGCTAAGGAATTTCCTCACCGGCAAATTCCTCAGTGAAGAATTCATAAAAATCGCCTATTCACCCCCCTCTAGTCGATATAACGCACTTTCAGGATGTACCATCTTGAGGAGGTCAACCACAACGGTATTGTGGTTGGGCTCCTCGCCACGTTCACTAATCCTTTCGATGCTTTCCATCTCCTCGGGCGAGCGTATTGGGTGGGTTGTGAGTTCATAGCTTTCACAACCTACAATATCTACACCGACTTCAATGGCATCTTCCCCAACAACGGCGTTATGCACACGCTCCCGTACCCCATCAACAATGGGGGGGAGGAGTGAAGGGCGGCGCCCGGAGGAGCGAGGTGGCCCCAGAGGAGGAGGAGAAGAAGAACCCAAAGAACCCGCGTTTGGTGCCCCCCTATCTATCTAGCGAGATCTATCGTATTAGTTTTTTTAGGTTGTAATCGTTAAGCTACTATTATTAAGTTTTATTAGTACTTTAAGTTGTAAGGCTATCGTGGAACTATGGGTTGGAATCTTTATGCTTCTATATAATCGTTATGCTACTATATATATTGTGTGTTTTAGTGCTATTTTTGTGGATTGCTATGGGTTGTTTTTGCTTATTATTAGTGTATTGCTATGGGTTGCCACGGGCCCGGATTTCTAGACCCAGTCACCACACAGGCGCCCTCACACACACACCATCTTCAAAATATTGGCCAAACCATGGACATGCAACTAGGAGCCCCATGCAAACCCACTATGGACATGGGAGGAAATGCAAACTAATTTACTTGGGCACTTCATGCAAGCATGCAACTCATTTAGTTCATGGAACCGTAGACATGCATTAGTTTTGGGCAAAAATGATCCATCACAAAATTTAGTGCAAGAAAAGGCCAAAATTGAAACAAGTAACATTTTATTGGGCCCCATTTTATTTGTCAAGTGAGAGGTGGGCGGGCTGGTGCCCCTCTGGCGGGTGGGCTGGTCACGGCCCAACATCTATTCAACAACCCAATTTTGTATTTTACTAGAAACTGAATTTGGGTGTGTACTCTTATAACTGAAGAACAAAAACAGAGGAAACATAGCATGAACACTGAATAATTTGTGTTCCAAATTGCTGCTTCAATTCAGATACATAACTTGGCATGGCGCATGATCACATCCTCTACCACGACAGGCCTAAATGCCCATTTTAATGATGGATGAACAACAAATAAAACAAAAACAGAGCAATGATACAACAATAGAACCCCCCTGCCATGATATTTGCTTGCTTCGCAAATTGATCATCTGCATTAGATGTTTCTTGATCTTCTTCAGTTGCTCGGTCAGTTCGGACTCGCATGCAGTTCAGCATTGCGCGCATACATCGCCATCGGCACGACTCTGCCGCCCCTCCGCCCGAGCTCCCGTATTCTCCACAGCAATCGCGGCATCCCACCCAAATTGAGCTCCAGGTTGCGCCACACTCGAATCAACGTAGCCCTCAAACTGAATCCTATCAACATATTCATCAATCCACTCGAAATGGTAACATTTCTTCAAGATCTGAAAAGAACAACATGAACCCTAAATCCCAAATTCGAGAAGAAAAAACAAAATATGGAGAAATCAAAGCAAAAGACAGCGAAAGAACGGGCTAAGAACTAAGATCTAACCTTGCCATCCCTTCCTGTCATTGGTTTGCTCAAGCATTCACAAATTCCGCCCTAAGATTGCCATTGTCATCCCTCTTAGTGACCAACCGTTTAAGAGGGTGCAGGGCAAGGCAGTCGAGGCACCTTGTGAGCAGCACTGGTCCATACTGTCGCCATTTTGAGTGTGCGGCGGAGGAGGTAGACATTTGCGCTAGGTCGCCGGAGAAGAGAAAGATTGGGGAAAGGGGATGAATGGGCGGCGGCGGGCGGACGGGCACGGGCGCTCGTCTCTTCTAGCTGCGAGGAGGTGGGTCCCGTGAATAGACAAGTGGTTGGTCCCGCGCTTGCGTGGATAAGTGGTGGGTCCAGCCCCCAACAGGTAACGAGGGCATCAGTTGAGTTTAACAGCCATGTCGTGTGTGGGCTATTTACCTGCTCAAATGTGTCGCACCACAGCCATTCGCTCAAACTACGTCGCACTCTTGCCAATTCACCTCAAAAACGTCGCACAGGAGCTATTGGCCCGTAGCTAGCTGGTGGGAGATGCCTCGATTGGAGACATCAAATAATAGATATATGTGTATTTGTGACTAAGAGTTAGCCAACAAGGGTTTAACAACATTACAGAAACAGTAGAAGTACAAATGCAGAGCAGAGAGAGCTAGCTAGCTAGCTGCCTGAGCTGCACCGGCATGCGTGGTGCAGCCTGTAGCCTTCTAATTTGCAACCATGCAATTGGAGATGACTTCTGAATTTGTTTTGTTTCAGGAGGTTGAGAAGTCAGACATCTGGATTTTGGTGTAGAACACATGTTATGCTCTGGGTATGATGAGTAGTTTAGAGCTCATTGACTAGTACTAAGCTCTGCCCCTGCCGTTGCTCTTGGGTCATTTTGAAGAATTATTTACAGCTTCTAGAGAATCTTAGTTGTTGCTGTCTCACCTGGTTCTGAGCAAATAAAAACAGTATTTGTTTTGTGTGATCTTTCCCAGGAATATGAAGTTCCAAGAGCAAGAAACAGTATAACTGGAGGCAAGAGAAGAACTTTCTGTCATATACCATCAGGATAGCAAAGCTGATACAATTTTTTAAAGCAATGCTTGTTCAGTTGTGATCCTTAACTCCTTCACACTCATTCTTACTGGTCATGCACTAGAAATGATCATGTCATCTTATGTGTCACTTCATATGTATGTATGTCTCTCGTAGATGCGCCAGATTGACAAATATGTGTGCCCGGGAAGGGTCTAGTTTGACATGTACTCGAATATTTCTGCAACTGATGGTCTAGCTTGGCACGTACTCCCTCCGTCCCGAAAAACATGTCGCGGAGGTAGTACATTTGATTTTTTGCATTTTAGTCCTTCCACTTTCAAAACTCTAGAAATTAAGCCCCCATCTCCCTCCTCCCGTCGCCCGCGTCGCCACGGCCAACCGCCGCAGTTCCTGAGACACCGACGAGCCCACCCACGAATAAGACCTCCGCTGCCCACGAGGAGGATCTCCGCCGCCCGCCCACGAGGACTCCGCCGCCCGCCCAGGAGGAGGATCTCCGCCGGCCACCGACAAGCGGGTCCTCCGCCGGCCACCGACGAGCGGGTCCTCCGGCGCCCACCGACGAGCGGGTCCTCCGGCACCCACCGACGAGCGGGTCCTCCGGCGCCCACCGACGAGCGGCCTCCACCACCGACCGCTGCCGCGCTGGTCCACTCCGCCCACGACTCCGCCGCTCACTGCCGCCGCGCTGGTCGCCGTGCTGGTCCACTTTGGCTCGCTGGCTGGTTGAGGTGGTGGTGGCGGGCGACGCCTCTGCTGCCGACGCCCTCCGATCCCCGCCCCCGACCCCCGAGGCCTCCGGCTCTACCTCTGCTACTCCGCTCTGATCCTGCAGCTGATACAGAGTGAAATTGATCCGCAGCTCGCTTGTCAGTGCTCCTCTGTTGATACAGAGTGAAATTGATCCGCAGCTCGATATTCGTGTTGACCAGCAGCAGCAGAGCTCTAGTAGCAGCTGCCTTGTGCTCCTCTGGCCTGCTCCTTGTGTTGCCGCCAGAGCTCGTGTTCCTAAGGAAGGAAGAAGGTAAAATTCAGTTTAAATGTCAGGTTTCAGTAAAATTTACTCTCAATTTTCATGGTGAAACTGGTAGTCATGTGAAATTGAATGTTTGTCTAGATCAATTATTGCTAGCATTGTGGAATTAGAGCAGATAAGCCAATTTTGAACATACGCAATCACTATACTTTGCTAACTGTCAAACTGTTATGTCAATGAGCATATGCAGTCACTAATCATATGCAAATTTGGAGTACTGCTGGAATTACTCTAGTTTGGAGTACTCTAGAAATCAAATTTGGAGTGCTGCTGGAACATGTTTGCACTTCTTGTTTAATCTCTCTGCAGGACATGTGTAGGCAAGTGCCCTGTTTTACTCACTGTCAAAAAGTGCCCTATTTTACTCACTGCAAAGCAAGTAATCCTCCTGCCCTGTTTTACTCACTAGAGCAGATCTTCTCAGCTGAGGTCCCTAATTAACTTGTCTAAGTACCTACACAAAATTCCCCATGGAGAAAAGGATCTAGCTCCTCCTACACATGTATAGATCAATCAATGTAGTTCTTCCCTGGATGTACTACTAGCTGCGAATCTTTACTGGAGAGAGATCATAAGCAAAAGGTTCCAAAGAATACTCAACATGGATGTTTTGCTGCCATGACCTGTGTTTGCAAATGTTTCAGTAAACATGATACTCCCTAGAATTCAGTTAAACTACTGCACAAAAAATTCAGTTATGAGCATATCTTTGTAAATACGTTCACAGGAATCTAGTTCACCTTGTGGGAAAATCTAGCCAACCTTGAGTAAAATCCACACCAAAAGAAGCAAGCAAGCAAGAAAGGATCAAGACATGGTCAAAATTCAGTTAAGATACATACAGTAAAATCTGAGTTGGATATTGTCACAGTACAACTGAGTTGATCCAGACTCAAGTCTGGGTTTTTAAATGCAAAATATGGATGAACATTGGTGATTACCACTACACTACATCCAATTGTATTGTGTTTAGAGCAAAGTGTTTGGCTACAAAAAATGGCTTATGGTTATGGTTAGAGCAAAGTGTTTGGCTGCCATGGCAGCATTTCTTGTTTGGCTACCGTGGCAACCAAACTAGAAATGGTGCCATGGCACCTATTTCTTGTTTGACTTGCATACTCATTTTGTGTGTGTATATTCTTGTTATGGTACCATGGTGTACTCATCTTTTGTCATTGATGGCAGGAAACATAACTATGGATTTGAACTTGATGCCTCAAAAGGAAGAACATGAAACTATTGATTTGAACTTGATGCCTCAGGAGGAAGACGATGAAGGTATTAATTTGAATTGGATCCTGAACAGGAGGAACCTCAAGTGGCGAGAGAATGGAACTATGGATTTGAACTTGATGCCTCAAGAGGAAGACGATGAAGCTATGAATTGGATGCCTCCAGAAGATGAAGGGAAAGAGGACGAAGCTCAAGAGGAAGAGGATGAAGTTATGAATTGGATACTTCAAGAGAAGAGAAGAGAATTGTCAGATAAGGAGAGGCATGGTGTTTACTTCGCTTTGCTGGTAATCGAGCTCAGAGATGGGTCTGTTCAACCAGACGACAAGGTGCTAGTCTCAAACCTGTTGGACATAAGTGTACGATCTGTCGAAAGAATCTGGGAAAAAGCCAAAAAGCAAATTGCCGATGGCAAAGAAGTAGATGTCTCAAGCAAGAAGCCAGGAAAATCTGGCCGAAAGAGAAAGGAGCTGGATCTAGAGAGGACCTCAACAATCCCACTAAATAAAAGAAGAACAATTCGATCTCTGGCACGGTCTCTAGGTGTGGCCCGATCGACCCTACATAAGAGGTTCCAGTTGAATGAGCTCAACCGCATCACAAGCACCGTGAAGCCTCACCTCAAGCTAGAGAACAAGCTTGCGAGATTGAAATTTTGTATGTCCATGGTCGATGACAATTCAATCTCAACTTCTCGGGCTATGTTTAAACCAATGACGAATATGGTTCACATCGATGAGAAGTGGTTTGACATGACGAGAGTGAAGAATAGTTACTATGTACTTCCAGGAGAACCTGAGCCGAAGCACCGTGTCAAACACTCACAGCATTGGGAAGGTGATGTTTCTAACAGCTGTTGCCAGGCCTCGATATAACAATGAGGGGGAGCTAACCTTCGACGGGAAGATTGGCATTTGGGCATTCGTTGAAGAGACTGAGGCGAAGCGGACAAGTCATAACAGAACAAAGGAACAAAAGTGTTGACATCGATGAAAGTAACTAGGCACGTGTGCGAGAGATTATCTAATCAATAAGGTTATCCGGCAATTCAGGATAAGTGGCCCGACGATGACGAGGAGCAACAATATTCATCCAATAGGATAATGCAAAGCCCCATGTCCTTCCCAATGATGTAGCTTTTCGAGAAGCTATGGAACAAACTGATCTTGACATCCGATTGCTACAACAACCCCCAAATAGCCCTGAGTTAAATTGTTTGGACCTCTGCTTCCATACCTCTCTCCGATCTCTAACCCATTGCGGGTAACCTACAAACATCCGAGGAACTGATGCAGGTGTGGAAGAGGAATTGAGAACTACGATCCCGACAAATTGCGAAGCTTTATCACATTAGAAGCAGTTATGTTTGAAGTTATGAAAGACAAAGGAGGAAATCAATATAAGTTGCCCCACTTGCACAAGGATCGCATTCAGAATGCTGGTAGGGAAATCATCAGTGTATATTGCGACAGTCGGGTAGTTGTTGATACTAGGGCCATTATAGAAGAAATGGAAATTGCAATAGGAAAAGAAAATGAAAGGAAAGAATTGGCTAAAGAAGGGAAAAGAAAGAAAAGTAAAGGGAAGGGAAGGGAAGAAGTGGCCAGAGAAAGAATGTAGTCAAGAGGGGGCAAAGAGGCCCTTATGTCATGTAGTCAGGTGCTCCTTGTGTATGTCTTGTGTAATCTTGTGTCAAGAGGGTACAAAGATGCCCTTATGTCATGCCCTTGTGTATGCCTTGTCTAATCCTTGTATATCAACTCCTTGTTGGAATTTATTGAAATTATCTGGGTTATTTGGATTAATTGAATTATCTGGGTTATTTGAATTAATTTGGGTCATTTGGATTTATTTGAATTATTTGAATTGATTTGGATTAATTCTAGTTATTTGAATTAATTTGGGTTAGTGGGCTGAAATTTTTGCTTGACAACTACAGAAACTAATGAGGCAAGCAAGGCCTTTGCTAGTCCCATATCATCAGTAGATGATATGGTATGAGATTATCTCCTACTGCAATTGCAATCTAGCTTTAGTAAAAAAGCAAGAGTCCCAAAATGAACGAATACGAGAAAGGTGAGGTGTTTACAGTGAAAGTCATGTTTTATATCTGACTACTAGCGGGGTTTTTTGTAAAAATGTACATTAAGTGGCAGGAGGTACCTCTGTGCCATTCATCTTCAATCCAATGGCCCAGAATGCGTTTTTCTATTTTTGCACCACAAGTGCAGATTTTATACTAGTTGGTCCCACATCAAGCCAGATGGCCTTTGCCGATGAACGGACGTGACAAATTGCCTACGCTTAGCGACAGGGCGACCGGCGTGTATAGCGGAGTATGATGCTCTGGACGAATGTGCAATACATGCATTTGTAGCTGACCACTATCGTGTCATGAAGGCCATGCAGTTAACTAAGATACTTGTCGTACTAGTAAGTTCGCACGTGCTGCATTCGGTGCTGGGTTAAGTGTCCTCGCACAAAAGTCACGGCAAACGCCTTCCAAAAAAGTATCCTATATCTGGACACAAAATAGGTAGCTATAGATCGGATTCAGCGGTGGAGTCTTGAGCCAATTGACCGACGGTGCATCGGTGTAGTGTCAGGATCGAACGCGACAGTGTGGTCCGATCCGGGTGGGAGTAGCTGGTGGCCGTCCATCCCATTTTTGGTTTTGTCACACCCCCTTGGAAATCCCGGCAGATTAGTAGCCGCGTACGTTCCTCGTTTCGGTGCCGGATTAAACAGCCTACGTACGCTAGCATTCGTACATACGTACATATGCCTTTCTTGATATAGATCGGTGCTTGCATGCATGCTACTCATACCTTCAACACAACTCTAAATAGGAGGCGACCTATAATTACCGTCTTAATTATATGGTAGTACATGTGTTACTAGTACTCCTTCCGTTTCTTTTTACTCCGCGTATAAGTTTTGGTCAAAGTCAAACTATACAAAGTTTGACCAAATTTATATTAAAAAATATGAAGATCTACAATACTTAAACTATATAATATGAAAATACATTTCATGGTGCATCTGAAAATGTTGATTTCATATTATGAATGTTGATATTTTTACTATAAAGTTAGTCAAACTATATATGCAAAGCTTGACTTTGACCAAACCTTATATGCAGACTAAAAAGAAACAGAGGGAGTACTATGATTTAATTCTAATCAATGTGCACTCCAATTCGTCATTAACGTACGTACTGATGCTATCGATCCAGCTAGCTAGCCCCGCTTACTGTTTCGTATTAACGTGCTGCCTTTTTCTCGAGAGCTCGCTCAGAGATCGCCACGTAACGAGCAGGATGAGTCGATGATGCATGACATCGCAACGGCCGGTTAATGAGTTCGCGGGCCAACTACAACCCAACAAGTGCAGCATAGTTTAATTAAGCACATGCATGCACGTACAATACTACGATTCATTCATTCTATGAGCATGTTACCAACAAGTTCAGGAACTATTAAGGGGTTGCTAGTGCTAACAGTACCCTTGTAGAATGTACTACTCTATATAGTTTGTGTTATGGTCCCTAACTAACATGGTTACTTAATTAGCATATGCATGGTTTATACGGGTGTGCCTCCTAGCTAACAAACATACAATATCTTTTTCTTCTTCTCCTAAGCCGGTCATGTGTACCTATATATCAACATATTACATATGTAACTGCAAGTCCAATTTTCTAATTTAACAAATTAACTAACCGATAGGAATATTAGTAAAGCACAGTTTCCTTTTGATTTGTCTTTTCTTTAGGATTTAAGTAAGGGTGTGGCTAGGTCTCAGTCGACATAGACTTAACCAAATCTCAATCAAGTTACATAAAATGCAAGAAAGAAAAATCATTTTTTTCACAAATCTTACGAATATAGCATCGACAGACACATAACCATGTCTAAATCGACTAAGATTTATCAAGACTGTTTAAGTAATTGTAATGTTAATTCATTTGGTGTCGGTCCGCATGAAAAGTCGCTGCACCATTGCACCCTAGCATGGATGTGGTTTGCATTTTATATATCAATATATGTCGACCTGAAACCACCTGCACAGACGTTGACGTTGCATGATCTTTTTTTTTTTTTTTGAGATGCGTTGCATGATCTTTGGGGCCGTTGGGTTGCTCACATGCATCAACTACTACGACAGCTTGCCAACCGGCCCCCAACTTTGAAAAGCCTCGGATGATTGAACGGTTCGATTTAACTAGTAAAGTACAAGTACTCCAGGAATATCCACACGAGCGGACCTAGCTAGTGCATATGTGCTATGTGAATCTTATTTATCATCTAGATGAGCATCTAAATTTTTTACGATGCAACACATGCATTTAACATTCTTGTTTTGAAACAAAAAGTTAAAAGTGCATAGTGATTCTCACGCAAATTGCCGTTCCGGTCGGTAGAGTACATAGGGTGAGGCACGGGGTAAGGTTGTGATCATGGGGTATTCAGAGGAGCATTAGCAACGAATTGAGTACAACCTGAATTGCAGGTTGTCCTTCTTCCCCATTAATTGCATACCTGGGTGCCCTTGTCAGATTCTAGGATATAGGTCTGGGGCTTTGACCCACTACTAGGGCAGGTTGCATCCAAAACGGAGCCATGGGAGATTCACCTCCAAAGTGAGTAATTAAGTTCGTGTTTATCGACTTGTGTCTCTCTAGCCTCCCCGTGTATATGATAAGGTTGCATATTTTGCTAGAAGCGGTACATAGCTCATTCGACAAGGATCTACGCATTCCTTATGGAAGGCAGCCAATGGGCGCCATAAGTACCATATGGTAAGTAGGCGGACATCTACTTGACTAAGCAACATGTGGGTCTTTATATTCGTGTCCGACTAAACGAATATAACCTTTATGCTGATATGGGTTTGGAGGATTCACATGGACGAAAGGGGCTTGTGGTAACATCTTATTAAAGCGAAGTACTTGCAGGACCGCCTTCTTCTCGCTTGTAAGTGGAGGAAGGGGTCCCAGATTTGGGAGTCTATCCAATCAATCAAACATGAATCATCTTGGGGTCAGCATCTCCATAGGCAATGGCGTTAGCACCCTTTTCTAGCAAGACACGTGGCTTGGCAGGTATCCACTTTGCACCTATGTTTCAGATATATTTGCAATCTGCTCGGACCCTATGCTTTTGGTTGCCCCGGCTACCAAAATGGGAATGGAACATCTTGTTCCAATGAACATTTGGCCTCGAAGAAACCATTGCTTGGGCCACCCTTCAAACGACCCTCCCACCAGTGTTGTGTCGAGACTCTTCTCTGTTGTCTCATCATATTATGCCCTATGTCAGGCACCAATTCTTGCACGATCGCCTCCCCTTGGGGATGGAGAGGTCCGAGTGACATGGGCCTGGTGACGAGCTATGCCCTCTCAGTGTTGTCACCGAGTTGGAAGCCACATTTTCTTCCCTGCCCTATTGCTTGCTTCTTTTGGAGCTTTGTCCATGAGGTCATGCATGGGGCCTAAGTGATAGGCACCATACCTTGTTGAGTTACCGGATACTCAGGCCAACCGTGCCGATGGAAAGTGACGCCTCATCTAGTGAGTGCTGGGGGCGATGACTTCAACAATTTGGATGACGCATAACATGATGGTCATCTCTAGGTTGTGGGACAGGGATCTGTTAGGCGTTGAGCTCTCAGCCACTTGTGGCCTTTTGTTGTTTTTTTTTCCTATTATTTGGACGTGCTTGTGTTGTTGGCCATCAGGGTTAGTTTTTTTTTCCTTTTGATACTTCAGCTAATTGTATGGACATGGTGAAAGTTTGTTTCATGCGTGGAGTACATAGGTAATTCTCGTAGGAAACGGTTAATATTAAAATTTCAGTATAATTTCCTAAAAGATAGTATTCCCTCCGTTCAATATTATAAGATGTTCTGACTTTTTTCTGGTTCGAATGTATATAAGCGTATTTTAATGTGTTTGATCACTCATTTCAGTTAGTATGTACTCCCTCCCTCTGTTCCGAAATAATTGTCGTTGGGCAACTCCAGTACAATTTCAGCCACGTTACGAAATTAACGCACTTTCCCATTTTACCCTCACTCGTCGCTCTCCTCCCCTTCGCCTCTCTTTTGCCACCACCTCGACCACCTCGCCGGCCACCACCTCGCTCACCTCGCCGGCCACCACCACGCCGGCCTGGCGGCCACCATCACTTCCCGTCGCCGCCATCATTCTTCCGCCTCTACTCACACCCGTCGTCCACTCGCACCCTGCTCCACTCACACCCCGTGTCCAAGGTCAAAGTTCAGATTTTTGCTCCGGCGGCGAGCTTATGGCGACGGAGGAGCTGGATCCGCGTGCGCCTGCTTTGGATCTGGCGACGGAGGTGGTGGATGCGACGTTTGAAGTACACATGGGCCGCGGCCTGCTCCCCGCCGCGGCATGGAGGTCGAGGGGCGGCGCGGCGCCGAGGCCGAGCCTGGTGGTGACGCGGACGACGAACGAGGAGGTGGTGCACGAGCTGCGGCAAGCCGCGCTGGTGAAGGACCTAGGGGCGGCGGGCACGGGAGGCCAAGGTGGGCAGGCGCCGCTAGTGGCTGGAGCAGCTTTGAGCAGGAGGGCACGCCGAGCTCGGCTGGGGCCTCATGAGTTGGGCGGCATCTGGCGGCTCAGGGACGGTGCGCCCTTCGCCGCCCTCCTCGTGGTGGCCGTCCTTGTCCTCGTCGTCTTCACTAGCCGCTTCCTGCAGGGCCCCGACGGTCAGTCTTCTGGATTCTCATGCCCAACCAACCTGGTCTTCTTCTTTCTTGTCCTCTCTCCTCTGTATCGTATCGTCCTGTGTTCTTACTGAAGATTTCTTTCAGCTTCCTCGCGATTCACCCCGGTACATGTGGACGACTCCACACCCCGGACAGTCTCCTCCACGGACCAAGGCAAGAAGATCAAATCCATACGCTCTTCTTCAACATCTTTGCAGTTGCTTGTGTCTTGTTCATCGTTTCCTTGTGATTGTTGACCGCTTGGCTTCCCATGTTCAGACTTGGAGACATCTGATTCGTCAAATCAAGAAGGGGAGGGGGGTGACCAAAAAATTGGTAAGCATAGTGGACATAGGAAATGGGCGGGATTTCCCTTTAGTTACTGAAGCTCGTTGGTTTCTGAATCCAGACCGGATTAGTAAAATTTGATGGTTCGGTTTTGGGGATGCAGAGCTTGATGAATCTTCCATGGAGGCAATGGAATAGCAGAAACAGCCTCAAGAGGACACTCCTGGTGCGGCATTGTTCTCTGTTTCATGGCATAATTTGATTGATCAGCTAGTCTATAAATTCTGAATTCTTCTGATTGGGGACAAAATGTAGAGACCAAACCAGCATCTCATGGCTTTGAGCAGTACATACTGGCTTATGTGGACAACAGTACATACTGATTTGATCAAGTAGATCTTGTAGAGATTTGTGTAAGCAGTAGCAGGAGTAGACAGGTTTAGCACACATGCTTATGTGGCATTGCAGAAAGACAGGTTGTGCAAGATGAGGGAGAGAACAGAATGAATTACTCTGTTCAGGCAATACCCTTGAGTATTGGTAATTTTGTTTATGCTCAGCTTGGTCGATGCCGTTTAAATACTCAGCTTGGCCGATGCCGTTTATCCTCAGCTTGTGCAAGATTGCTGTTCTTCTCTTCTCTCCTTGTTCTTGGAGCAAGTAGCAGCAGACGGATTTGTGTAAGTAGACTTCAACAAACAGATTGGAGCAGACAGGTTTAGCAGGAAAATTGTTTGGTGCTTGCTTGCTTTAGACAGATAGGTTTAGCACACATTCTTGGATGGCAGACAAAAAGGTTGTGCAAAAACACCCCAAAAAAACCATTGATCAACAGGATCAAACTTCATTCCATTCCTTTGTTTTTGAATGTTTAATCTTTTGCCACTCCTTCACCAAAAACACCTTAGAACTACTCTTGTTAATTAACTGAAAAATCTTTTTTAAGCTAATTAACTTAATTTCTTTCTGTTAGGAGTAGGAGTAGTTCTTGGAGTAGGAAGAGGAGCAGTGCAAAGAATTCTCTTCTCTTCTCTTACTCTTCTCTTCTTTACTCTTGCTCTCTTCTCTTCTCTTCGCTTCTCTTCTCTTGGGATTATTATGGATTATGGAGTATCAGAGAGTGATCATACACATGGAGTAGTAGAAATATACACATACAAATGGAGTATGGAGTAAAAATATATGGAATAAAAAATACATGGAGTAAAAATATATGGAGTAAAAATACTTGGAGTAAAAATTTAAAGGGAGTTACACATACAAGTGGAGTTAGACATACTTCAACATACTCCACACAAACAACATACTCCAACATACTCAAATATGGATTATTATAAACATGACAAGCATCACAACCTCATCACAAGCATCACAAGCATCATCACTGGCATCACAACCTCATCACAAGCATCACAAGCATCATCACTGGCATCACAGCCTCATCACTAGCATCACAGCCTCATCGCAAGCATCACAAGCATCATCACTAGCATCACAGCCTCATCGCAAGCATCACAAGCATCATCACTAGCATCACAGCCTCATCGCAAGCATCACAAGCATCATCACTAGCATCACAGCCTCATCGCAAGCATCACAAGCATCATCACTAGCATCACAGCCTCATCGCAAGCATCACAAGCATCATCACTGGCATCACAACCTCATCACTAGCATCACAACCTCATCACAAGCATCACAAGCATCATCACTAGCATCGCAGCCTCATCGCAAGCATCACAAGCATCATCACTAGCATCAGAGCATCATCGCAAGCATCACAAGCATCATCACTGGCATCACAGCCTCATCACTAGCATCACAACCTCATCACAAGCATCACAAGCATCATCACTGGCATCACAGCCTCATCGCAAGCATCACAAGCATCATCACTGGCATCACAGCCTCATCACTAGCATCACAACCTCATCACAAGCATCACAAGCATCATCACTGGCATCACAGCCTCATCGCAAGCATCACAAGCATCATCACTAGCATCACAGCCTCATCGCAAGCATCTGAACCATCGTCTCAAGCATCTGAACCATCGTCTCAAGCATCTGAACAAGCCTCATCTCAAGCATCACAAGCAGCACAGGCCTCATCACTGAACCCTCTCCATTAGATCTAAGTTGTGCAGGGCATTTGCATACACCTCTGGATGGCACGATAATCTTGGAGGTAGTTGCCCAAGCCCCTCAAGCCTTTCCTTGTTTACATGGGGTATTTTCTACCCATTGCCCCCTGCATGGTTTAGGATCTCAATCATGCACGTCTGCAGAGTTAGGAAAATTCTGTTGAGCTTGTAAACGTCATAGCCTTCAAATTCCTCCAAAACACCTTTAATAAGGTCTTGTAGTGTTTTAGGACTCAGACAATCTGTCAGGGATTGGAGCGAGTTGAAAAACCCAAGGTCAAGCACATTCAAATCAGGACTGTTGGGAGGCTGTTGTATTATTTTGATGTGAAGTCCAGTTTTTGCGACAGCTTCTAGAAATTCTGGGTCATCTGGCAAGATATGGGGCTTAGCATTATCCTGCTGAATGTAGATGGTCTGTCCAGCATCACCTTCGGGCCAAACAGCTTGTATTGCTGGCAAGACCTTCTCTATCAGGAACTCCCTCATCACTTTTCTGTCGACCTTTATTGATTTTGTCTCCATTGTACCTCTGGGCCTGTTGTCGCTTCTCCTTTGAGCAGGAACTTCCTTCACGAATGGCCAGATACCGATTTTCCCAGAGAAGCTCACGTTTCCTTCACTGTCCCACCTCGGCCTAGCAACGGCCGTCAATAACATCACCTTGCCAATACAGTTGCCATGTATAGGCCTCGTAGGCTCTTCCTCCCCATCCAGCAGATAATATGTTTTATTCTTCTTTGTCATGTTAAACCACTTTTCGTCGATATGGACAACATTATGCATAGTCTTGAACTTAGGCCTTGCAGTTGCTGTTGTAGCCTCATCAAGCATCGACAAACAAAATTTCATCCTATCCTTCTTATTCTGGTCCTTTAGAGCTGGCTTCACACAATTTGTATGCCTCCTTATCAAGTTTAACATGAACTTTCTATGAAGTGTGGTGGGGCTACATCCCAGTTGCCAGGCAAGTGACCTAATGGTAGACCTTTTGTTTAATGGGATCGTTAGGATTTTTTCTAGGTTAATGTCCTTAGGCTTTCTTCCAGAATTTCCTTTTTTTTTATTAGAAACATCCACCTCTTTACCTTCGCTAATTTGTTCATTGCTTTCTTCCAAATTCTTTGTATATTCCAAACACCCACTCCAAATTTTTTTGCAATGTCTTGCTTATCAGTTCCCAAAAAAGTGCCTCCTCTACTCATACACAGTGTATGCATTGCTACATAAGCAGCAAATTTTTGCTGGTCATTGAGGGTTTTATATTTCCTAGCAACTTGCCCAACACCTATACCAAGACATACAACAGAGAAATGATTAAATGAAATGATCAAGTGATGAAGTGATGGAATGATCAAGTGATGAAATGATGGAATGATCAACTGTAACTGTACCTGGATTTTGAACAATTTCATCTCCTTCCATCCCCTCTCCTGTATCTCCTTCCATTTCATTTTCCGCATCTTCATCCATTTCATCCACATCTTCTGTAGGTGGAGTGAAGTTGAGATCTGGGAGATCCATTTTCTCCTGAAACTTGTTAATTGAAAATGTTCAGTACTCCTACATCTTGAAGCAGTAGTATAAGATGCATCATTAAGCAGTAGTAGATGGTGTAGAGGAGTAGCAGGAACTCCTTTGTCATGCATCAGTAGCATTAAGAGTAGTTTTGCATCAATATCAGCAAAACATTTTCTGTTAATTAAACTAACTGAAACATTTTCTTCTCCTGAAAAACTGGGGTAAAGATTTTGCAGCTACAAGCACATCAATATTTTATTTTGTTGTCATATTTTGCTAAAGGTATGCTATCATAACCAAACATCATGTTCTGCAGCTAGCTGTTGGTGAAGTGTCATTTTCTCACAATATAAGACATCCGGACTCTATCGTTGGTGGTCGAGCAGCCTTAACCAACTTTGTCTTTGCTGATCTACGGCTGAATAATTATGTTGAAGCTTGCTGTTGTGGTCATTCAACTATTTCCAGGTATGATCTAATGACTCGTCGGAAAGAAACCTGTCACAAAGAGCCTTTTGGCTTAACCCTCGTTACATGTGGAAATTTGGGTAATACTTTGAAATTTTGGATGTGTCCTGGTTGCAATTTCCTGAAACCATACAGGTGCAGACTACAATTCTTTCTGGTAGAAAACCATTAATAAAAGAATAGACAAATTGTTATTCTATTCTGTTAAACAAAAACAGGGGTAATAGAATGAATTGGCTTATTCACATTTCACATTCATTTTAGCTAATCATTCTGCCATTTAGTGCTCCATATCAGTGTGCAAGCTTAGTAGTGGTTTATTTTCAGTCATTTATTTGAAATGTCATAGGTCAAGTTGTTTACATGCTGCCGGAGTCCTCTGCTAGTTAGTGCCGACTGTGATGATGTTAAATTGATATTGCATATGTTTCTTTGCTCAGAATCATTGGTTAGGACACTACTCAGAACCATAGGAACAGTATGTCAGAGTGTGACAGATTAGGCTTTTGATGCTTTCCCCACTTCTGCCTTAGATATCTTCAAATACAAAAGTTTGCAGGCTTTGATCCATTTGAAAGGTCAACTTATTTTGGACGACAGTTTGATCTTGGACAGGTAAGCTAGATATTTTCCCCTTCTAACCATTGATGGTCAACAGTTATCATCCTTACTACTCCCTGTTTCAGTTTGAACGTTTCTGGCGAATATTTCACCATTCGACTTACAGAGTGCTGCTTGGCCACAAAGAAAGAGAGATATTAAGCAGACTATGGGTCGAAGAGGTTTTCCCCTTGTCATCCTTTTATTTGTTCAAATTGGCCGCTTAAATAAATTCACGAGTACTAGTCTCTTCTGTCCAAATTTTAACGAAGGTTATGCCCTCGATCTCATTGTGCCGACAGAACCAGTTTAAGCAGAGAGTCTGAGTCCGAGGAGCTCGCCCGGAGGAAGAAGAGATATTCCAGTTTACAATGGTTCAGGTACCTGTCACGGTCACCACATCTCCCTGTTTCCTAACATTCCAGCTACCGGCCTATTTTGAATGAATTTCTGCTATAGAGAGTTTGCGGCTCGTGGGATGGCTACTGGATGAACAAGTAACATGCCAGTGATGCATTGCAAGTTTTGCAGCATTGGTGTATCAAACTATTGTTCATACTAGTACTCCTGTTCAATCAAGATGTTTCCAAAATTACAGGAAATCCAAAATTTATTCTGTTTACTACTCCAGCAGAAATCTAGCAGAATAATTATAATTACTCTGTGTTCATCCAGCAGAAGAGGGACACACGGAGTAATTATTTTGTCTCTGTTCATCCAGCAGAAATCCAAGCAATTCTGATCAAAATCATTGTGCGTATGCAGGAGCAGAAAGGAGCAGCGAGCAGCAGCGGCGGCTGACCTCGAGCTCTCGGTTGGAGTGGAGGGAGGCGGCCGGCGAGGGATATGCGGCCAGGGGGGAAGGATTCGGAGTTGCGGCGGAGCAGGCAACAGGCGGGGAAAGGCGGCCGCCGGTGAGGGAGCTCCGCACCGCGGCGAGGGAGCTTTCAATCGCGGCGAGGAAGGGCGACCAGAGGGGATCAGGCTCTCGATTGGAGCGGCGCAGGCAACCGGCGAGGAAGGGCGCCGGAGATGTGGACGACGGAGGAGCCTGGCGAAGGGGAGGAGCAACGGAGGAAGACGACGGAGTCCTCGCGGAGGGAAGGAGCGACGGAGGAAGACGACGGCCCGTGCGATTTCAAATCGGTGGGTGGGGGAGGGGCAGTTCGGTAATTTCACTCGTTTTCACCTGGTCGGAAAACCCCCTCCAACGACAATTATTTCGGAACGGAGGGAGTAGTTCGTTTCATCCAAAATTGTTTATTTTTGTGAGCGGAGGGAGTAGTACAATCAAGAGAGAACTTGTTCCTCGACAGCTCTCGGATGATAATTGGACCAAGCAAGCAAGGAATAAGCAGGACATGTTACGGTATACGTTGGCTGGTCGAGTTGACCCGTCCAACACTCACACACATGTCGGCGCCCTTCTCCGCACATGCATAGCACATGAAACATGCATGCATGTTCTACCTACTGTACAACGTTGAGTATAGACCCCACCTGTAATTCCCAGATTAGCTGTATGATGTATTCTACGCTCCCACGTCGGCCGAAGATGGTTGCAGCTAGATGTGTATTTTTCATTGGAAAAGTCCGAAGTGGAAGATGCGAGTACGCCATCGCTTTTCTGGTTTACGTCTCCTGCCTGCCTGCCATGCACGCGCGGCAGGGTTCTATTCAGCCGCCCGGTGGCTTGGCCTGTGACGAATGTGACCACTTGCTTGTTGCACGTCGTGGTGCTTTCAACAAACCAAGCAGAACGCTACGTGTGCATATCATTGATCGATAGGTCACAGCTTACGACCGACAGTGCATAAACAGAACTCGGGCAACATCGAGCTAGCCTTTTAGAGAAAGCCATAAACATCATTTCCGAATCTAAAAATCTTATGCTTGATTTTTCAGTAGAGATCAATTCGAACTATGTGCTAAAAAGTTCATCAATCCATTGTCATTCATGAACTCCTCTATTTCCTAAGTTGTGTCATAAGATTGTTTTCTTTTGTATGGCGTTCAAATTAGTGTATTTTTAATGAAATTTTGCAGATTTGTAGAACATATCTACATGTATACGCATGTGGGGGGAGTAGTAGGTTTTAAAAATCTCAGTATGACTTTGTACGGATTCATTCAGTATCCCTCGTATTTTTCTCTAGAGAGGGCACACATATTATCAGTTTTATGATGATTAGCAGTAATGGGAAGCCGGGTACGCTGCAGTACGTACAGATACAGCGCAGCCATGCCGCGTTACGTTTTCACGTATGGACGGCCAACTCGGCCTTAATTTCCAGTTAAACCAGCGCTTCGTAATTTGCTGAGAAATTAGAATCTGATTAGCTGCGTGCATGTGCAAACTGAGAGCTAGCATGTGCCGACAAAGTTGAGGCAAGGTAAGGTAGGAGAAAGTTTGGATTCCCATCCAAACCTCTCCATTGGCCACAAACATTTGCACACATACTGACCGAAGGTATCAACAAACATGTACGCGTGAGAGCAAGTAGACCGAAAATTTGCATCAGTATGTCCAAGAATTGGAGTGCAGAACAGTACTTTGCAGTAGGTGGTCACGACTCACTCTCCATGTGCAATAGGGAATCGGTGACGCTGTGCCCGTCGTCCATCTTAGACTAATCATAGTGGAAGTAACTTTAGCAGTAACATCGAGTCCAACTCAACAAATTTGCTTATGTGCAATGAGTTAATGACGAGAAAGGTAGTTTTAATAACTTAGCTAAATGCAGTTGCAAAACGCAGACCAACCACAATTCGTGTGGAACAAACGTCATCGAAGCGCAGCCATGGCTCCCGCGACCCCGCGCCCGCAGCCAGCGGCTCCGCCTTGATCTCCTTCTTCCGGCCGCCATTTCAACAGCCGAGACCAGATCCCGGCAAATTCGGGCATGCTCCCTCTGCTGGTCTCCCGGCCTCCCCCGGCCGGCGTCGCTGCGTTGTCCGGCCTGGTGGATGGAGGGCTTGGGCCGCCGCCGCCGCCGCGGCTTGGGTGTCTCCCGTCCCCGGCCTCTGCTGATGTTGCTCCTGCCATCGCCGCGCCGTCAACCCCGATTGCTGCTGTGGGCGCGCCGCCCCCGACTCCTGGTGGCGCTGCTACGTCATCCTTGGCTCCTGCTGAAGCCTCGCCACCCTCGACTGTGACTGATGAAGCGCCGTCCATGTCGCCTGCTGGCTCCGTCACAGCGTCCTCGACTCTTGTGAAAGCGGCGCCGTCCTCAACTCATGTCAATACCGCGGATCTGGGCACCGAGACCTGTTTCGTGGAGCTCTCTTACCGACAACGAAGAAGATGAAGATGGCGAAGCTGGCCCGCGACACCGCCACCGGCTACCAAATCCTCAGTTCCGCTTCCGGCTACTCGGCCGGACATGACAAGTGATGCGGATTCGTGCGGAGGTTGGCAGGAGGTGCTGCCGCGGCGCAACATGCAGCGCCAGGACTCACTAGCCCCTGCATTAGCTCCCCGTCCTGTCCCCGCTTGGCTTCGTGGTAGATGTTGCAGATGCCTCCTTTCTGGTCACCGTGCAGTGGTTTGTCGAGATCCTTTTAGGTGTTCTCGGTGCCTTGAGAATGGTCATCAAGCTCGTGAGTGCCGCAATGTCTGGCGTCCTCTCAGCTTCTTGGGAAGCCCTACTGTGTCGTCGTTGCCTCGCGTTCCCATTGAACATCAACAAGTTTCAGCTCCTCGCAAGGTCCAGAAAGAAGCCTCACCCCTCTCGAAGGCATTTTCTCGTGATTCTTGGGCATCGATCGTTGCTACTCCTGCTAGCTCTGTAGCCTCGGCGGATATCCCGTTGCGGCTTGCCTTGGAGAGCCAGGCCGAGCTGCTGCGTTCTGAGCTGCTTGGTATGGCTTTCTTTCGGTTCGAGGAGACGGTCCAGCCTCTGCGTGATGTCATTAACTCCATGCAAGGTTGGATGTTGCGGATGGAGAGCTTCATGGAGCGTGCTGAGGCTGCACTGCGTGAGCTCTCCCTGGCGTTTCCTGTGTTGCAGAGTGCTCATGTGTCGCGCCCTTTGGTTGTGCCTGGTGACAGCTTCGAGATCGAGAGGGGAGCTGAGCTTCATGGTTGTTTCTCCCCTCGTGCTAGAGCCAGATCACCGTCGTCAGCCTCTAAGAGATTGGACAATGATGTGGTTGTGACTCCGGTACTGCAGATCATGCCTGAGCTTCGGGAACTGTGTGGGGGCCCGGTTCTGCCTTTATCCGTCGAACACCTGAAGGTAGACCTGCCCGAGATCTCAATTGTTGCTTTACCGCCAGCATCATCCCTGGAGTCTAGCAAGATAATGGATGCCGAGGAGTGTGTTGATTTCGATGTTGCAATCTCTCGCTCGCCTAAGTCCGTTGGGTGTCAGGTGTCGACTAGCTTACCTCTGGGCGTCAAGGAGCACAGAGTTTTAGATGTTGATGCCCTTCCCTCGCCTGCGACCATCGATCAAGTGATGCCTGTGAGTGGCATGGCCATTGAGCCAAGTGTGTTGGCACCTACTCCAAATTCAAATGCTCTCTTCGCGAAAGAACTTTGTGACTTGCTTGCCAGTGTGGAGGTTGCTAGACCTGGTTTGGGCAGGTCAATTGCTTGCCTCCTGACAGGAACGCCGATAAAAGGCAAACAAAAGAAGGTAGGCAAAGGCAAGAGTGGCGCCATAGGCAAGGCGTCTCTTGCTGCTTGATGGATGATCTTCGGTCTCTCGGCCCATCCTCTTGGATTGGGTTGCCGTTGTGGGTTGGGAGGTGCGTGATGTCTTGTGTCGAGGTGTTCTTGTCGGGGGTCACTTGGCGTAGGAGCAATATTGGGGTTTGTGGATTTTGTGTTTTCGAAGAGTCTAGCGGTTGTCGCCCGTGCGGTTGTGGGTTTCTTGCCATGTGAGTAGTTCGTCATTGCTCAATTTGTATTGGTTTTCGCCCGGTTTTCCATTAATTAACTGGGCAATTCTCTTCTTCTTAATTAATCGATGAGGCAAAACTTTTGCCTCCGTTTCGAAAAAAAATAACTTAGCTAGTTATTGTAACATCACATGTCCCAACAATATGAGTCTATAACCTAATAAATGAAGCTTTGCATGATACCACATTTATGTTACTACTCACTATGAAGGTAGTAATATAGTCTAGGGATATGTGTATGTACTAGTGTATGTTACTCTCCATTTTGACTAGTCTTATGGAACCGTCACTCTCATGTACTCCCTCCCTATGAAAATATAAGGTCTTTTTTGATACTGCCTTTGTATCAGAAACATCTTATATTTTCATACATAGGGAGTAATGAATAATAATTATTTTTTGTCATAGATAGAAGTACTCCCTCCTAATATAAGAACATTTACATCACTACTTTAGTCTCGTAAAAAAAATCTCTTATATTAGTTTACAGAGGGAGTACAACTTATGAAAAGATCAGTTTTGCAGAATAATACCCCCTTCAATACATTTTAATTGTAGCTGATTTAGTGTAACCTGCATTAAATCAGCGACTATTAATATGAATCAGATAGAGTACTAAAAGATATGCAATGGTTGCTCCCTTTTTTTGGCCAGAAAATGGTTGCTCCTGTTAACATCAAAAAGGGGCAAGAGATTAAATTCATAAAACTACATGTCTATCAAGTTCTTAAAAATTAGACAAACATGTATATCCTTCCACATATAATTTTAAAAACACATATAATACCGTCATATGTGAATATCTAGAAACAAATGGACATCAAGAGTGGGTAATTGGGTTTAGGGTTTAGGTGCTTGTGCATTTTTGTTTTTATTTTCTCAAAATGTTCATGGATGTGCACCATGCTAAAACATGAGCACCTAAACGCTATTGAAATAAAATTAATGGACTGGACATCCATCAAGTAGGCATGGGACTGTTATTCCTGAAGAAGGTAAAGTAGGAGGTAACTTGTCATGGGCAAAGGGAAAATTATTGGCATGGCTTCACATTCATGCTTGGAAAGTCATGTGAAAGAAAAAGCTACAAAAGTCCAGAACCGTCTTTTTCATTAGCGATAATGATATTTTTCTGGCAAATAAATTGATGCGTTGACCAACTTGTCGGTGTGCCATGGTTAATCGGACAGACTTTTAATTATACTATAAAAGTGGCACGAATTTCCTAGTGTTATGTACACAGAAAGAAGCAAGTCTCTATTTTTGTGAGCCAAAGTTTGTCAAATTAGGTGCTGAGAAATCCGGTTGAATCAAAACATTATTCTGATTTCTGGGGCAGCATTACTGACATAAATTACCCTTGATAAATCAAATATAAATAAATAGATGGGCCTACAGATCTTCTTCTTTTTCGAGAAGGATGATGAAATGGACCTGCAGATGGTACAAAAAGAATGGGCAGAAGGAAGAAAGAAAAGGAAGAGTGTGTGCCTGCAAGAAAAGCATATTGTACTGCTTTGTAGGTTCAAAAAAGATTAGGCAGGAGGTGGGCCCTGGATGACATACCTCGACAACTCATAGCTGAAACATCCAAATTCTTCCAATCAGATACGCCACATGTTTGACCTAGTTAGATCAACCACCTCACGTTCGCATAATCGTATTCAATCAATCAGTGATGGAATGGAACATGACCTCGTTTTTCTTGCATCCCCTCTCCTATGCCAATGTCACCCCCATGCTGCTCCTACTACTACTATAAATTACTAGTTTGATCTGGAAGAGCTTTCTGCCAACTTCTGATTCATTAATCTCTCACAGTAACTAATACTCCCTTCGTTCGGAATTACTTGTCTCGGAAATGGGTGTATCTAAAACTAAAATACATCTAGATACATCTATTTCTGCGACAAGTAATTCCGAACGGAGGGAGTAATACTTTGTACAACTCGGAGAATATATACAGATACTGGAATGAAAGTACAGCTAAGATTATACTACTGCAGCATAATGAATCAATTTGCAGACGTAGCAGTCAGGAGGAGGAGAGGAGGAGGGAGAGTTGCTTGGGCAATTTGGCAAGGTCCTCTTCCCTTCACCTGACGTGGGCGGCCATAAAGTCCATTATTCCTCGCATAGAGAGAGGAGAGAACTGGTCCGTGGAGAGGTGTTCTTGGAAGGTTCTCCCGCGTCAGGGAGTAGTTGGCGCCATCACCGTTACCTTCTTTAGCTAGCTCGCTAGGACACCAGCCCACGCGCATACATACACGAGAAAGAGAAAGAGAAAGGATTCACTCACGGGAGGGAGAGGGAGAGGAAGAAGAAGATAGGGGGAGAGAGAGATCGATGGGGGACGACCATGGCGCCAAGCTGGTGAAGACCCTGCGGGGCGCGGCGCAGAAGTACGTCGGCGTGGGGTTCTTCCTCGGCTTCTTCCTCGTCCTCCTCACCTACTTCACCCTCTCCGAGCAGTTCGCCATCGCCGCGCCCAACGGTGCGTCTCCTCCTCATCGATCGATGAGTTCTTGCTTGCTCCGCCATGGTTCTTTTCTTCTCTTTGTGTTCATTTTTGTTGCACGCTTTATCGGGGCAAGCAAGCGTGTGATTCTTTCACCTCAAAAGCCACAATTTCTTTCGGCCCAAAGAATTGCTGTTCTTTGTTTAGGGGACCTTTACTTGAACGACTTTTGCATGTCTGTTACTACTTGCGATTAGAAGACTTGGTCAAAGCATGGACATGTTCTTGCTTGTTCTTGGTTATAGTATGAATTTAAAGACACAATCGTGGCACCAGTCATCTGCCTGAACCAAAAGTCCAAAATTGTGAAACTGATGAGAACTCCGCCAAAAATTGCAGCTATCCGGAGGACCTCGGCGGCGCACCCGACGCCGACCGCCCCGGCCGTGGCAGAGAAGACGGTGCAGCAGCAGCAGCAGCAGCTCCCCGTCATAAGTAAGTAAACCAGCTCCCCGTTTTCCTGATCATCAAAATTGAACCGAAGTTTCTTGTTCAGTTGTTCTAATCATGTCTGTGTTGCTTTGCATGGAACAGAGGAGGAAGCACCTCTGCCGGAGCATGAGCAAGTACAAGAGAAGCCACCGCCTGTCGACGAGGAGCCCCACAGGGAAACAGAGGAGCCCAACTCAGAAACAGAGGAGGACCCGAAGCCCATCGGTACGTCTTCCAAATACATCCATATCAAGAGAAAAGTCGACATGTTTCGATTGGATCTCCGGCCAATCGATCCAAAGAAAGAACTTTTCTTTTCGGGGACCAAAGAAAGAGCTTTTGGGATCGGGGACGTGTCTGCCTGGCCGGTGCAACTTTGCTCCGTCAGAATTCCACTAAATCTGAAGGAAAAATGATGAAGCAATGATAGTTTGATGCCTATCCATGCATGCAGATGAGGCTAGCAAGATCGTGACCACCGCGGAGGAGAGCGCGCCGGCGAAGAAGCCGGCGTGCGACATCCAGGGCCCCTGGGCGTCCGACGTCTGCGACCTCGCCGGCGGGAGCGGGGGCGTGCGCATCCACGGATCGACGCACACGGTGCTCGTCCCGCCCACCATCGAGTCCGGCGGAAGCAACCCCAACCCGCAGGAGTGGCGCGTGCTGCCCTACTCCCGCAAGCACATGTCCGGCATCAAGGAGATCACCGTGCGCGAGCTGCCCTCGGCGGCCGACGCGCCCCGCTGCGCCGTCACGTCGCAGGTCCCCGCGCTCGTCTTCGCCATGGGCGGCCTCACGGGAAACTACTGGCACGACTTCAGCGACGTCATGATCCCGCTCTACCTCCAGGCCTCCCGCTTCGACGGCGAGGTGCAGCTCGTGGTCACCAACATCCAGCCCTGGTACGCCGGCAAGTACCGCCACATCATCGCGCGGCTGTCGAGGTACGACGTGGTGGACATGGACAAGGACGACCAGGTGCGCTGCTTCCCCAGCGCCGTCGTCGGCATCCGCATGCACAAGGAGTTCAGCATCGACCCCACCAAGGAGCCCACAGGCCACTCCATGCCGGAGTTCACCAAGTTCCTCCGCAACGTCTTCGCGCTCCCGCGCGCCGCGCCCATGCGGGTCACCGCCGGGAGCGACAAGAAGCCGAGGATGATGATCATCTCGCGCCGCCACCCGAGGAAGCTGGTCAACGTGGCGGAGGTGGCGGCGCTCGCCAAGCGGATCGGGTTCGAGGTGGTGATCGGGGACCCGCCGTTCAACGTGGACGTGGGCGACTTCGCGCGGGAGGTGAACGCCGCCGACGTGCTCATGGGGGTGCACGGCGCCGGACTGACCAACTCGCTCTTCCTGCCGACGGGGGCGGTGTTCATCCAGGTGAACCCGTTCGGCAAGATGGAGCACATCGGGGAGGTGGACTTCGGGACGCCGGCGGTGGACATGGGGCTCAAGTACATGGCCTACTCGTGCGGCATGGAGGAGAGCACGCTGGTGGACACGCTGGGGCGCGACCACCCGGCGGTCAAGGACCCGGAGTCGATCCACCGCAGCGGGTGGAGCAAGGTGGCGGAGTACTACCTCGGCAAGCAGGACGTGAAGCTCGACCTCCAGCGGTTCGAGCCCGTGCTCCTCAAGGCCATGGCCATGCTCAGAGAGTAGACGCTCCCTCCGATCCAGCTTGCAGCCTACACACATTGGTTGCTCATACGCACTAGCATAGAGCAGTTCCATTTCTTCTAATTTATTCCTATTAATTTACATATTTTTTTGTGGATGAACTGATCAAAAGGTTTATACAGCAAGTATATATGTGTTCCACTGATCGATCGACAGAGCAATACGAAATCTTGATCAATATAGTGCCATCATGAACTATCTCTCCAATTTTAAAAAACGAAACCATCCAAAACTGGCCTTTGAAGGCATATTTTTATGGAAGAAACTCTAAAAACCACGCGCTAATCCGTGTCTCGAGCGTGGGTAGGCTAGCTAGCTCCGTGCTAGGCTAGCCAACATGGTGACACCCTGTTCTCATCTCTTTAATTTTAAACGAGAGTAAATTTACGAAAACACTAAAAACCAGACTTCAAATTTTTAGTCATGGAAAATCTGAAGTTTTTCATGGCAATTTATATTGGCGCGATGATAGCAAATTTAGTGTGCAAGCACGGAAATTTTCTGACAGAAAAATAAACTGAGGCAGATTTGCCATGCTTGTCAACTAAACATGCCATCCTCGGAGAACATAATTTTCCATAAAAACATTCGATTAGCCACGGTAAAAAAATCTGACATCAAATTTGTAGTGGACTCCAAAATTTAAGATGGGCCTAAAGTAACAGGAACCGTTAATTCTCTTAGATACAACATATGATATGTTACTATTTATCTCGTGTAATGCTAGCCATTATAGGATCAGTTTGGCCCATGATTAAAGTAGGGCATGGGGTGGCACAGGAGAGGTAGAGGAAAGAAAAACGAGGTCATGTGAGATCCCTTGATTGAGTGATTGAATATGAATGTGGGATGGTTGATCCAACTAGGTCAAACCTGTGGAATATATCATCAAAAGAATTTGGAAATTTCAGTGGAAAACTACTTCATCATGAGTTGTCTGGGTGTCATCCAGGGCCCACCTCCTGCTTAATCCCATCATCGTGTTTACTTGATATATTGAGGGTTCTTCATATTGTCATGCACGCTCATAAATCAAATCAGAATAATGTTTTGAGTAAGCTGTAATTCTCACCTCCTAATTTGACTCACAAAATTCAGACTTTTTTTTTGTACATAACAGTAGGAAATTTGTGCCTCTTTTGATTTAAGAAATGGACGGATCAACCCTAGCACACCGACAGATCAATCCAGACAACAATTTATTTGCCAGAGAATATAATTATCACTCATGAAAAAAAATAGTTCTGGACTTTGTAGATTCTTCTTCCCCATGGCTATCAAAGGAAGACTCCGAGGCCATGTCAATGATTTTCCTTTTCCCTTAAGAAGAGATGACATCCTACTTCAAGAACACCCGCTTCATGCATATTACGTGGCCGAGAGGCATTATAATGCCTTCTTGATGGATGTGTGGTCCATCAATTGTATTCGGAGCACCCCGCAAAAAAGAATTGAACATATTCTGCATTTATTTTCGAAAAAACTAACGCCCACACGTGTGGGTGTTTGCACATCGTCCACACGCCTCCATCATCACTCATTTTGCCACGTATGAACAGATGACATTAGCAGAAATCTTTTTGGTTTTTGGCAAAAATGTTTTATCTCCTAATTAAAAAAGCAAATTAAAAAATATGTTTTCACCATTAAATCCGTCTCGACGAGATCTTCAAAACTAGACCCCATGTCGATATGTTTCGATGAAAAAAAAAATTTGCCCAACAGTTGCCATGATGTTTACACTGTAGTTGCCATGGTGCTTAAACTAAAGTTGCCTTGTGGCAATTTTAGTTTGTAGATCATGGCAATTTTAGTTTTTGATGATGGCAATTCCAGTATTTTGACCATGAAAATATTTTTTTGCATGAACCATGGCAATTTTAAGTGCATGTATCATGGCAATTTTAGTTTATGGTGCATGGCAAGTCTAGTTTCTTAATTCTCCATTCTATAATATGTCAAAATTTACTTTTTAATATAGAAGAAAATAGCTGAAACATAACATGGCAACTTTAGTGTAAACATCATGGCAATTCATGTGCAATAGACATGGCAACTTTTAAGAAAAAAAATTCGTCGAAATATATTGATATGAGATCTAGTTTTGAAGATCTCGTCGCGAGGGATTCAATGGTGAAAACGGATCTTCAATCGGATTTTTCATTTAAGAGATAAAACATTTTAAAAACTAAAAATCTAAAAAAAAAATTCACATGCATGCATGCGGTGACATGGCGTAGTCTGTATGTTATAGGACGTGTGGGCGGGTTTAGCTCCCACCACACGTGTGGGCATTAGCGTTGTCCTTTATTTTTGCAGGTGCTCATGTTTTACCATGGTGCACATGCATGAACATTTTGAGAAAAAAAATTCAATATGCACAAGTATCTAAACCTAAACCCAAGTAGCCACCCTTGATGTCCATTTATTTATAGATATTTACATATTCCAGTGTTTTGTGCATTTTTAAAATTATATGTTAAAAAATATTTAGATATGTGTTTAATTTTAGAAAAACTTGGTACACGTGTAGTTTTATAAACATTTATCTCTTACCTGTTTTTGGTGGTTTGCAGGAGCAACCATGCATATATTTTAGTATCATTTTCTTCAAAACAGATGTTTTCATAAGTTGCACTTCTAGGACAGGAAAACACCATCATTGTGTACATGAGAGAGACGGTTCCAAGTAAGATGGACGCCCGACGATGCAAACGTCGCCGTTTTCCCATTGATCATGGATAGTGAGCCATGAGCACCTATTGCAAAGAACTGCCCTTCACACCAATTCTTGGACATATTGATGCAAATTTTCGTTCTGTGTAATCTCACGTTTGTTGATACTTCCCCTCCGTTTGTATGCACATATTTGTGGCCTATGGAGAGGTTTGGATGGGAATCCAGACTTTCTCCTACCTTACCTTGCCTCAGCTTCCTCGGCACATGCTAGCTCACGATTCGTACATGCATGCAGCTAATCAGATTCTAATTTCTGGAATCTGCATGCATTGATGGATTTTTTTTGAGCACATACTAGTTCACATTTACACGTACTGAAAAAGAAGCAGAAGTTTTCTTAGATTTTCAAATGCTGTTTTTGACTTTCTTTACAAGGATCGATGTTGCCAGAGTTCTACTCCCTCTGTCTCAAAATAAGTGTCTCAACTTTTTACTAATTCTAGTACAAATTTATACTAAGCTCAAGACACTTATTGTGGGATGGAGGGAGTATTATGCACTGTCGGTTGTGAGTTGTGACCCATCGATGAGCGAAAATTAAGCCGACTGCACACCTTTAATTAATTGGGCACGTAGCTAGCGCTCTGCTTGGTCTGTTGAAAGCACCATGGCATGTGATAAGCTTGTAAAGAAAGTACATATCTTGGTCTCCTGATTGCTACGTCTACAAATTGATTAATTATGCAGTACATATCTTAGCTGTGCTTTAATTCGTACATATATGCTCTCAGTTGTACAACTAGTATATGTAACCAATGTTTAATTACTGTAAGAAGTAAGAACAAGTATTACAGTTAAATAATCAGAAGTAGGCAGAAAGTTCTTCCAGATCAAACTAATTGGTACATAGTATACTGGGGTGGTGATGCCCTGTTTTGGCTAGCCATTATGGGAGCGGTTTGGCTCATGATTGAGTAGGGCATGGGGGTGAGTGACATTGGCATAGGAGAGGGGATGCAAGAAAAACGAGGTCATGTTCCATTCCATCCCTAAGGTACTGATTGATTGATTGAATATGGACGTGAGGTGGTTGATCTAACCAGGTCAAACCCGTGGAATATCTGACTGGAAGAATTTGGATGTTTCAGTCATGAGTTGTCAGGGTAGGTCATCCAGGGCCCACCCCCTGCCTAATTCATAACTTGCAAAGCATTGCAATATGCTTTTCTTGCAGGCACATACTTCCTTTTCTTTCTTCCTCCATTTCTTTTCTCTGCCCATTCTTTTTGTACTATATGTAGTTCCATTTATCTATATATTATGATATATTGTGCCCAGCGAAAAAAAATGAGGGTAATTTATGTCATCGTGGGGCCTCAGATATCAAAATCTTGTTTTGAGTCTAACTTGATTCATTTCACACCTCCTAATTTGAAAGAACTTGGCTCACAAAATCGAGACTTGTTTCTTTTCATGTACACACCAAGCTGATTGGTATTACACCGACAGATCGATTAGCGCTTTTGCCAGAAAATACCATTATCACTCATGACAAAGACAGTTCTAGACTTGGCTTTCCAAGCAAGACTCTGAGGCCATGCCATTTATTTCCCTTTGCCCATGAGAAGTGACCTCCTGCTGCAAAAGTGCCTGCCCCATGCATATTAGTTATGGCCTAGTAGCATTTCCAGTTCATTATAATTCATTTTTCATGAATTAAATTCGCATGCATACTGATGGATTTCCAGTAGATGAATTTTAGTTTGATCATAGTATGCATGAATTTTACTGGTGCTCGTGTTTGAACATGGTCACCTCCATGAACATTTTGAGAATTTTTCAAAATGTACAAGTACCTATGCCCTACACTCGAGTACCCACCCTTGATGTCCATTTGCTTCTAGATATTTACATACTGATGTGTTCTGTGGTTTTAAAATTATATGTTGAAACGATATTACATATTTGATAAATTTTAGAAAAACTTGGTGCACACGTAGTTTTATGAACATTTGCCTCTTGTTTTTCATAAGTTGTACTTGTATGACAGGAAAACATCGTCATTCATTCTTTTTTGAGGGAAAAAATGTCATCATTCAATGCACGAGAGAGACGGTTCCAAGTAAGATGGACGACAGGCGCAACGTCACCGACTTCCCATTGCACATGGACAGTGAGTTGTGACCACCTACTGCAAAGCACTGCCCTGCGCTCCCTTCCTTGAACATATCGATGCAATTTCAGTCTACGTAGTCTCGCTCGTGCATGTTTATTGATACTTCCCCTCCGTATGTATGAACATATATGTGGCCAATGGAGAGGTTTGGACGATGGGAATCCAAACTCTCTCCTACCTTACGTCCTTACCTTACCCCAGCTTCCTCGGCACATGCTAGCCCTGGATTTGCACATGCATGCAGCTAATCAGATTCTAATTTCTGATGCTGCTTTTGAATTTCTTTCCAAGGATCCATGTTGCCCGGCCGAGTTCTTTGTGAGTTGTAACCCATCGATGAGCCAAAATTAAGCCGACTGCACACCTTTAATTAATATAATTGGACACGTAGCGCTCTGCTTGGTCTGTTGAAAGCACCATGGCATGTGACAAGCCTGTGGTCACATCCATCACAGGCCAAGCCAGCCGGCGGTTTTGGATGGAATCCTGCCGTGCACGAATGGCTGCTACTGCTAGGTAGGCAGGCAGGCAGGCAGGAGACGTAAACGAGAGAGCGATGGCGTACTCACATGATCTTCCACTTGGGACTTTTCCAATGACAAGTACTGGTACTAGTTGCAATCATCTTTGGCCGACGTACTGGGCGCATGGAGCGATGCCTAACTAAAGAAAACTCGGAAATACAGGTGGAGAGTACATGTATAATACGCCTAGCTAGGTAATTTATACGCAACGGGTATGTACTGGTGTGTTGTAGGTAGAATATGCATATCATATGCAGGCATGTGCAAAGGAGCGCCGACGTGGGGCGCATATGCGCGTGTTCAATGGTCAGCGCGATCAGCCTGCAGCTGAAGCATAACGTGGGCTGCTAATTCATTGCTTGGTTCCAATTATCAATTCAGAGCTGTTGATTAACAATTTCTCTGGGTTGCTGCCTTTTCTAAGGAAATTATATACTGGAAATTTAGTTACCTTTAATCCTACGGGAATTAATAACTGGTTCTTATTTCAACTTCTTCTTTCAATGAAAAGACATGCAAACTTTATGTATTCCCGAAGAAAAAAATCACTCTATCATATACCCGGAGTCTCTGTTCTCCTCCCTTTTCTATATTATAATCACATGCAACTGCATCTCTTGCATGGTTCGAAACATACCACTTTGTTCAATGATATAAGACATACTCCCTCCGTTGCTAAATATTTGTTTTTTAGAGATTTTAAATGGACTATCACATACGGATGTATATAGACATATTGTAGAGTGTAGATTCACTCATTTTGTTTCGTATGTAGTCACTTGTTGAAATCTCTAAAAAGATAAATATTTTAGGAACGCAGGGAGTATTATTTTATATAAAAAACAACATTTTCTATGTTCAACCTAGGGAAAAAAAGTATAGCTATCTATAGTAACAGATCAGAACCATATATCCATCATGAAATACACTTTTATATTTATTTATTTGTTGTCATAGATGTTGCTTCCTATACATTTGATCAAATATAGAAAGGTTTGCTTATACAGAGAAAAAACACAGCTTATATTTTACGACGGAGGCAGCACTTATATACCGTAAGAAGGGTAGCTTTCTTTTCGCGGCGACGTAAGAACAGTAGTTGACTGCAATAATATGTATTTTATTTGTCTCAGAATATAAATTGTATCCTAAAATGGGCAGATGCTCGCCTTAGTTATTAGATTGACGGGGCATATATATTTGCACCAGCTGGGTTCGTTTGTGCGCATGTTGCATGGATTATTCTGCAAGTAAGTAGTACTCCTCCTGGAGTACTTTACTATATAGCTAAATCAACCGTTCAATCATCACCAGCTTTTCAAAGGCGTGGGTTGGCAAGCGGTTGTAGTAGTTGATGCATGTGAGCGACCCAACCTGCTAAAGATCATGCAACGTCCACGTCTGTGCAGGTAGCTTAACTGGACACATATAAGATGCATACAACACCTCCGTACTACTATCCACGTATTATATATGTAAAATTTAAGCTGCTATAGCTACTTAAGTTCCAAAGGAAAGACAAATCAAAAGGAAACTGCTTTACTAATATTTATAGCTACTTAAGTCTACCGGCAAACCTTCGCTGGGAGGATAGTATTTGCAAACGATATTCGTCGCAATTTTAGTTATAGGCGTTGGCAATTTCTTTGGACTAGCATGGTAATTCCTTCATAGGCCATCGTTTGATCATGATCCAACTGTTGTGAGGGCGTTTGCTGGGATTTCCTTCCCAATAGACATTCACCGGTTAGCATTGCCATATTTCTATTGGTTAGTTCATTATGTTGGATTAAAAATGGGATTTAGTATCACATAGATATATATATGACTGTCTTAAAAAGGAAAAGGAGGTAAGTTAGCTATATATTTGTTTGCTAGGAGGCACACACGTATAAACCATGCACATGCTAAAGCTAAGAACTCGTGTACGTTAGCTAGCGACCACATAACACAAACTATATAGTACATTCTACAAGTATACTATTAGCACTATATATCAAGCCCTTAATAGTTATGCAACTTGTTGATAACATGCGTTAGAGAGTGAATGAATGAATCATTTTGTAATTGGCTTACAAACTTGTTAACCTGCCGTTTAGGTGTCATGCATCATTTGTCCTGGTCGTTAGCGTAACTAATAATGTGTGCATTAAATCAGACACAGTAAACGTGCGCGGACACGTACGTCCAATAGGGGCGATCATTCAACCCGGTGCACCAAATATTCGTCCATATTTTGTTCCTATATCTGGAGCATGCAAAATAGTTAAAGTTAAATATCATCCTCTTTCCATAATCATGTTTTGCAGACATTCCATTGCAAAAACAATTCAAATACAAAGTTTCAACAAATAAGTTCAAATTTGAATTTAACTTATTACAAATGCTCAACCAGATCATTCTGAATCTGGTCATGAGTTGTTCGATGGCAAATCTATTGATGCATTTTGATAAAATTCTCAAACGTTACCCGATTCTGATCTGTACGGTGGAGGTTCGACAAGACCTGTATGGTGGAGGTCCGACAAGGCCTGCATGGTGGAGGTCCGACAAGGAAAAAATAGAGGGTTTGATTTCTTCAACACGGCAAAACTAAGAAGAGTGAGTTGAACCAAGACGCATGACACAGTTGCAAAGCATAACTGAGAAGACTGAACTGGCTGGACCAATCTACACAACACAGTTACAAAAATACCAGAGGACCTCCAGCCCCAGCCCACATCGAACCAGGTCCTGCCATTCCAGGAAAAAATACCACCTAGCAGAGATGGCCAGGGCGACGAAATAACTCAAAAATGTAGTTAAGTTTCCAAGTATCTCTTACCATGTCAGCTAGTGCAAGATTATCGCAAATTTCTACGAGGTCAACATCTTGGATATCAAGTAAAGCCTCAACTACTTACCTTCCTATGGAACCAAAACATTGAAAATAGAAACAAAGTACAAAATATTATGCAAGTGCAATTAGAAATGTTTTGAATAAGCATATGTTTAATACTTAACAATGAAGCCAACTTTCAGTTTGAAAACGATGTTCTTGTCCTTAAAGATCTCAAACTGTTTACAACCAAAGCATGGTAAAACTGATTATCATGTTAAACACTAGATCATCAAATAGAGCATAACATGTTATGATATATATACATACATACCTCTCAGCAGCTATTTAGAATAGAAAGACATTGATGTAGCTGACGATGAAAAGGATATACGTTCAAAAATACATACGTTTGTTTATATTCGGTATCAATGAATACAATTTAGCCTAGGTCCGTAAGGGGTGACGTCTCGATTAAAAAATAATATCGTCGTGAAAGACTATGTGATTTAAGTGCTTACCTATTTATAATAAACATTTTTACTTCATGATCAACCATATCGTCATTAAAGATATAATGTTTCTATTAATGTACCTAATTTGATATTTTATCTTGAATAAATACTTTAGGTATAAGTAGAATTAACAATGTGAAAACTCCAATGTATATTATTTACATATTACATATGATGCCAACATATATCAAATACATATATTTTCTGTCTTAAATTGATTTTTTAATATTTTGTGTTTAGTTTGGAATGAGACACTTTATGTTATTTCACTATAAATCACAATAAACAGATATCATCACATTATGTTCTTACGTGTATCTTTTGCCATAGGATTCCTAGATATCAAAACTTAGTATTGTGTTTATGATCTAGAAGGTAAATTTCTCGAGGTTTTTAGAGTACAAGACTAAACAGATATTTCTAGAGTTACATGAAATTTCAACTAGTAATATGTCCTCGAATCCCAAGCGGTCTTGTTTGGTGGGGTGATGGTAATAGTTTGGTACCAACACATGCATGCTATGTAAATTTTGTATCAAAATCATGCATCTTATAACATGCAGGATAATCTATAATTCATACTTGTATAATTTGTGCTACGTTAACTAGATTTTATATTAATTATCACTATTCCGGAGATACCAATGACTTTGCCTCAACTCACTCGACAACATTCACACCAAAATCAACCAAACAATCCAGAGACTACTTCAAAAAAATCATATGTTGTGCAAAAACAATTGTTTTTAGCAAACAAACTAATTTATTGATTAAGCAATCAAATACATGAGATCAAACTAAATGCTAGTATAGGTTCGTGATAAACTAAAGATACATCAAGGTTATTCGCCATCTTGATGAGCTACAAAAGACTCCGAAGAAGATATTGTAGAATACCAAACACTAGTGCACAAAAGGGCTATATTAGACAAGGCTTTGGAGACAAAGCTGAAATGCCCACAAAGACAAGGCCTAGCAAAGGCAGGTTCAATTTGGCCTCTATCAGAAAAACTCTCTCTTATCTTAAGGTTACTAATTGAAGTCCCGAAAATAATACTCGCTTAGAAATCTTATCATGTGGGCCTTCAAGACGGCCATGTCACATAGAGGGTCTATCAGAATCATTTGATAGTTCAAGCCCGTGTCAAAAATCTTCACGCGACTTATTATTTGCATCAAGCACATGATATGGCAGAATTGGTGTGTTTGTGCTATGCCGACAACACTTTGGTTGTCAAATTTATGTTATATGCATGTGCGTAGGGACATGATTCTAAAAGCATAAGGTTTGCTCTACAATATTTTTCAACACATATGAGGTTGATTTGCGTTGGGAAGCAAAGCAGGCATGGAGCAGAAAAATCACCTTTGAAAGAGGACTATTTGAGACGGTTCTTACTGTGAATATGCTATGAAAAGGTCCAAATCTATGTCAGGCCTTGGCCCCCATGAGAAGGGGCACCAGACCATGACCTCTAAGCACACACGTGTCCGGTCCACATTGTTGATGCATTCCCACCAATGTTTTTCTCGTTTTTCTTCTTCCACGAGTTTTCTTATTTTCTCTACGCATTTTATTTCCAGTTTTTCTTTTGTTTGTTTTCTTCTAATAGTATTTTCTCTTTTATGTCTTTATTTTTTCCCAATCATTAATCTTTTTGTTCTTCTTTCTATCATTTTGTTTTTAAACCTATTCCACTCCATGATCATTTTTCAATTCGTGAACATTTTATTAAGATGATGAAAAGATTTAATACAGGAAGAATTTCTAAATATTGAGAATAATGTTAAATTTGTGAACCATTTTGAAAATATACAAGCATCTTACAAATTTGAGAATAATTTTCAAATTCATGAAAACTTATTAAAATTCACAGATTTATTTTTAATTTCATAAAAATATAGATGACATGAAGTTTTAAAATTTGTGAATATATTTTATAGTTAAGGTACATTGTTACAAGTCCATAATTATTTTGTAAACATTCGACACATTTTAAAATTCAGTAATTGTTTGGACATGTGAACTTATGAAACTTTGTGAACATTTTTTTAGTCTTGCAATAACAAATTTGGATTGAAAACTGATGAAAATGAAAAACTAGAAAGAAAATCGAAAAATCAGTGGAAAGAATTAAGGGCGCTTGGTAACCATGAACACACTAACTGGGCTAGCCCATATATAGTCCACACTTTGTCTTCGCCAACTCTATATCTCACATTCAAAGAGATGGTAAAAACCCTCACTGAAGCGTCTACAGTACTTGGGGCGGCCCATCCGCGCACATTAATGGAAACAGAAAATGAAAAAGGGGAGAATTCAGGGATTTATCGATGGTCCACATGGCGATAGCCGACGATACTAGCCACTCCGCTCAGTTCCAGTTAGTGGTTAGTATGAGGGGCGACACCTACTTGAGGCGATTAGAGCCGGTTTCTCCCTTTTTTATTTTTTTGTTTGTTTCTTACTTTTTTCTTCTCCGGTTTTTTCATTCTTTTTAGATTTGTTGCGTTTTTTTTTTCATTTTCATCTTTGGTTTATTTAGTTTCTTTTTTTGGTTTTCTTTTTTTAGGTTTCTTTGTTTTTTTTGTTATCATTCTACTATCTTGTATATGTCAACAATATTTTTCTAAGACAGGTTTAGCATTTTCCTAATACAAATTTAAGATTTTTTATTACATGGTCAACATTTTTCTGTACATATTGTTAACATTTTGCAAATGCTCGATTAATATTTTTAAATATAAGATTACCATTTTAATACATGATCAACGTTTTTCTGTACAGACTATTAAACTTTTAAAATGCTTGTTTAACATTTTTCAGATACAAGATTAACATTTTATAGTACATGATCAACATTTTCCCTATGCACATTTAACATTTTTAAAATGCTTGATTAACATTTTTAAATGCAATATTAACTTATTTTTAAACATGGTCAACATTTTTAAACAAATTTAACATTTTCAAATGGTTGATTAACAATTCTCAAAAATTGTTCGACATTTTTCAAATGCTTGTTTAAAATTTTTATATGCAAGATAATTTTTTGCATCACTTTTTCAATACATGGCCAACATTTTGCTATACCCATTTTACATTATTCAAATGCTTGATTAAAAATTCAAATAGTTGTTCAACATTTTTTCATATACTTGATTAACTTTTTATATAAATGATAAAAAACATCATTTTTTAGTGCTAGGTCAATATTTTTTCTATACACATTTAATATTTTTCAAATGCTTGATAACCATTTTTCGAAGACGTGTTGAACCTTTTTTCCGTATGATCGATTAACATTTCTTAAATACATGATGAAATGGTTTCGTACATATTTTGTTTTCAACAAATTTTTCGCATACGTGAGAAAAAATTCATGTACACATTTAACATTTTTCAGATACTTCGTCAACATTTATCAAATATTTATGTACTGTGATTTTTGTAAAATACTTGTTTAGGATATTTTGCAAGTGTAAGCAGAAGTAAAAAAAAGCAAAAAATGAAAACAAAAAAGTGAAAAGAAATAACAGAAAAGGTGGCTGTTCCTCCCGCGCCTCTGGGCCGGCTCAACTCGCACCACCCGGTTTCTACTGTCCTGCCGAACACGAGATATAGGGGCGTCCGTCTCACCTGCTGGGTCCGAGACAGAGTACGCGCTCACCTCAGGGCAGCCTCTAGAACATTTATAAAATATCGCCAATATGAGTTTTCCCTACATTGCCCAGCTTCTATTGTAACCGAGAAATGTCCTCATAAAGAGTACCTTTATATTGCAACTCCTTTATATTGCAACTGGTAGTGTTCTCATAGGCAGTATATTTTGTTTCAGGCAAAACTCTTATCTGTAAAGCAGTCTAATGACTTCAAATTTCTTTGCAATATTTCCAAATTGATATATTTCTATAACTGTCCATGGTATTATTTAGAAAGCGGCAAACTGCACATGCATGTACGGTGTTAATACCAACATTGACTACTTAAATGTCTGTTAGTAAAATCACAATATAACTAACATTTAGGAGTTGCATTGAATATTATCAAATATATATGGACAACAATCATGAAGGAAAAAGGTAGCCAATTCCGTGTGTCTACAATATTTAACAATATGTGCACTTCTATTGTTCTTGAGGATATGCTATGAAACCACCAATACCCAAGCATCTATTCCAGACAAGGTTCTTGCTCCAAGAATCAGCCACTTGTATGAAAATGATGTTTGGGTAAATTTGCATGTGGCACGTGGTATTAATTTGGTACCTGGCGGGGTAGAAACGCCTTGTGGATACAGGTTTTTGATTCAAATTTTTTGAACGGGTGTGGCGATCGCCTTGGTTCGTCTAGCGATTTTTTGCTCTACGTGGGTCAGTTCGTTTCCTCTGTGGATCGGTGCTTCCGTGGGCTTCCAATTCTCCTCGGTCTGCGCACGTGTTCTCAGTGGCCTAATTGGTGTTGTTTCCCTGAGCGGTGCCGTCTTACTTCCAGGGACAGCGATGCTGCTTCGATCGCCTAGATGCCTCGCCGCCGCCCTCGACCGTGCCCTCTCGAACGCTCCCGTTAGATCTTCCACCGCCGTATGCATCTATAAAAGGGTCTTGTCCCTCCATCGGACCATTCACTACAGCCTCCGTTGCCCCTCCCATCTTCCTCAATTCTTCGCGCTCTGCCAGCTCGATCTACTTCCCACCCCACACCACATCGACCAGGCCACCACCTCCACCAGCGGTGGATCGTCGGGACCAAGAACGGGATGGACTCTAGAAGCCTTGCGTCACACCATGCGCCCTCATCGGCTGGCCATGGTCGGAGCGTTGGGCGGATCCGATTGCTACTTGCTACGGCGGCGCAGGCGCAGGTGGTCGACGGGAGATCCCTGTGACAGGTGCTTGCTGCCCCTGCGTCAGTCGTCGTCTGCCTCTCCTATGAAGATGATGATTTTTTGTGTCCTTTGTAGATGAACTGCGTTCCCATGCAATGGATGGCGGGCCTAGCTCGAGCTCATCTTTTGAGCGGTGGCCTGATACTCTACGGCGACAGTCATTGGTACGTGGTTGTGCGGTTGCTGTTACACTTACACATGAAGCATCCGTGGATTCACTGCCAGGATGGAAGGAACGGGCGGCAGTGGAACATGACCTGGGTATTTGGAACGTCTACATGAAGGGGGTTCACCTTTTCTCTCTTGGTTCTTTTCTTCTTTCATGTTTGCTGCAGTTTCATGCGTGCAAGCAGCCCGGAGAACGTGGATCAAGTACAAGTAGTATTGGTAATTATGTGTGCAAGCAACGTTCTTTTCCTAAATTAGACATATATTGTTCTATATATGTAACTAGCGCTTATAGAGCATGATAGGATATATTTCTTTATTCTATAGTTTTTCCAAGATGAAATTTGAAGTTTGCGTTTGACCAAACTGAAGACTAATTACGAGTTCTTCACTATTTATGTTTCTCCATCCACCACTGCCTCTACTATCAATGTAAAAGTGATGTGAGTGTCCTAATTGGTGGCAAGGAAAGAACAGAAAAAAGCCCCTGTGGGCATTGGATGTGCAAACTGCTGTCATATTTTTGTCGATTTATGTGCACTCTAAATAAAAATCAGTTTTGCAGCACATCCATTAATTTCTGCTCCTTTCCGAATGCTTATCTGCTGAAATCTTTCTAATCCTGTTTATATGGTGTTGTAGAATAGATGCATTTGTCATTCGCATCAATGAAAGAAATATTTACAGGCTACTGGAGAGAGGTGGATGAATTATATTTAGTTTTCTTTGCTAAGATTTCAGGCTAACAAGCTTAAGGGTCAGATAGTGTTAATTAGCACACTAGGAGGTATTATTTTCTCTTTTTTGTCTCACACGACTTATGCTATTTTGTTCTGTTAGTTTTAAACAGGTATAAAACATAAGCTGCAGCTTAGATGATTAATTGATTATTATTTTTGTGATTTAGATAATTAATTGATGCTGGTCAAGAACTCTTATTCCTCGAAGACGAGGCGAAATTTTTACAAGAATAGGTGAGATGCTTGCAGCTAGAGCGGGGAGCCAAATGGACTAAATCCATATGAGGTATCCACACATTGCTTTTAGGAAAAAATACCTATAGTGTGCGTAATTGATCTGTACCTTTCCTATTCTTTGTTAATAGGTTGTGTTGTTTCTGGTTAGTTGCAGATCAAGTGGAGCCGTTGTGTGCACTCAACCCTCTACTACTTTGTGTGTACTATTTTGTATTACAGGTTATCAGGCTTAGCTCTGCTTGCATATTCCTTAACTGTTTTGTGTCAGTTTGATATGAATACATAGCTTACCTTATGTATTGGGAACTGATGTTGAAACCGTTGCTGGGTGATGTCCAGTTCGAGGAATGGATGCATTTGTGCTTTCATTCATGTGTATATAGATCAATGTTAGTACTAACATATTGAGTGACATCACATAATCTTGGCGATTTTCAACCTTATCTCAGGCAGCACACATGGCATAATAGAACATATCCAGTGAGAATTGCATCCGTCCCTTGTTCGTTCGTGTCCATTATTTATTTCCATGGTTTTCATTCATCATGGATTGCTTATTTGATATCCTATTTGTTCAGGCGATGTTTTTGCCTTTTTTTTGTAGGCTCAACTATTGATGGACATGTTCATAGTGTGGGGGAGACCTTTCTAAACGTTTTAGGTCTGGTGTTTAGTCTTGGTGGAAAGAAATAACATATACATACGTAAGGTATCGACGAGGCGCGGCGGCACGCGGGTATGGCTAGTATGTACTACTTTCACTGGAAGCATTGCTGCATCGCAGGTGAAGACAAGACCACAAACCAACCCGAGGAACAACCATTCAGGTCTGGCAAATAACTCTCTGAGTACATGAATAAAAGAACCTTGCATGTCCATATTGTCCTCAAAGAAGAAGACACCAGCTTTACTTATATTCCAAAATTGTTTTGCAAAAAAAAACCTAATCAAGTTCAACAAATCATATATGTTCCTATTTTCTATTCTCATATCGTTGACCCAATCCAAATCTTCACATTCACACAATCAAGTCTCATTGAAACATATTGTCACCAATTTCCGCAGCAAGGCGCGGGGCATTGTCTAGTTTTCTCAAGCATACTGGCTGGTCACCCGAGCCTAATTGAGAAATCAGTCAACTATTCATGGACCAGGCAAAATAAATCATTGATAAAAGTATTTGGTGTGCTTTTAGTTATTATTTTAACAAGCTTGGGAATATAATAGTTATGGGTCTGCTATTAGCTTTTTACATCGTCATAGATAACTAATGATACCTTGTAGGCTATTCAAATGATTTATATACCCAAGTTTACACTATCAATTTGTTCATCTATACAGGTTATTTAATTTAGGTGAAACAATTCCAACTTCAACTGTTTGTTTTGGGGACTATGGGCGCGTTTGATTGCCCGCATGCAGCCCAACCAGGCCCGCGCGGGATGTGCGCAGCCTGTTTGATTGCCTGGGCTGCATGCGGATTGTGGCCCGCACGAAACTTAAATAAGGCCGGAGCCTGGCCCGGCGGAAACTGCCAAATCGGTAGTTTCTCGCGGGCCTGCTCTCGCTGCCACTGCTGGGTGCACGCCTCGGGCAGCGACGGCTCATGACTCCCCTACTCTCCTGTCACCACCCAGTCCGCTCTATTCCCACCGCTCCCTCTCTGCCTCACCGCCTCTATAAGATATTCTCATGTCAATATGAGTCCTATAAGATATTCTGAAATGTATATCTTGTGTTGCTCAAATAGGATACGTGCTTGCCCAAGTGGCCGGTCATGTTTGCAGGTTACACCTCCGAGTGGCCTATGTTTTGCTGGAGTGTTGATTCATTTCCGTTCTGGCAAATTTCAGGCGCTCGATATGTTTTATTTTAGCAAAGGTCATGCCGGATTGTTCTGTGAATTTTGGCATGACTTGTACCAGAATATGTAGGAAATATCGAGTGCCCCAGATTTGTGTGTTGAGTATCCTGGTAGTTGTCCTCGATCGATTTTCAATTAATGTTTCAACTATGAACATAGGAAATGTCTGACGACGAAAAAGATTTCGGTATTTGCAAATACTGCGAAGACGAGCGTGGCCTGTGCGACAGAATCTTTCTAGATGATGATAGGCGCTTCAGCATCAAGCTGGACGAGAACTTCGAAGTGGATACAGTAAGTCACAACGACAAGTCTTTTTTCGTAATTAAGCATGACATCTGTTTCATTTGCTTCAACTTATAATTTAATTTTTTTACTATTCTACTAGCGTATCCCCTGCCATGCAAGAGTTTTTGTCTTGGATAAGATAGGTTTCAGTCCTATAAAAACTACTATGGAGGTAAAGAGAGTTTACTTGAAGACCGAGCATGGTTGTATTTTCCACACAAAATTATACAACGCAGATTCCTATACCTATTTTGGATGCAAAACTTGGCAAGCACTATGCAAGACTTATGCATTTGAGCCTGATATGGTTATCACCTTTGATATTCGTCCGAAAGATGATATTGAAAATATCGACATCTGGGTCGATGTGCAGACGCCTCCAGTTCTACCATTATGTGAGTTTCTCAACCATATTTATGTCTTTGATATTGTTTATTCAAAAATAGTTGACAACTAATTTCTATTGACAGCTTATTTCCATTCAATTAAACATGTCCAGCGCTTGGTAGACAGGACCTACTACTGTCCCGGGGCTGAACTAAACTGCGAGGAGATAAGTCATTATGTTTCATGGCTTGAGGATCTTCATACTGTCAAGACAAATTATTTTTTTGGACTTAAAAATCTTAGTACTCAAAACGTGCGACCAATAGTGTTCGTACTGAACTACGGTCACATCTATTTAGGAAAGATGGTAAGATTTTTACTATTTGTCCTCGGTGCATCTTTTGCATACATTATTTTTTAAGCTAAACTTCATTGCTAAGTATGTTACTATACGATGTTCTTCAACAGGGACTCCCGCTGAATGTTGTGCCTCGTGGGATCGAGACTAAAGGTCGAATGAGAATTGTTAGCTTACGGCCAAGATATCCTACAATGCACTTTAGTGCATTCTGGATTTCTAATAGCGAGGAATGCTTAATAGTGAAAGACTGAAGCAAAATTGTGAACGAACGCAGAGAAGTACTAGGGGGCAGCAATCAGAAGCGCATCCCACGATTAGGAGATAGGTCATCTGCATGCTCCAACTTGATGAAGCAGGAGTGCTACACATGTTTTATGTTATTTTACCTGAGAGAGAGAGAGAGCAGCAGGAGTGATTAGCTAATTAGAAATGAGTTTGTAGATGATGATGTGCTACACTATGACTATGATGATTAAATAGCTACTGTTGGTGGTAATGACTATGATGATTATTATTAGCTAGTCTTGGTGGTGATTAGATAGCTACCGCAACTAGTGTTGGTGGTGATTAGCTAGCTAGAATGAATTTGAATATGATGATGTGCTACACTATAACTATGATGATTAAATAACTATTGTCGGTGTTATGACTATGATGATGATTAAATAGCTTGTGTTGGCGGATTAGATTCAAGTGGAGGCAATATGTGGTGCACATCGAAAGTACTACTAGTCCAAACTAGATAAAATTTGGATTAGTAGTATACTTATGACATGCACCACATATTGCCTCCACTTGAACCTAATCCACCTTCATTTGACACACTGTTATGGATATAATGATATAAGTCTCATAATTGGTATTATACCAAAATTTGTATAACGGCGTATAAATACACTCAAAATAAAAATAATAAAAAAATACTAGTAGCGACGGATAGTAAACACGCTGCCACTAGCTAGATTAGCAATAGCGTGGGAGAGAACACACGTTGCGGCTATGTGTCTTAGCAGTAGCGCGTGTATCCACGCGCTACTGCTAAGTAATAGCTGTAGCGCCTTATTAGTAGCGCGGCCCCCCGCGTTACTAGTGGGCACAAAACCCGCGCTACTACTAGGGTTTTCCCTAGTAGTGTGTGAGAAGGCAGCCAAACCACGTAAGCGCTAATTGACAACATCCAAAGAGCGTCGACACACTGTTCTCTCATAGGAAGGATCTGTTGGAAATATGCCCTAGAGGCAATAATAAAATGGTTATTATTGTATTTCCTTGTTCATGATAATTGTCTATTGTTCATGCTATAATTTTATTAACTAGAAACCGTAATACATGTGTGAATACATAGACCACAACATGTCCCTAGTGAGCCTCTAGTTGACTAGCTCGTTGATCAATAGATGGTTATGGTTTCTTTACCATGGACATTGGATGTTATTGATAACGGGATCACATCATTAGGAGAATGATGTGATGGACAAGCCCCAATCCTAAGCATAGCACAAGATCGTGTAGTTCGTTTGTTAAGAGCTTTTCTAATGTCAAGTATCATTTCCTTAGACCATGAGATTATGTAATTCCCGGATACCATAGGAGTGCTTTGGGTGTACCGAACGTCACAACGTAATTGGGTGGCTATAAAGGTGCATTACAGGTATATCTGAAAGTGTCTGTTGGGTTGGCATGAATCGAGACTGGGATTTGTCACTCCGTGTGACGGAGAGGTATCTCTGGGCCCACTCGGTAATGCATCATCATAATGAGCTCAATGTGACTAAGTAGTTAGTCACGGGATCATGCATTACGGAACGAGTAAAGTGACTTGCCGGTAACGAGATTAAACGAGGTATTGGGATACCGACGATCGAATCTCGGGCAAATAACGTACCGATTGACAAAGGGAATTGTATACGGAATTGCTTGAATCCTTGACATCGTGGTTCATCCGATGAGATCATCGTGGATCATGTGGGAGCCAACATGGGTATCCAGATCCCGCTGTTGGTTATTGGCCGGAGAGATGTCTCGGTCATATGCGCATGATTCCCGAACCCGTAGGGTCTACACATAAGGTTCGATGGCGCTAGAGTTGTTATGGGAAATAGTATGTGGTTACGAAGGTAGTTCGGAGTCCCGGATGTGATCCCGGACGTCACGAGGAGTTCCGGAATGGTCCGGCGGTGAAGATCGATATATTGGACGAAGGGTATTGGAGTCCGGAATTGTTCCGAGGGTACCGGGTGACGACCAGCGTGTCCGAAAGGGGTTTCGGAGGCCCCGGCAAGCGTTGGGGGGCCTTATGGGCCAAGGGGAGGGGGCACATCAGCCCACTAAGGGGTTGAGCGCCCCTCCCACCCCATCTCACGTAACCTGGAGACGTACATGTCCGGAACGACGCCAAAACTCCCCCCGGAAGAGATCATCGCAGGAGGCAGGCCTGGATTCAGAGGCAGAGGAGGACGATGTGACCAGCCCCCTCAAAACGGCTGCAGCAGGGAACGAGGTCCGAGATGAAGTGGGGGCTCGACGCAACCTGGATGCAGCGATGTCGGAGAGTGCCAACGCAGCGGCACTGATGGTTCGGCCGGGCTCTACGGCTATATCACCTGAGGCCCAAAATTTGACTCTTGCGGGCACCGCCCAGGGTGCAACCCCGCCGCTACCTCCGGCGTATGTCTCACCACGAGACGTCAAGAAACAGAGGAAGGGCTTCTCTCCCTCAAAGAAGAGCAATGACAAGATGGCGATATTGGCGGACTCCGACCAGGGGTTCCGCCAGGCCCAATGAAAATACTAAGTTGGAACTGCCGCGGGATAGGCGACCCCGCGACAGTTCGTGAACTCCGTGATCTCAAGCCATCTATCCTTTGTTTAGTAGAAACTCAGTTACAAAAGGCTCGTGTTGAGGGTCTTCGTTCTTCCTTAGGTTTTGATTTCAGCTTTGGTGTTGGTAGTATTGGTCGCAGTGGCGGCATTTGTATCTTTTGGAAAACCTCTCTTGATGTTGCAATAAAGAATTATTCAGACTATCATGTGGACACCTGGGTTACTGAACCAGGCAGGGAATAATGGAGGTTGACGTGTTTTTATGGAGAAGCAACAAGAAATTTGTGGTATAAAACATGGAACACAATGACGAGACTTAGGGGGGAGAGTACCCTCCCATGGATGTGCATAGGTAATTTCAATGAGATCTTGAGAGCTGATGAACAACATGGTCCTAATGAATGGGATAGTGTCCAGATCGAAGCTTTCAGAGAAGCGGTGGATGTGTGTGGCCTTGCTGATCTTGGTTACAGGGGCCTAGACTGGACTTGGGAGAAAAAAGTGGCTGGTGGTCATTATTGCAGAGTTCGTCTTGACCGAGCTTTAGCAACAGCTTGTTGGTCAGGACTTTTTCCTTTCACCACTGTGGAACACCTCAAGGCAGCCAAGTCCGACCACTGCCCAATACTGTTGGATACTGATCTGGTGGACACAAGTGTTAGAGCACGACAGAAACAATTCCGATACGAGTGTATGTGGGAGCGGGACCCAAGATTTGGAGATGTGGTCACTGAAGCTTGGAATGCTATCGGCCGAGCGTCGACTGTGGCTGATCTATCGCATAAACTAGCCTCGATCGCTGGCACTCTACAGCGCTGGGGTCGCACCACTTTTGGTGCTGTCCGGGCGGAACTGCGGGCTCTACGAACGCAGCTGCAGGACTTGCGTGCTATGGCCAGCCGAGTCAGGCCGTCTGATGAGGAAAAAAGGGTCGAAGCTCGGATGACCGAGTTATGTCTGTGGGAGGAGATTATGTGGTGTCAATGAGCCCGTATTCAATGGCTGGCAGAAGGTGATAGCAATACCAAGTTCTTTCATCGCAAAGCTAGTGCAAGGAAGGTCCACAATCGTATCACAGAACTGCAGCGGGTTGATGGCTCTGTAAGCAAAGACGAGCATGAAATGGCTAGTATGGCCACGACCTTTTATAGTAACTTGTATGCTTCCGAGAATACGGTTGGGATAGAGGAAGTCTTGTCTCATATACCAATGAAAGTGGATGATGCCATGAACAATATTCTGACGGCTCGTTACACCAACGTCGAGGTCAAGGAGGCTCTCTTTCAAATGTTTCCTAGAAAGGCTCTTGGACCCGACGGCTTCCCTGCACATTTTTTTCAACGGCATTGGGATCTATGTGGTGAGGAGGTAACCGATATGGTGCTACGTGTTCTGAGTGGAGAGGATTCTCCGAAGGAGATAAACAAAACGTTCATTGTCTTAATACCCAAGATTGCAAGTCCAAAAAACTTAGGACAGTTTCGACCGATCAGCCTTTGTAATGTGATCTTCAAGATTGCATCAAAGGTCCTGGCCAATCGGCTCAAACTTATTCTCCCCGATATCATCTTAGAAGAACAGTCGGCATTCGTACCTGGTCGTCTAATCACTGACAACTTTATCTCAGCCTATGAGTGCCTACACTATATGAAAACAAGGAAGCTCAAGGTAAACAGGTGGTGTGCTCTGAAACTAGATATGATGAAAGCCTATGATCGTTTAGAGTGGAATTACTTGGAAAGGGTTATGCTAAAATTGGGGATCAACCCAAAGTTCACAGAAATTGTGATGAGGTGTGTCTCTTCAGTATCCTTTTCTGTTATCTTCAATGGAGGGAAACAAGAAGACTTCACGCCATCGCGCAGTTTGAGGCAGGGAGATCCCATATCTCCATATCTTTTCCTACTGGCGGCTGAGGACCTTTTATGTTTGTTGAAACCAATGCTTCCAACTGAGAGGATACCAGGCATCACGGTGGCAGCAGGTGCACCGAAGGTAAACCATCTCCTTTTTGCAGATGATAGCCTTCTTTTCTTTAATGCTACACCGGAGATGGCAAAACGGGTGGATGATCTTATGCAAAGGTATTGTTCTGCCTCGGGTCAACGTGTAAATAAAGATAAATCATCCGTCTTCTTTAGCAAGGGTTGTGCTGAATCCGTGAGACAGGAAATCAAGCGAGTTTTGGATGTTCCGAATGAGCAGCTCTCTGAGAAATATCTTGGTCTCCCCTCTGATGTGGGCCGGGCTAAAGAGGGTGCTTCAAGTATTTGAAAGATAGAATCTGGAAGAAAATTCAAGGTTGGATGGAGAAAACTTTGTTCGTTGGAGGCAAAGAGGTGCTTATTAAATCCGTTGCCCAAGCTATTCCTACCTACTCCATGGCCTGTTCGAACTGCCTAGAGGATTATGCCAACACATTAATGGGATGCTACGTAAGTTTTGGTGGGGCTCAAAAAAGGGAGAAAGGAAGACTGCCTGGGTCTCTTGGGAAGTCATGACACAACCAAAGTTCATGGGAGGAATGGGTTTCCGAGATATCGAGCTTTTTAACCTGGCATTACTGGCCAGGCAGGCCTGGCGCCTCCTACAGGAACCCACCTCTTTGAGTGCGCGGATCCTCAAGGTTGTCTACTACCCTTTTTCCACCATCCTTGATGCAGAAGTGGGCAATCATCCTTCACAAGTTTGTTGATCCATAATTGAAGGCAGAGACACTTTGAAGCTGGGACTTGTGAAACGGATTGGTTCGGAAGAGGACACAAACATATGGATTGACAATTGGATTCCACGTGACTTTAAGCTTCGGCCGGTTTGCCCAAAGTCCTTGAACCCTCCTCACAAGGTGTCGGACCTTATTGATTCAGTTAATATGACATGGGACCGAGATGTTCTTGATCAGCACCTCTTTCCCATGGACGTCGAAGCAATCCTCAATATCCCGTTAAGCTCAAGAGTCCGTGATGATTTCTGGTCTTGGCATTACGAGAAAAGGGGTGTTTTCACAGTACGTTCTGCATATAGACTCTTGGCCTCCACAAAGCAACAACAGGACGGACTGGCTAGAGCATAACGACGGCCACTCGCGCTTCGAGTCTGATCGCCAATCTTGGACAAAGTTGTGGGGAGCTTCGGTCCCTTCCAAAGTGAGAATTTCTTCATGGAGATTGGCCAAATCTTCCATCCCTATGGGAGAAGTCCGCAAGCATCGTAGCATGGCTGAAACACCGGAGTGCGCCTTATGCAAGGAGGCGGTGGATACGTGGCGTCATTCGCTCTTTGATTGCAAGATGGCGAGATGCGTTTGGGCACTAGCTGACGAGGATCTCACGGAAACCATTGTCTCGAACCGGACGGACGACACAAAGCTATGGATGTTGTGGGTCGTTGATACTCTTCCTTCGACGGAGCTTGCGCGCGTCCTCGTGATGATGTGGGCTATTTGGTGGGCACGGCGTCGAGCTATCCACGATGATCAGTACCAAAGTACACTAAGTACTCACATGTTCATTGATAAATTTTTGTCAGAGCTGGAGACGACCCCCGACGAGAAAGAACGACCCAGGGACCGAACTGCAAAATCCAAGGACCTGCATGCTACGGCCAGGGACTTGCATGTAACGGCCCGAGGAGAATCAGCGCAGCGCGACCGATCAGTTCGGACGACCTGGCTCCCGCCGGCGAAGCATGACGTGAATATTAATGTTGATGGCGGCTTTTCCAAGGTTGGGGACCGAGGAGCTTCGGCGGTGATCTGTAGGGACAAACACGGCATGTTTCTGGGTGCTTCCGCGGTTATTTTCGAGGGTTTGCTTGACCCAACTATACTCAAAGCCCAGGCGTGCAACGAGACCCTTGCTCTTGTTGCGGACCTCCATGTTCAATTCGTGTGTGTTGCATCGGACTGTCTCGAGGTGATCACCAATATCCAAACTGGTGCCCCATGTCGATATGTTGCTATCTTGGAGGAGATCAAGCACAGGAGGCGTTCGATCCAAGATATTCAGTTTGGGCACAAGAATAGGAAACAAAATGAGGAAGCTCATGCCTTACCTAAGGCGGCTGCTTCTCTCCCTCCCGGGCGCCATGTATGGCTTACTACTCTGCCCGATATCATCTGTATCCCTATGTTTTTGAACTTTCAATAAAGGATACTTTTCTGCTAAAAAAAACATAACCTGGAGAGGTTGGGGCGCCTCGCCTAGGGCAGCCACTCCTCCCGGCTTGGGGGGAAAGTTTCCTAGGGGGTGGGGGCGCCTAAACGCATCTAGGGTTTCCCCTGGCCGCCGCCCCCTCCTCTAGATGGGATCTAGAGGGGCCGTCCCCCTCTCCCCTTCCTCCTATATATAGTGTGGGGGTGGGAGGGCAGCCACACCCCTCCCCTGGCGCAGCCCCTCCCTCCTCATACATCTCCTCCTCCTCCATAGTGCTCGGTGAAGTCCTGCTGGAGAACCATGAGCTCCACCACCACCACGCCGCCGTGCTGTCGGAGTTCTCCCTGAACTTCTCCTCTCCCCTTGCTGGATCAAGAAGGAGGAGACATCCTCGGGCTGTATGTGTGTTGAACGCGGAGGCGCCGTCCGTTCGGCGCTAGATCGGATCTTCCACGATTTGAATCGCCGCGAGTACGACTCCATCAACCGCGTTCTTGTAACGCTTCCGCTTAGCGATCTTCAAAGGTATGAAGATGTTGATCTTCTCCCTCTCTTGTTGCTAGAATCTCCATAGATTGATCTTGGTGTTGCGTCGAAAATTTTGAATTTGTGCTACGTTCCCCAACAGTGGCATCATGAGCTAGGTCTATGCGTAGTTTCTATGCACGAGTAGAACACAAGTTGTTGTGGGCGTCGATTTTGTCAATTTACTTGCCACTACTAGTCTTATCTTGATTCGGTGGCATCGTGGGATGAAGCGGCCTGGACCGACCTTACACGTACACTTACGTGAGACAGGTTCCACCGACTGACATGCACTTGTTGCATAAGGTGCCTAGCGGGTGCCAGTCTCTCCCACTTTAGTCGGATCAGATTCGATGAAAAGGGTGCTTATGAAGGGTAAATAGAAATTGGCATATCACGTTGTGGTTTTGGCGTAGGTAAGAAACGTTCTTGCTAGAAACCTATAGCAGCCATGTAAAAACTGTTGGGTAACGTAGTAATTTCAAAAAATTTCCTACGAACGCGCATGACCATGGTGATGGCACAGCAACGAGAGGGGAGAGTGTCCGTCCACGTACCCTCGTGAGACCGAAGCGAAGCGTTATATCAACGCTGTTGATGTAGTCGTCGTCTTCACGATCCGACCGATCCAAGCACCGTTATCCGGCACCTCCGAGTTCTTGGCACACGTTCAGCTCGATGACGATCCCCGGCTCCGATCCAGCAAAGCGTCGGGAGGAGTTCTCACAAGACGACGGCGTGGTGACGATCTTGATGTTCTACCGTCGCAGGGCTTCGGCTAAGCACTGCTACAATATGATCGAGGTGGAATATGGTGGAGGGGGGCACCGCACACGGCTAAGGAACGATCACGAAGATCAACCTGTGTGTCCTAGGGTGCCCCCTGCCCCGTATATAAAGGAGCAAGGGGAGGGCCGGCCGGCCCTAGGAGGCGCGCCAGGAGGGGGAGTCCTCCTCCTAGTAGGAGTAGGACTCCCTTTCCTAGTCCTACTAGGAAGAAGGAAGGGGAAGGAAGAGAGGAGAGGAGAGGGAAAGGGGGCCACGCCTCCTGTCCAATTCGGACTCCCATGGAGGGGGCGCGCCACCTCCTGGTGCAGCCTCTCTCTCCCTCTTGGCCCAATAAGGCCCATTACTTCCCGGGGTTCCGTAACCCCCAAGCACCGATTTTCTCCGAAACTTCCGAACCTTTCCGTGTCCGAATATAGCCGTCAATATATCAATCTTTATGTCTCGACCATTTCGAGACTCCTCGTCATGTCCGTGATCACATCCGGGACTCCGAACTCCTTCGGTACATCAAAATACATAAACTCATAATATAACCGTCATCGAAACCTTAAGCGTGCGGACCCTACGGTTCGAGAATAATGTAGACATGGCCGAGACACGTCTCCGGTCAATAACCAATAGCGGGACCTGGATGCCCATATTGGCTCCTACATATTCTACGAAGATCTTTATCGGTCAGACCGCATAACAACATACGTTGTTCCCTTTGTCATCGGTATGTTACTTGCCCGAGATTCGATCGTCGGTATCCAATACCTAGTTCAATCTCGTTCTTGACAAGTATCTTTACTCGTTCGTAATGCATCATCTCACAGCTAACTCATTAGCTGTAATGCTTGCAAGGCTTAGTGATGTGCATTACCGAGAGGGCCAGAGATACCTCTCCGACAATCGGAGTGACAAATCCTAATCTCGAAATACGCCAACCCAACATCTGCCTTTGGAGACACCTGTAGTACTCCTTTATAATCACCCGATTACGTTGTGACGTTTGGTAGTACCAAAGTGTTCCTCCGTAAACAGGAGTTGCATAATCTCATAGTTATAGGAACATGTATAAGTCATGGATAAAAGCAATAGCAACATACTAAACGATCGGATGCTAAGCTAATGGAATGGGTCATGTCAATCAGATCATTCAACTAATGATGTGACCTTGTTAATCAAATGACAACTCCTTTGTCTATGGTTAGGAAACTTAACCATCTTTGATTAACAAGCTAGTCTAGTAGAGCCATACTAGTGACACTCTGTTTGTCTATGTATTCACACATGTATTATGTTTCCGGTTAATACAATTCTAGCATGAATAATAAACATTTATCATGAAATAAGGAAATAAATAATAACTTTATTATTGCCTCTAGGGCATATTTCCTTCAAAAACTTGCAACAACAATTTGAGGACGTCTAACTTGTTTTTGCAGCATATGCCGCGTGATGTGATATGGCCAAAAAGGATGTGATGAATGAACTATATGTGATGTATGAGATTGATCATGTTCTTGTAATAGGAATCACGACTTGCATGTCGATGAGTATGACAACCGGCAGGAGCCATAGGAGTTGTCTTAATTTATAGTATGACCTGCGTGTCATTGAATAACGCCATGTAATTACTTTACTTTATTGCTAAACCGTTAGCCATAGTAGTAGAAGTAATAGTTGGCGAGACAACTTCATGGAGACACTATGATGGAGATCATGGTGTCATGCCGGTGACGATGATGATCATGGCGCCCCAAAGATGGAGATCAAAAGGAGCAAAATGATATTGGCCATATCATGTCACTATTTGATTGCATGAGATGTTTATCATGTGTTTACATCTTATTTTCTTAGAACGACGGTAGCATAAATAAGATGATCCCTCACTAAAATTTCAAGAAAGTGTCCCCCCTAATTGTGCACCGTTGCGAAGGTTCGTTGTTTTGAAGCACCACGTGATGATCGGGTGTGATAGATTCTAACGTTCGCATACAACGGGTGTAAGCCAGATTTACACATGCAAAACACTTAGGTCGACTTGACGAGCCTAGCATGTACAGACATGGCCTCAGAACACAAGAGACCGAAAGGTCGAACATGATTCATATAGTAGATACGATCAACATGAAGATGTTCACCGATGATGACTAGTCCGTCTCACGTGATGATCAGACACGGCCTAGTTGACTCGGATCATGTATCACTTAGATGACTAGAGGGATGTCTATCTAAGTGGGAGTTCATTAAATAATTTGATTAGATGAACTTAATTATCATGAACATAGTCAAAAGGTCTTTGCAATTATATCGTAATTTGCGCTTTAGTTCTACTGTTTTAGATATGTTCCTAGAGAAAATTTAGTTAAAGTTGATAGTAGCAATTATGCGGACTGGGTCCATAAACTGAGGATTGTCCTCATTGCTGCGTAGAAGGCTTATGTCCTTAATGCACCGCTCGGTGTGCTGAACCTCAAACGTCGTCTGTGGATGTTGCGAACATCTGACATACACGCTTTGATGACTACATGATAGTTCAGTAATGTTAAACGGTTTAGAATTGAGGCGCCGAAGATGAATTTTGAAACGTCGCGGAACATATGAGATGTTCCGAGGGCTGAAATTGGGATTTCAGGCTCGTGCCCACGTCAAGAGGTGTGACACCTCTGACAAGTTTCTTAAGCCTGCCAACTAAGGGAGAAAAGCTCAATCGTTGAGCATGTGCTCAGATTGTCTAAGTACTACAATCGCTTGAATCGAGTGGGAGTTAATCTTCCAGATGAGATAGTGATGTTTCTCCAAAGTCATTGCCACCAAGCTACTAGAGCTTCGTGATGAACTATAACATATCAGGGATAGATATGATGATCCTTGAAATATTCATGATGTTTGACACCGCGAAAGTAGAAATCATGAAGGAGCATCAATTGTTGATGGTTAGTGAAACCACTAGTTTCAAGAAGGGCAAGGGCAAGAAGGGATACTTCATGAAATGGCAAATCAATTGCTGCTCTAGTGAAGAAATCCAAGGTTGAACCCAAACCCGAGACTAAGTGCTTCTGTAATAAGGGGAACGGTCACTGGAGCAGAATTACCCTAGATACTTGGTAGATAAGAAGGCAGGCAAGGTCGACAGAAGTATATTGGATATACATTATATTAACCTGTACTCCACTAGTACTCCTAGTAGCACCATGGTAATAGATACCGGTTCGGTTGCTAAGTGTTAGTAACTCGAAATAAAAGGCTACGAATAAACGGAGACTAGCTAAAGGTGAGATGACGATATGTGTTGGAAGTGTTTCCAAGGTTGATGTGATCAAGCATCGCATACTCCCTCTACCATCGAGATTGGTGTTAAACCTAAGTAATTATTATTTGGTGTTTGCGTTGAGCATAGACATGATTGGATTATGTTTATTGCAATACGGTTATTCATTTAAGGAGAATAATGGTTACTCTGTTTATTTGAATAATACCTTCAATGGTCTTGCACCTAAAATGAATGGTTTATTGAATCTCGATCATAGTGATACACATGTTCATGCCAAAAGACATAAGATAGTAATGATAGGACCACATACTTGTGGCACTGCCATTTGAGTCATATTGATATAAAACGCATGAAGAAGCTCCATGTTGATGGATCTTTGGACTCACTCGTTTTTTGAAAAGTTTGAGACATGCGAACCATGTCTATTGGTATATACACATGAAGAAACTCCATTCAGATGGATCGTTTGGACTCACTTGATTTTGAATCACTTGAGACATGCAAATCATACCACATGGGCAAGATGACTGAAAGGCCTCATTTATCAGTGAGATGAAACAAGATAGTAACTTGTTGGAAGTAATACATTTGATGTGTGCAATCGAATGAGTGCTGAGGCAGGCAGTGAATATCATTATGCTCTTACTTCACAGATGATTTGAGTAGATTCTAAGTATATTTACTTGATGAAACACGAGTCTGAATTACTGAAAGGTTCAAGCAATTACAGAGTGAAGTTGAAGATCATCGTGGCAAGAGGATAAAATGTCTATGATATGATCATACAGATGAATATCTGAGTTACGAGTTTGGTACACAATTAAGACATTGTGGAAATTGTTTCACAACTAATACCGCCTGGAACACCATAGTGTGATGGTGTGTCCGAACATCATAGCTGCACCCTATTGGATATGGTGCATACCATGATGTCTCTTATCGAATTACCACTATCGTTTATGGGTTAGGCATTAGAGACAACCGCATTCACTTCAAATAGGGCACCACGTAATTCCGTTGAGATGACAGCGTATGAACTATGGTTTAGAGAAACCTAAGCTGTCGTTTCTTAAAAGTTTGGGGATGTGGCGCTTATGTGAAAAGTTTTAGCCAGATAAGCTCGAACCCAAAGCGAATAAATGCATCTTCATAGACACCCAAAACTGTTGGGTATTCCTCCTATTTCAGATCCAGAGCAAAAGTGATTGTTTCTAAAACGGGTCCTTTCTCGAGGAAAATTTTCTCTCGAAAGAATTGAGTGGGAGGATGGTGGAGACTTGATATGGTTATTGAACCGTCACTACAACTAGTGTTTTAGCAGGGCACAAGAAGTTGTTCCTATGGTGCCTACACCAATTGAAGTGGAAGCTGCTGATAGTGATCATGGAACTTCAGATCAAGTCACTGCCAAACCTCATAGGCCGACAAGGATGCATACTACTTCAGAGTGGTACGTAATCCTATCTTGGAGGTCATGTTGCTAGACAACAATGAACCTACGAGCTGTGGAGAAGCGATGGTGGGCCCGGATTCCGACAAATGGCTCGAGGCCATAAAATCCGAAAGAGGATCCATGTATAAAACAAAGTGTAGACTTTGGAAGAACTACTTTATGGTCGTAAGGCTGTTGGGTACAGATGGATTTTAGAAGGAAGACGGACAATGATGGTAAGTATCACCATTAAGAAAGCTCGACTTGTCGTTAAGATTTTTTTCGACAAGTTCAAGGAGTTGACTACGATGAGGCTTTCTCACTCGTAGCGATGCTAAGAGTCTGTTGCAATTATATTAGCAGTTACTGCATTATTTATGAAATCTTGCAGATAGGATGTCAAAACATTGTTTCCTCGAAGAGTTGCTTGAGGAAAGGTTGTATGTGATACAACCAGAAGGTTTTGTCAATTCTAAAAGATGCTAACAAGTATGCAAAGCTCCAGCAATCCTTCTAAGGACTGGAGTAAGCATCTCGGAGTTGGAATATACGCTTTGATGAAATGATCAAAGATTTTGGGCTTATACAAAGTTTATGAGAAACCTGTATTTCCAAACAAGTGAGTGGGAGCACTATAGAATTTCTGATGAGTATATGTTGTTAACATATTGTTGATCAGAAATGATGTAGAATTTCTGGAAAGCATCTAGGGTTATTTGAAAAGTCTTTTTCAATGAAAAACCTAGATTAAGCTACTTGAACATTGATAGTACTTTCAAATGAACACATACCATGACAAGATTTTGAAGGAGTTCAAAATAGATCAGCAAAGAAGGAGTTCTTGGTTGTGTTATAAGGTGTGAGTATTGGGTAAGACACAAGACCTGACCACGGCAGAAGAGAGAGAAAGGATGAAGTTCGTCCCTATGCTTTAGACGTAGGCTCTACAGTATGCTATGCTGTGTACCGCACCTGAAGTGTACCTTGCCATGAGTCAGTCAAGGGGTATAAGAGTGATCCAGGAATAGATCACAGGACAGTGGTCAAAGTTATACTTAGTAACTAGTGGACTAAGGATTTTTCTCAATTATGGAGGTGGTAAAAGAGTTCGTCGTAAAGGGTTACGCCGATGCAAACTTTGACACTAATCCGGATTATTCTGAGTAGTAAATTGGATTCGTATAGTAGAATAGTTATTTGGAATAGCTCCAAATAGAGCGTGGTAACTGCATCTAGGAGATGACATAGAGATTTATAAAGCACACACGGATCTGAAAGATTCATACCCGTTGACTAATAACCTCTCTCAGAAGCGAGATATGATCAAACCCAATGGGTGTTGGATTCATTACAATCACATAGTGATGTGAACTAGATTATTGACTCTAGTGCAAGTGGGAGACTGTTGGAAATATGCCCTAGAGGCAATAATAAAATGGTTATTATTGTATTTCCTTGTTCATGATAATTGTCTATTGTTCATGCTATAATTGTATTAAATGGAAACCGTAATACAGGTGTGAATACATAGACCACAACATGTCCCTAGTGAGCCTCTAGTTGACTAGCTTGTTGATCAATAGATGGTTATGGTTTCCTATCCATGGACATTGGATGTCATTGATAACGGGATCACATCATTAGGAGAATGATGTGATGGACAACACCCAATCCTAAGCATAGCACAAGATCGTGTAGTTCATTTGCGAAGAGCTTTTCTAATGTCAAGTATCATTTCCTTAGACCATGAGATTGTGTAATTCCTAGATACCGTAGGAGTGCTTTGGGTGTACCAAACGTCACAACGTAACTGGGTGGCTATAAAGGTGCATTACAGGTATATCCGAAAGTGTCTGTTGGGTTGGCACGAATCGAGACTGGGATTTGTCACTCCGTATGATGGAGAGGTATCTCTGGGGCCACTCGGTAATGCATCATCATAATGAGCTCAATGTGACTAAGTAGTTAGTCACGGGATCATGCATTACAGAACGAGTAAAGTGACTTGCCGGTAACGAGATTGAACGAGGTATTGGGATACCGACGATCGAATCTCGGGCAAGTAACGTACTGATTGACAAAGGGAATTGTTCGGGATTGCTTGAATCCTTGACATCGTGGTTCATCCGATGAGATCATCGTGGAACATGTGGGAGCCAACATTGGTATCCAGATCCCGCTGTTGGTTATTAGCCGGAGAGATGTCTCGGTCATGTCTGCATGATTCCTGAACCCATAGGGTCTACACTCTTAAGGTTCAGTGACGCTAGAGTTGTTATGGGAAATAGTATGTGGTTACCGAAGGTAGTTCAGAGTCCCGGATGTGATCCCGGACGTCACGAGGAGTTCCGGAATGGTCCGGCGGTGAAGATCGACATATTGGACGAAGGGTATTGGAGTCCGGAATTGTTCTGGGGGTACCGGGTGACGACCAGCGTGTCCGAAAGGGGTTTCAGAGGCCCCGGCAAGCGTTGGGGGGCTGTCGGTGTCAAAACCGGCGGATCTCGGGTAGGGGGTCCCGAACTGTGCGTCTAGGCGGATGGTAACAGGAGACAAGGGACACGATGTTTTTACCCAGGTTCGGGCCCTCTTGATGGAGGTAAAACCCTACTCCTGCATGATTAATATTGATGATGTGTGTTACAAGAGTGGATCTACCACGAGATCAAAGAGGCTAAACCCTAGAAGCTAGCCTATGGTATGACTGTTGTTCATTGTATATCTGTTGACTAGCCTGGCCCTGGTTTATATAATGCACCAGAGGCCTAGGATAACAAGAGTCCTAGCCGAATACGCCGGTGGGGGAGGAGTCCTTGTCTTGATCACCAAGTCTTGTGGAATCTTCCTTGTATGCGGCACCTGTCCGGACTGGCCCATGAGTATGCGGCCCTGGGGGTCCTCGGCCCAATCTAACTGATTGGGGGACGACGTGGTGAGTACCCCCTAGTCTAGGACACCGTTAGTAGCCCCCTGAACCGGTCTTCAAGTTAAGGACGCTCCTCGATTCTTCCGAACTGTTCTTCATCTTCAGTTGCCGGTCTTGAAAACTGGTTCAACAAATCTTCTCATCTTCGATCTTGAGGATCGCCGAAATGCATTCGGTGAGTTTATACGTCGGGTATCCGAGGAGCCCCTTTAAGTTTCCGGCCTTTATCAATGCCTTGTTATTTTTATGCCACACCTCGGGGTTGAAGTTGTTCCCGGGCGGCAGCGTCCTCTTGCGTCCGAGCTCCAACGCCGGACTGCATTCGAGGTATCTTTAGCAGCCGAGCACCGACGCCGGACTGTATCCGAGCTCCAACGCCGGACTATGTGTCCGAGCTCCAACGCCGGACTATGTATCCGAGCTCCAACGCCGGACGGTATCCGAGCTCCAAAGCCGGACTGTATCCGAGCTCCAACGCCGGACTGTATCCGAGGTGTCGTAAATCACCTTGGTTCAAAGAAGTTTGAAGGAGTTTAGCCGAGCTTACTGCCGGAAATGCCCTCTAAGGAGCCAGCCACTTGCATCCGAACTATATGCCGAATTGCTTCCGAGGTGGTGCACCATCCTGAATGTGGGCTGATTTTTGGTCAATATTTTTTATTGATGCAATTTATTCTCTGACGAGATATACAGCCAGTAGCCCTCAAGGTGTGTATCGGTATAAAACCTGAGATGCACATGAAGGATGACATAAAACCGCTGATCCCCATAGCCGCTGAGACTCAGGTTGATTTGCAAAATCGGTCTGAGGATCAAGTCCTAGCTCGGCAGAATACTTCGGGACACAAAAAGCGGCGTGCTCAGTCCTCGAGACTCGGGTTGGGCGCGGCCGACCAACCTGAGGATCAAAATCTCCTTGGAAACTGTATCGCACTTAAAATTTTCTGCATAGAAGAAGCAATGCAGTAGCCCCCGAGACACTGGTCGGGTGGCAACACCAGATCAGGGGATTGATGTGCCCCTTTAATATTTGTAAATAATAAGCCCGAAGCCCAGTAGCCCCCGAGCCTTAATGCGGGCACGGGTGGCCGAATTAAGGATCAATATCCATAATAAAATCACAAATTATGTGTAATGACTCAATGTATCTAAGTACTTTATGTCATTAATGTTCGGATCTGCATTGTACAAAACTTTGTTGACCGACCATCGGCTTCAACCTCCTCGGCCAGTAGCCGAGGAGTGTTTGTCCTACTTTATAAAGCCTTTATGAGGGCAAAGATTTACGACAAACAAGGCAATCTGGCCATACGGTTTTATAAACAAAGGTACGCAGAGAGATATGTTATATTACTATTTAACAGAAGAAATGTCTTCCAAAGATAATAGTCCCGCTATCGGTTCCTTTCTTTGGGTTGTCATGCTAAGCATGATCATGAAACCTCAGCTCCAATGTAAGAGCAAAATAGTGAGGATTTGGTTTGGGAGGCCAGTTACTAGCCCCCAATAGTGTTCAGCGACAGTCAAGGTCAAGCCGGAAACAATTCGGCCAATTTTATGAATGGCCCGTTATTTAATATAGTCATCGATCGCTGACCAGTTTACACCTATTGTGACAGTCAGTTTTCGGCTTTCTCCACTGAGGTGCTTGACCATGCGAGCTGGAAGCACAATCGCAGTGGTTCTCCCTTTGCACACTTAGCCGAACAAAGCGGAACATAGGAGGCAAGCGCGGGAGCCGGGCAACCCAACTATTGACCGAAGACACAATTCGAAACTGATGCATATATAGCAATATCCGAGAATGTTTTTGCCGAATCTCTAAAGGTGTCCGGCGTTGCACTGCGAGACTTGTGCTGAAAACACACAAATAGTTTAAAAGTGCCAAAAGCTTGGAAAACCAAAAAACATCAGTAAAAACATGACGTCCGAACAAGATCAAGTGTTCGGTGCCAATCCGAAAATTGGACTTTAGAAAAAAGTGCTTCTGCCGTGCTTTAACATGACACATCCTATCTCAAGACTTCAAGCGGGTCAGCCTACGGCTTCAGTCTCCCATCCCGAAGGCGGAGTACTTCTGATTAGGCCAGTTTAGAAAACTAAACTCTACCGGTTTTGAGAGAGAAATTAGGCTCCCCGGCTAGTGACCGCACACTCGTGTCGAGAAAAGGAGTGATAAATAAAAAACTTTGCAACGGCTAAGAAGAAAAACACTTAGTATAAAACGACTCAAATAAACATAAGAGCCTCCAAGTGACTTGGGTAAAAGTTGACTATATAATGTAAGGTGACATGTAAAATGCCTTCTAGCCGGATTGTAGATCGTTTGTCGTAGCGGACCTTTTCGCTTCAACCTCTGGACCTAATAGTCCGGAGTGTGTCCGAATACCCTCGCGGTTATAAAAACCGGGGCATATGCGTGGAGACCAGGCGTAGGGGTCATTAGTGCTTTATCAGACAAGTGCCCAGCTAGTTATGTTATATTACATGGTTAGTAAGAAACATCTTCCAGGGAGAATAGTTCCGTTAGGGGTTCCTTTCCCTGGGAGGCATGCCCTAAAGTGCATGTCCGAACTGCGAAAAGAGCAGAAAAACATCTGGGGGCAGGTAAATAAATAGGTAAGAAATCATCTTTTAGTTCACCGACCGAGTACTTCCTTAAGAACGCTAGCTTTCGGCTTCACCCAGTCTGAGGTACACATCCGCTGACCCGCAGTAATAATCGCAGAGGTGCTCCTTTACCACCTAGCCGAACAATCGGGAACGTGGGGTAAGCACAGGAGCCAGCAACCCAGCTTGGCCAAAACTTAAGTCATATCGGTGCATATAATGGTGAATAAAAGGTATATGCGGAAGTGTGACACATGTGTTGGGCATAAAGCCCGAATTAATAAGCTTCATTAAAGAAGCCCCTGTGTATAATGAGCGGGTAGCGCGTCAAGTAAAAGCGAACAAAGTTTCGACAAGGAAACTTTTACAAGCAACTTTGTCCAAAAAGTATAATGCTTGGTCGAACCGAACACAAGTTAGAAATTTAAAACTTTGAGCATGAAGGCAACTTACCTGGTTAATGTGTTCGGTATTGACGATGCGGTCCGAGCTTGATGCGGGACAAGGTTCCATCCCCCAAGCCGGTCTCGAGGTGGCGGAGCAAAGAGCTCGGCACTGTGAAGTGGTGACATAGCACGGTCAATGCAGGACGGCAGAGTGATGCCGAAGTCCCTGGCATGGGGTAATGAAGTGTTGACGAAGCCCCCCGTCCAGCCGAGGTGACGTCAAAGGATATAGTCCGGCTGGATCATTTTCCTGTGCACAAAAAATAGTGCAAATCAGAGATAATAGTAATAAAAAAATCATTGCATAATAAATAATTTATGCAAAGTGAGTAACAAAAGAAATATGGCCTGGCGCCGAAGTCAATGTCGATGCAGGGCGGCGGCATGATGCGGTAAAGGCATGGCAAGGCCTGAATTCACAGGTCGGTTCGAGTTCCGGATGCGGCGTTCGCCGGACTATGTACGGAAACTGACCGAACCACCATGCAACCTCGTTAATGCGGCCACCATTTGATAGACATGCGTACATATGATGGACAAACTAGAGTAATAATTCGCTGGAAAAAATGAACCCAAACAAGCAAAAAGAAATACTAGGATTAATAGCACCTGGTTTATTTGTTGTAGCAATCCGAAGGAAGGTGATTCCCAAAATTGGGACTCGATCCGCGCACCCATTGCCTAATGGGCGATAAAACGACGGCATGGTAATGTTGGCAAAGGTTGGCTCGCCAAGTCAAAGCCCTCGGCCCAGCTAACGCGACGGAGCTGGTCGGCCGATGAGTCGAAGTAGGTCGGCGTCGACACCAGCTTGAAGAAGCAATAGTGCGGTCCTGCCGATGCAGGTCGTGACGTGGTCGATGCCGGCTTGATGAAGCGACCGTGCGGCGATGCCAGTATGCCCGCTCCATGTAATCCGTGGGGCGGCGATGTTGGTGATGATTTATCCTTCGCGATGCCGGACTCTTGTTCGGCTTGCCGAGATGATGATCCGAAGAAGTTGAGCTCGGCTCAACAAAGTGACGACGTGTCTAGCGTAGGTCGGCAGCCGTGGAGCGATATTGCCGGACTGGTTTGACACCAGTATGATATTGAAGGTAGTGGGATGTGTTCGGAAACAAAACACAACACCCCATACAAAACTTCCTTAAAAAAGGATGTCCGAAATCCCGTTCATAAAAAAGACGAACTCGGGTCGGATTCGTTTTCGCGCAGAAAACAGATCCGAAAAGTGGTGCACTAATCGGAAGGTTCCCGGAGTTTGGACGGTCGGATCGAGCTGAAATTTTGGGGGGTGGTAGATATAGGAATTCCGCAGCCGATCAACGGTTGGATCTTCCAAAGGAAGTCCGAGCTAGAAGCTGGACACCACGCCCTAAACTCGTCCGGATTCTCGTCCAGATTCAATGCGGCTCCTGTATACCGGAGATTGCCAGAGATTCCTCCATCGGAACTCGACGAAATTTTCCAGGGTTGTTGTAGACCCAATTCCGCACTATTTCACCGAAGGAATCGTCGAACCGAAGCTCGAGGAGGCGGTGACGGCGGATACAAGTTCGCTGTCCAGGAAAGCAGCACGGTCGCCCGAGGGAATTGTTGACGTTGAGCCCCCGGGCTCACTGGATGATTCCTCCATGATCTTGATAGAGATCGGAGCTGATGTTGATGAAGGCTCTCATCCGAACATGACGATCGGAGATAGGGCGCAGTCCTTGGTCGAACCAAGGTGACCAGTCGAGCTGGTGACGAATATGCCGAAGTCGCAGTTGATCTGCGGGCGAGCCATCGACCTTTTGCCGAACACACAGCGGGGCTCTCAATGAAAGCACCAATGTCGGTGTCAAAACCGGCGGATCTCGGGTAGGGGGTCCCGAACTGTGCGTCTAGGCAGATGGTAATAGGAGACAAGGGACACAATGTTTTTACCCAGGTTCGGGCCCTCTTGATGGAGGTAAAACCTACGTCATGCTTGATTAATATTGATGATGTGTGTTACAAGAGTGGATCTACCACGAGATCAAAGAGGCTAAACCCTAGAAGCTAGCCTATGGTATGATTGTTGTTCATTGTATATCTGTCGACTAGCCTGGCCCTGGTTTATATAATGCACCAGAGGCCTAGAATAACAAGAGTCCTAGCCGAATACGCCGGTGAGGGAGGAGTCCTTGTCTTGATCACCAAGTCTTGTGGAATCTTCCTTGTATGCGGCACCTGTCCGGACTGGTCCATGAGTATGCGGCCCTGGGGGTCCTCGGCCCAATCTAACCGATTGGGGGACGACGTGGTGAGTACCCCCTAGTCCAGGACACCGTCAGGGGCCTTATGGGCCAAGGGGAGGGGGCACATCAGCCCACTAAGGGGCTGAGCGTCCCTCCCACCCCATCTCACGTAACCTGGAGAGGTTGGGGCGCCTCCCCTAGGGCAGCCACCCCTCCCGGCTTGGGGGGAGATGTTTCCTAGGGGGTGGGGGCGCCCAAACGCATCTAGGATTTCCCCTGGCTGCCGCCCCCTCCTCTAGATGGGATCTAGAGGGGCCAGCCCCCTCTCCCCTTCCTCCTATATATAGTGAGGTGGTGGGAGGGCAGCCGCACCCTTCCCCTGGCGCAGCCCCTCCCTCCTTATACATCTCCTCCTCCTCCATAGTGCTTGGCGAAGCCCTGCTGGAGAACCACGAGCTCCACCACCACCACGCCGTCGTGTTGTCGGAGTTTTCCCTCAACTTCTCCTCTCCCCTTGCTGGATCAAGAAGGAGGAGACGTCCCCGGGCTGCATGTGTGTTGAACGCGGAGGCGCCGTCCGTTCGGCGCTAGATCGGATCATCCGCGATTTGAATCACCGCGAGTATGACTCCATCAACTGCGTTCTTGTAACGCTTCCGCTTAGCGATCTTCAAAGGTATAAAGATGCTGATCCTCTCCCTCTCTTGTTGCTAGAATCTCCATAGATTGATTTTGGTGTTGCGTAGAAAATTTTAAATTTGTGCTACGTTCCCCAACAGGATCACCGCCCAAAATACCTCGCATCCCACCTTCAGCCTTATCGGCACCGCCACCCACACCAAGGTTAATGTTGCGCCGAGCCTAGAAAAAGAGGGCAGTCTCGCGACAAGGAGCTACGCACAAAACCTCATAGGCTACCTTTGGCCTTGTCCACACCGCCACCCACGCCGAGGTCATGGTGGTGCCGATCCTAGAAACAAAGGGCAATCTCGCGGAAAGGGACCTCCATCCCATCAGCCGAAGCGCCGCATCGGACCCCTGCTCCATCGCCACCACTTTGGGGGTGCTCATCAATATCGAGAATGTCGACATCAACTATACTCGGGCTTTGGTCAAGCTCCTCCAAACTGCCATGGCAAACCTGTGTCTACGACTAGGTCGGTCGTCAACTATGAACCTCAGGGTGCGCCCTATGGTAAGTCTCAAACATATTTATAATTTTTGCTATGTGCATCATGCTACTTTTATATCATGATTGCATCACCTTGCCACAACTTTTTTTTGATTTATTTGGGTAACCTGTTAATCCAATGCCCAGTGTCAGTTGTTGTTTTCGTCTTGATTTTATATTTACATAAAAAATACCATTTCAATGAAAAAAAAACACTTTTACAAAGTTTTGCATCGGGAAGAAGCCAGCCACCACCTGAGCCAACAAAGGGGCCCCTTGTACCTCCCACGAAACCTTGAGTCGGGCAGCGAGGTGGGGAGTGTGGGCCCACCAGATTGCCCTGCAAAAACCGCAAAAACAAGTATCGAGAAAAAATTCCACTACTTGGAGGATTTTTGGTTGAAACAGGATCGTTCCCTAGGGCTACCGGATGTGTGGAAGTGGCTAGGAGGTGATGATTTCTATTTTGCTAAACACTTTTATACTCTGATACACCAACATATATTTGCCAACCCTCTCTTAAATTGGGTTTGGAGTTGTTGCAAGCTGAGAATCAAGGTATTTTCATGCCTTATGTCAGGTACCGTTAAACACAGAAGATATGCTCCATCATCCTCATGGTGAGTAGCAGAGAATATTGTTTTTTTTTTATGCCCAACTAGGGCACATTATCTTCAATTGGCACGTGTGGGTTTATCGGAAAATTAACTGGCCTATGAGGAATGCCATGCTTCACATCGTTTGGTCAACAAGGCAGTGTTTAGGACCAAAGCAAACACCACTCCGACATGGTACACAACCACCCACGGTGAAGGCAGCCCCAGCATCATGTCGTCGCTCCAACCCATTTGCGTTTTTAGTAATTTTAATTTAGTTCTATATCCGTCGGTTCAACTATGATGTTTAAACTCTGTCTTTTGGTCCGGATTATGTTTCTTTTTTGTTTTTCTAAAAGAGGATTACCTCTAGTCTAGCTAGCGAGAGGTCAACAAGTATGTAGTTCGGTACAAAGTCTCAAAAACAACAATAATGAAACAAAAATCGCCACAACCGGTATAAATAGGACTAGATGACCGAACACATATCCTATTGTTGGACCGCCATCCAAATTGGTTGTAAATATCACGTACTACCGCCTCCCAATGGTTGCACTAAAAGCCATATGCTCCTTGACTTTGACTGAGTGACGACCACATACATATTCCAGCCAGTTGCTCTGTATATAACCTACGAAAAAGTTATGACAGTTTGTCTGTTAAAATCACATCATTCCGGTTGTTCATATAGTCCAAATTAATACGCACACCCTACTCGAATATGGTCAAGATTATGTGGATATGCGGTTAATTTGTTCTATGTCTGTCTATTCTTTTTTCGCGAATACGCAAGCTGCGTATCATTTCATTGATAGGTAGAGAGCAAAGAGCATACAGGGTTGTAGGTACAGCACTCGTACGCCAAGGAGGGCAAGACTACACCCACACAAGCATCAAGAGAGCGAGGATGCTCAGTCGCAAGTAACAAGAAACGTCTAAGGTGGCTCAAAAATAGAAAACGCCGCCAATCCTCTAGCTCCGGCCAGAGCCCACGTGCGTGCCTCATCGAGGATGGACCGAGTGAGGCGGTCATAGGAAGGTGCAGCAGCGTCGAAGATGACAGCATTGCGATGCTTCCAGATGCTCCAAGCCACCAGAATACCCAGGGAGGCAACACCTTTGCGCAGAGACGGAGGGGAGGACGCCACAGCCGAACTCCACCATTCGATGAACCGGGACGTTGGGGTCGGGATGTCAACCGTGAGTCTGCATGCAGCAAGTGTGCTATGCCAGACAGCGCGGGAGAAGGGGCATCCAGCGAGGAGGTGATCGATGGTCTCCAAGGTCTGGTCACAGAAGACGCAGGTGGGGTTGTGGGAAAGCCCATGGCGCGCACGTCGCGCAGCAGTCCAGCAGCGGTCTTGCGCCGCCAACCAGATAAAGATCTTAGCGCACAGAGGCGCCCATGTCTTCCACGTTTCATGCATAGTATGAATTTAGGATACTGGATATGGGTACATACAACGATTTGAGAATTGACCGATCACCATCTACGGACGCGTCTACGAAGGTATAGGGTGCGAGATTTGATATATCCGGTTGTAGATGCTGTAACCTAACAGAAGTCACTGAAGAAACACGTGGTAAATTGGAAGTCACTACAAGTATGTAAGAGCAGTGCCAAATGCAGTTTTTGTCTTGGGAGTTGACGCGCACCAAGTAGTGCCGAATAAAATAAAAAACCTGGGAACGGACCAAGTAGTTGCTCCCATGTCAAATTTTGACAACAAATAAAATATTCACTGGAAATGTCGTGAATGATGAAGAAACGGTGTATGAAAATATCAAAATGTTTGTTGGCAAGTTGTGTAGCACGGAACATGCCAACTCGTACTCAACTTGCCACTGTTGCACATAAAATATCCAAATGGAAAAAAGACCAAGCACATATATATCCGATAAGGATAGAGAAAGCTTGTGAAGCTGTGAAGCATATACGCGGGACCCTTCCAAAATCTACAATGCTATAGCTACAGATGACACGCCCTTTTGTGATTGGAAATGATGGGAGAAGGGGAACACATAGTGAAATTTCAGAGGAAGAGATTAGTGCGGTGGAGAGTGTGATCCGTAAGTTTAGCATTCTTGCTTCCGAAATCCGAACCGATCAACACGCAGGCTAGATCCGGAAAATGCAATCAGAAAAGTCTTAAGACAGCCAGGTCTTCTCGCAGCGGAATCGTCAAGATTTTTCTATTGTTGTCGACGACATGTCAACTTGTGGCTTACCTGTCACCCTTGATAAAAAAGTTCAGTGTGAAGGTATTTTATTTCGGGTTTGCTATTTCACATCTAGATGTGAGATATTATCTCACATCTAACTCCCTCATCCTTAAAGACAAAACTAATTAATGAAAGATTTTAAAAAAAAATTAAAAGATGAGGTAGTTAGATGTGAGAGGGAGTTAGATGTGAAATAATATTTCACATCTAGATATGACATAGACAAACCCATTTTATTTTTGAGGAACCGGCAGAAGCGCTGGCCTTTCATGGATGAAGCAAAAGACATTTGACAGGGTCATGCCACCACGTACTCGACCTGCTACTCTACAAATACATGTTGGTCTCTTGTTAGCTTTGCAAGGCAAAGCGCCTTGCCAGATTCGTTTCTTTGGGAGAGAGAGAGAGAGAGGAGAGGGATAGAGCTCCAAATTATACAACCATGGTGACGCCTCCTACGGGTCCTCCATTACGGGTAACCCACCCCTCCCACCCAGGGCACGTGCTCACGCTGTACGCCACCGGCGGCGCGCTGTTCCAGTGCGACGGCTGCCGGCATTACGGCGAGGACGACCGCAGGTACCGGTGCGACCCGTGCGACTTCGACCTTCACGTGTGCTGCGTCCCCTTCAAGGTGGAGGACCTGACGCTCACGCATCCTCTCTTCAAGGGCTGCACCTTCGACTTCCGCTACAGCCCTCCCGGCGGCACCCTGGCCGGCCGCGGCAGCTTCTGCGGCGCCTGCGGAGACCAGGTGCTCGGCTTCATGTTCCACGACGGCCACCGCCAGATCGGCCTCCACCCGCAGTGCGCCAACCTGGCGGAGCGCGTGGTCCAGCACGACGGCGTGTTCGACCTCCTCAGGGAGGCGCCTGCCCATGGTAGCTGCGGGTTGTGCCGGCAAGGGCAGGGCGGCCGCCGCGACAGCTTCTGGTGCTATAGCTACCTCGACGGCGGCGGCCAGCATGCGTACACGCATGTGGCGTGTATGATGGAAGCTTGCTACAAACGCTCTCAGGTCGCGCAGGTGAGCGCGCCGACGGCATGTGCGGTGGGAACGCCTACGACATGGGAGGTGGGCATGCCGCAGAGCGCGCCGACGACATGGGAGGTGGGCACCCCGCAGAGCGCCCCGATGACGACGTGGGACACTGGGTTGTCATCCAGCATCAGCAAGGTCTCGCTGTTTTGCAAGGTTGCGGTGGCCGTGGCCAGGGTCGCCTCCGCGGTCTCCACTGGAACGGGGGGTGACCCGCTGTGGATTGACACGACGGCTGCGGAACCCGTCGAATAAGCATCTCGATCGGCTACAAAATCAATTATTACTACAAGCGGACGTGTGTTAATTTTACCGCAGTTGTCTGGTTTGTATCTTTCTTCTAGTGGTCGTCTATTTTCTGGGTTTTTTCTCTCCATATTGTGTATTTTGTTTCTCTATTTGTGTGATATACAGAGGGCATCGTTCTTGTTCATATGGAATACCAAAATTACACATCAATGTATAGTACTCCCTCCGTAAAGAAATATAAGAGCATTAGTGATCTAAACGCTCTTATATTTCTTTACAGAAGGAGTACCTTTCTTAATACTCATTAATATATGAAATCATAGTTATAGACCCATGATTCATTTTCATTACCTTACTTGGGTGGCAACGAATTGAGATCAGATGGTCAGGTTTCTTGTGGTGAAACCAACCAACCAGGCATCAAGTCCTAGACATCACATTGGTGGTTGCATTTTTTTGGATTTATTTTAGATCTTCCGACGATGTGCGTTTAGTTGGAGAAGACGATTCTGTTGACTATGAAGGCGTATGTGGTTCAGTCTCTTAGATGTGTTCATAGAGTGGTTATGCGTGCATGCATTCATAGGGATAAGTTTATGTGCATATGTATGAGCGTCTGCGTCTATATTATATTAAATAAAATTACTTGGTGGCAACAAATTCTAGTTCCTGAGTAGAATTGATCGGATTATGGGCTCTAATCGACGGGCTAGGTTTTGAATATCGACTTTGCAACCTCGTTTTTCTATACATGGGCCTAAACTTTTGGGATTTGTTATTGAGTTTGTGAATCGTCAATCGTATTGGTCAAACCATCACAAAGCACAAACCTTTGAAATCATTAATTAACAGTTGATCTTTTTAAAGACCACTCCTACCTTATCAGACACTGACAAGTGGTGCGCTGCATGTCCGCCACTTTCCGCAAGCTAGTAGTTTTCCTTTTCTTTTCATGGATTCGTTTATTCAGAATGCTTCACTGTTGAATTTCTCGCGCCGATACCTTCGAAAATAGATCCCACCTTAATAGGTTTGAACAAAATTTTTTCTCAAAAGAAACTGAGATACGAAAAAACGGAAAAAAAGAATAAAAGTGAAAATAAACAGCAACCAAAAAAATCAAATAACAGAAAGCCGGAGCCGGAAGCATGTTTTTTTCTTCACCTTTTCCCCTATCCGAGAAACACAGCTAATCTTCTCACGGTAGCAAATCTGTGCTTCTCGTGAAAGCAAGAAAACCGGGAAAAAGGAGACAAATTTCTTCAAAACCTAGGAAAAGCCAGGCGAAAACCAAAAAGCTGAAAAAAATCATCCAAGCGACCTATAGAAAAATAAAAAAGGAAATTCAGAGGAGCGCACTTCATGCGACATGTGGCGGCTGCTGAATACACTACTTGACATGCCCCAAGGGCATCAAAAGTGAAGGTCTCCGCAAGAGATAATTTTCTATTTATTTTGTGTTGAATAACATAATAAAGATGGTTGTCTGCATCGCTTGATGCAAAGACCGTGGGTTATCCTCTTTTTCCAAAAAAATCTCTTCTTGGTATCCACTGGTGCCTTATGTATCTGTATACTTTTCGGCTTTTTGGCAAGCCATGACTTGATTTTTATCATGAGCAAAAGAACTACACCTCTCCTCCCTTTACAAAGGAAATCCCCCACCCACCCCATCACCACCAATAAATTTTGTCTCCGCCCTGATTGTAGAGCCAGTAGAAATCACTTTGGCGTGCAAAGTGCACTCAGTCCTGAAGCCATCTAAATGATAGGAAAAGCACTAGTGCATGTCACTTGAACGATTTAATTATCAACGCCGATAAGGCCCACAGCATGGTAAATCAAACAAAAATTGTGGCAAAGTTAGTTGGTAAGCACAGCAAACCAGCCCACAGTTTGTTTTTTGCCAAAATCATCATGCTTATCGGCTAAACTTGTCATCCTCGCGGCAACTAAAATTGCCATAAAATCGTGCCTTTTGCAATGATAAAAAATCTGAACGTTCGGATTCCCTTATTTAGTACAGCTACCATCCATAACCAGATTTACGGCGGTGTGTCACAACGGTAAAGAGGCCGCCGGTGGTTTTAACTTCCTTTTCGGAAAAGGATTTGTAATGTGCTGCTAGACATGGAGGCCGGAATCCTTGAACCTGGCTTGGGTTATGGCGTCAATCTTGGACGCCAACTCCGGCGTTAGGTGGTTCACCCAGTCTCCGACCAGACCCCGCCGGAAGTACCAGTTGTTGTCTACGGCGCCGATGGTGAGCTCGGTCTTGCCTTGGTAGCTGCGAGCCCGGTCATGTGGTCTAAGGAGCACAGCCTGACGATGGCGTCCACGGTGCCGGTCTCTTCCTCCTCGGCGTCGAACGGGCGCCCGACGAACTCGGCCAGCCTACGCACGTTTGCGGCAGTGTCCCAGCTCTCTCCTCGTACGTGAAGAAGAGCACTCGCTTGACGAAAAAGGGTTTCCCCCGTCCTTGTCAGACATCGATCGAGCACTCGTTTCGGGTGCGCCAGATGCGCGCGCCAATACCCAAGGACACGGTCCCAGTATGGCCCGGCCGGCGAAAGGCCGTCACAGTATAGGCCAGCAGCGGCCTCGACGGAGAGCGGCTCTAGCCCGTCCCTGGTCATGAGCTTATTTGAGAAGTTCCACTGCAAGACGAGGCCGTCCTTGCGGCCGCGTCACACGTACGCGAGCTTGCAGCCCGATGCCACGATCGAGCTCGGCAGCGACACGAACGGGACGTGCGTGGCGAAGAGCCTCGGGTTGGGGAGCCGGCCGAGGTCCGGGACCCGGTTCTGTGTGAAGAGTTGGTACTCGAGGAACTTGATGCATTGGTGCGGGCCGAGGAAGTTGAACGAGTGGTCGCCGGAGGAGGAGTCATCGTCCAGTTCCAATACGGGGTGCTCCCTCCTGCGCACCGTGGAGTAGACGAGCGCCTTGGTCCACGTCGTGCCGCACTTGGGCGACGTGGCGACGACGATCTCAGAGGGCCACGCGGGGAAGCATGCGTTGGCGACCATTGCGCCCACCAGCGGACCTAGGCTGTTGTGGGCAGAAACATGGTTTTCACTTTCAGTGGGATTTCGATGAAATTCACTGAATTTCATTAATTTCAGCAGACACTGAAATATTACGTTTCGGCCAAAATATTTCGGCAATTTCAGTAGTACACATAAATTCAAATGTTTTTCAAAATATTTCTCAAATGTTTTTAAAATTTTAATTGAATTGAAGTGAATATTTCAGCCCTTTAACTGAAATGAAAATTGAAATCACTGAAATTCACTGAATTTCGGTGATTTCGGTTGGTGCTGAAATTTTTGTGAAACTGAAATTGAAAACCATGGGCAGAAATCACATATTTGACCTGAGGCAGAAAGCAAATCACAAACTGACCTGGTCATGAAAAAATTTCACTCTGCTGACCCTTTGGTGTGGCGCCCGACAGCTGGGCGCCGCACCCTACTGTGCAGCGCCTTTCCCCTAGGCGTCGCACATCCTGCCAGCGTGGCAGTCCTGGTCCAGTTGGGGCCCCACACGCACTTGTGCAGCGCCTAAGGGCTAGGCGCCACACTTTGACGTGCAGCGCCTAGCCCTTGGGCACTGCACAGTGACTTAAGCGCGGCCGACCAGACATTTCTTCATCTCTCCGCTCTCTGGACAGAGAGCAGCGGGCGCCCCATCTAACCCCCCACATCCCTCTCAGATCTGAAGATTTGATCCGTGGATTCGATCCCCAATCCATCCTGCTAGGTAAACTCTTCCGTTCTCTTTCTTTTGCTCCGTAAATTTGTTGCCATTTTAGAGATTTGTCCAAGATTTGATGGAACGCTTGATTTGTTTGGTTTGCTCGATTTAGGATGTGTATTCATATTGGTAGTACCGTAGTGTTATTTATTAGTTCACAATATATGATTCTTGTTAGTGAAACCCTAGATTGTTTAGTTTTTTTAGATATATATGAGATGCCTATTTTTATAGATAACTATGAGATGTTGATTTTTGTAGACATATATGAGAAGTTTGTTTAGATATATATTAGATGTTGAGTTTATTTCAAATATTAATGTTTAGTTTATTTGAAATATTAGATGTTTAGTTTATTTGAACACATATGACATATTCATTGTGTGAGAAGGAGATGTTGAGATTCTTGTAGTTGACCACATGTTATATGTTTAGTGTATACCGATATTTGAGATGAAGATGAACTCTTATTTGTTTATTGTTTGAAATTGTAAGGATGGTTTGGCTTCTGGACGATGTCTACGACGTGCAACACCGGGCCTACATGATGCGCGAGAAGGATAAGGTAATAATGAGTAATCTAAATATTTTGCAAATTTGCCTTTAGTTGAAATTTACATGCCCTAAGATTTGTCATTACTTATTTTTTGCAGAAGCTTGAACCTCTGAAGATTCGGTATCACGGGGTCTCTGGTCCTGCCATGCCTTACGATGAGCGGTACACGCCGTACATCAAGCAGGCAGGACTACTCCTGTGGATTATGTTGGTCAGCCGGTCCACGCTGAATCTGAACGCTCCACTGGTGTCCGCTCTTGTTGATCGGTGGAGGCCGGAGACCCACAGTTTCCATCTTCGGACCGGGGAGATGACCGTGACGCTCGAGGATGTCTCGTTGATCACCGGTCTTGCTATCGACGGGAGGCCTCTCTGTATGAGCACCAATTCTGATGGGTGGCGCGAGCAGATGATTGCTCTTATCGGTATGGCTCCTACCGAGGCTGAGGATGATGTAGAGGAGGAGAGAGAAGAAGAAGAGGAAAGGAAAGCAGCGGAGCTGCTTTCACGTGGATTCAAAATAACTTTGCGGCGTGCCCTCCGGATGCCACTGATGATGTGATCCAGACACATGCTCGTGTGTATATGTGGTACGTTGTGTCGAGGACTTTGTTTCCTGACTCCACTGGCAAGAACGCTCCATGGATGTGGCTGAAGGCGTTGACCGTCTTCGATAGCAAATGGAGCTGGGGTTCAGCGACTCTTGCCTACTTGTACCGACAGGTAGTTGGTCTGTTTTGTGATCAACTCATTTCTTCATTAGCAATGCAAGCTTGCTGTCAAGTTAACATTTTTTTCTTTCATATGTAGCTGGACGATGCGTGTTGCAGGATCACACCTAGTGCAGGCATTGGTGGTAATCTGCTTCTACTTTCTGTATGGAGCTGGGAGCGTCTGCCTGTTGGACACCCGAAGAGCGTCAGGTTTGATCCTTGGTATGCAGATGAACATGACGAATTACGGCGCCCCACGTGGGCTTACAAGTGGGATATCGTTTCCGAGATGACGAACGATGTCAATCTCATGTACCAAAAGTACATTGCCGAGTTGGACACGATTACGCCTGAGCAGGTAAGGAGGTCATTACTTCAGTCCTTTCTCATGCTTGCTTGAAAAATAGTCATCAAATTTGCATTGTTGCCCTGTTTTATAGGTGGAATGGCAGCCATATGGCGCGGGTGAGAGCTTGGGGTACACCGCGGAGTTCCGCCTCAACCCGATGTGCTTGCGGGATAAGGATCTCTGGCTTATGCGGTGCCCACTGATATGCAACTGGGCGGTTGAGTTTCATTTGCCGCATCGCGTGTATCGTCAGTTTGGTCTTTTCCAGCCTCACCCGCCGGATTGGGTGGACACGGACAAAGCACTTCATAGGTAAGAGAGCATGTCTGCATATTGTCTAATCATCGGGACTCATTTTGATTGTGCTAATGTTTGGTTTTATACCACGAGGTTGGACAGAGAAGGCAGCGAAGATAAAGGACTGGGACAAGCATCATTTCGCCTATGTTACCCGTTTCCAACTTTGTGTGGAGCAAGCTCGTAGCACTGCATGCGCCCGCCGTGAGCACAACCCACTTGCTTTTGATAACTACGCACGATGGTTTATTGAACTACTGAGTTGAGATATGCCCGCCGCATATAATGAGGATATTCTTGAAGAACCCGTAAACTTTGAGGATCTAGCAAAGGGAAGTACAACAGAGATGTCGTGCAAGGGCAAGGAGTCCCTGCTGTTCGGTGATTAACTATGTGGTAAAGTGTTCCCTCTTTACTTTCCCGCTGACCGTATTACACAAGTTTGAATGGCTAACGCATTCATTCTTTCTCATCCGCATCGCACCGAGATCAAGAAAGCGGCTGATGAGAGCCAGTCTATTCTGGAGAAGACACCGGTTGGAACTGGCAATGATGATGGTTCACTATGAGCATTCCTCAAGGTACATATCACATTCACTATGAGAGCCAGTCTATGTTGCGAAGTTTGATATCTTACACACTTGTTCATGTTACAGCGTCAGGCCAAGAAGTTAAGGCGGTTATCGAACCTTCTCGGTTGCCGTGATCCTGAATATGATGAACCATCTGCCTCTAGGTTTGGTACACCATCAGACCCCGCATATCACCATGAGGGGGACGATGTGAGTTCCTCATATGCTTATATGGATGATGAGGGTGGGATCACCCAAGAGGTATGACTAATCCTTTAGATGTGATTCTCACTTGATTACGACACCGACCTTCACCATATTGTTTCGTTGTGTGATAGGGCCATGAGCTTGATGATGACATGACTTTGGAGGACGCTCAAGCTCGGTCCGCATATGTGTTCAAGCCTAGGAAGCCCAGACGCCCGTACACGCCCTACGACTATGACAACAGAGGCAACCCAAAGGTGGTCATAGGGACCTCGCGGATGGCCAGCTTGGATGATGGGGCGGAGGCTGAGGCGGAGGCGGAGGCGGAGGCGGAGGAGGAAGTGCACGAAGAGGAGCCTCGTGCTCCTAAGAAGAAGAAGAAGCTTGCTGCAGGCGTGCCACCGTGAACACGCGGAAGGCATTAGTGCTTGTTCATGTTACTTGTAGCCGTTTAATTAGGTTGATGAACTTGTGAGGTTATGTTATATGTTGGTGAACTCTTACTAGTGTGGTATTTGTGTTTGCGAACTTGAAGTAATGTTGAATTATCTTAAATGATATGATGTTCAAGTTATTAGTTCTCTTTGCTTAGCATGTGCAGTTCTGATACTTTTATTATGTGAGTCTTTGCTGCAGGAGGCCAAAATGGCATCTGTTTCTGCAGTTTTGCTTATAGCAGCACTGCAGCGCCCAACTGTTAGGCGCTGCACTGTACTGTGTGGCGCCCAAATATTAGGCGCTGCACTATATAGTGCAGCGCCCTACCCTTAGGCGCTGCACTACTTCCATGACGATCCAGAGAGCCACAATTGGCTTGCATCACATCCATAATACTTACAATGACTGCAGCATCACAACAATTTGAACAAACACAAATTTTATGCCGACAAGTTCATAACTTAAGACAATTCAAACATTACTACGACATGGTTCACGACACATTCATTACAAATGACAAATGACAGCTTGCCCTAGAAGATAGTTCACCAACATCTCACATGCCCTCACAACTTCACGACACATTCATTAGAAGATAGTTGACGATGAGTGCACCGAAGCGAAGTCCCTACTGAGTAGAGCGAGGCCATTTCCCCTTCTTGTCATGTGCCGAGTCCTCCTCTTGCGCCTCGCGAGCCTTTGCAAGCTTTCTTGCCCTCTCCTCCTCACGAGCAAGTTTCGCTTGGCGTGCCCTCTCCTCCTCTCGTTTCTTCCGCTCCATCCTCTCCTTCTGACAACGCTCTTCCTCCAAGCCTCTTCGAAACGATTCTTCGAACCGTCGTTGCCGCCTAAGACAATCTGCGTATTGGTCCTTTTTCACATCTTCTGGCAATCTATCCACGTGAAGTACTTGCATAGAGGAGGCGGTGACTGCATAAAAATTTGTTGTTAGTGTTGACACACATTTGAGAGTAACATTTTACTTCTCGAGCTTACCGGTGGTTGGTCATAGGCGTTAGTTGGAAGTGCACAATCATAAGCATAGTTCGGGCATACAAAATATCTCCGCCCTTCCGTCCATGCTTTCTTTCGGTCGGTGGACACCTTCACCTTGCAAACATCTCCACACCAACATGGCAGGATGTTGACATCTTTCTCCTTCACCTTGTCCAAAGATGCGTCCTCCCACTTGTTCGGCATGTCTTCTTGGTTAGCACACGGTGGCCTCGTCATGGAACCGGATGAAGCCATGCCTACAAAACCAAGAATTATTGGTCAACCCTAACCCCCACTTAACAATAACCACAACCCTAACACCAACATAACCCTAACACCAACATCAAACACACATAACCCTAACCCTAGCATACTATGAAAGCCTAACCATACCAAATTAGCAAAGAAACACAAATTTCCAAATCCTATCAAAAACTAGGGTTTCCCCCAAACTAGCAAGATTTGAGCAAATGTGACAATTCCTATGGATGAAAACGAGGGGATCGGAGGAGATTACCTTAAGGGAGGGGTTGGCTTCGAAATCCACGGTCAAATACTCCGGATCTGAGAAGGATTTGAGAGGGGGAGAGAGGAGGGCAGAGGGGAGGCACTGAGCTTCGGGTTTGTGTGGAGGGTGGGGTGTGTGGGGTGGGGATGGGTGGGAGGAGTTGGTGCAGCCTAATAACTGTCGGTATGCAGCGCCTAAGGAAAGGCGCCACACTACACGGTGCAACGCTTGCCTTAGGCGCTGCACACTGGACATTCAGATCCAGAGCACCAGAGGCGTTCAAGAGCTTTTCCACCCCAAAATTTGCTAAGTCGGTGTGCAGCGCCCAAGGGCAAGGCGCAGACACTCTGCTGTAACGCCCAAGAGATAGGCGCTGCATCTTTGTATAGTGTGGCGCCTAGCCCATGGGCGTGCACACTGGCTTAGCAAATTTTGGGGTGCAAACTCATGGAATGATTCTCTGCTCTCTCGACTGCCATATCAGTGTGCAGCGCCCAAGGCCAAGGCGCTGCACTGTGTAGTGTGGCGCCTCGTCCATAGGCGCTGCACACCTGGACATGCCGGTCCAGAGAGCACCAGGAGCGTTCCAGTTGGTTTTCCACCCCAAAATTTGCTATGTCAGTGTGCAGCGCCCAAGGGCAAGGCGGCGCACACACACTGCAGCGCCAAGAGATAGGCGCTGCATTGTATAGTGTGGCGCCTAGCCCATGGGCGCTGCACACCGACTTAGCAAATTTTGGGGTGCAAACCCATGGAATGATTCTGCTGCTCTCTGACTACCATATCAGTGTGCAGCACCCAAGGCCGAGGCGCTGCACTGTAGTGTGGCGCCTTGGCCTTTGGCGCTGCATTAACTGCTGTTTTCAAATACCTACTGGTTTTTTGTTTTGTGATTCATAAAGATGCCACATAATCAAATCCAAATTACATGTAGGTGTCCAAAACACAGAAATAGTAGTCTAAATCACATAGTCATACACACATAACACATATACTTGTCCAAATCACATAGTCATACACACATAGGGATCTCACATAGTCATACACATAAATATTAGTCCCCTCACATAGTCATACACACATAGCACATATACTTGTCCAAATCACGGTCCATGTAGTTTCTTCTTCTTCCTCTCTTCTTCTTCTTATTCTTCTCCCTCCTCCCACCACCAAGGGATCTCACCTTCCCCCTCCGTGTCCTCCACCCCCTTCATTGTTTCCATACCTATGAAAATGGCAATATAATAGTTAGTCACACAATACAAAATGACAACACAAGCATTGAGCCAAAAGAACAAGATCATAGTAAGTCACATACGGCAATGGTCCACTGAGCCAAGAGAACATTCCTCCACTACGGCCGCCGCCAAGGCCAAGATCACCACCACTGCCTCCACCATCACCACGGCCTACACCACCACCGCGGCCTCTACCGCCACCATCACGGCCTCTACCACCACCACCACCACGGCCTCTACCAGCACCACGGCCAAGACCATCACCACGACCTCTACCACCACCACGGCCAAGACCATCACCACGGCCAAGACCTTCACCACGACCAACACCATCACCACGACCTCTACCACCACCACGGCCAAGACCATCACCACGGCCAAGACCTTCACCACGACCAACACCATCACCACGACCTCTACCACCACCACAGCCAAGACCATCACCACGGCCAAGACCTTCACCACGGCCAAGACCATCACCACGGCCTCTACCACCACCACGGCCTCTTCTAAGACCAAGTTGACTCCCTCTTAGTTGCCTAGTTCCTCGTTGGCTTGTTTGATTTGAGTGGTTTGGCACTCCACCACTTGTTTGACTTGGTTGGCTACCCCTTGGTTCACTTGGTTGGCTATCATTTGTTTGGCTTGTGCTTGCACCATTTTTCTTTGATCTCTTTCTTGGTTTGGGACAAGTTCTTGTATTGTGTCCCCCATTACTGCAGCCCCCACAACGGGATTGCTCACGAGGCTCTTGGAATCGGCCGGTGCCGTATTCTCCACCGCCACCACGGCCCCATCCGTCCATGTCAGCTCTAAGACGCTTTGTCTTACGTCTTCCCCGTCTAACGATCTTCAATTCCGGGTCCGGCCATAGTTGAACTCCATGATACTCCGGCCATTGTGATTGGTCCAAGTATGGCTGGAACCGTGGAGTCCATGTATTCTTTACCGTCATGATTGAGAACTCGGACTCCCTCACGGTAAGAGGGTGATTGACGTCCACATTCCTAACCCGGGATGCATTTAACAAGTACGAGCATGGGAGATGAAGCAAAGACGGCCTCATGCAGCTGCAATCACACCGTGTTAGGGAGACCTTGAAAGCCCGGCCTCCGTGTTGGCGGCCATCGTTTGTGGTTCCTCCGGGCTCTTTCACCTCATACTTCCACTCGTTGTCGTCATATAGTACAGCTTCTTCAGAGTCTGCCTTTCGTGATTGAAATTCCAACCATTTTTCAACCTTTGGTGGGAAATTGTACTTGTGCTTATCCTTGTTCTCACCAGCAATCTGCTTATCAGTCTCCATTGAGTACTTTAAAAAGTATGCATTCATCTTGTCAAATGTGTATTGAACTATTGCCGTCACGGGTAATGCACGTACACCCTTGAGCACCTTATTGAAGCATTCTCGCCATATTGCTTGTCATTTGACCGTACCTCCGCCATCTTCATCGAAAGCACGTGCCCACATATTCCTTTCGGCAATGTTCTTATTGAGAAACTCCGACCGCCGGGGTCAAGTTTCTTGTGTCTGAGCAATGCATTGAACAATGTGGCAAACCGCTTGTTGGTGAAAGCGAGACAACAATCCTGAAGATCATCGGCCAACTCCTTGATACTGTTGGGGAACGTAGTAATTTCAAAAAATTTCCTACGCACACGCAAGACCATGGTGATGGCATAGCAACGAGAGGGGAGAGTATCCGTCCACGTACCCTCGTAGACCGAAAGCGGAAGCGTTATAACAACGTGGTTGATGTAGTCGACGTCTTCACGATCCGACCGATCCAAGCACCGAGCGTCACGGCACCTCCGAGTTACGCACACGTTCAGCTCGATGACGATCCCGGACTCGATCCAGCAAAGTGTCGGGATGAGTTCTGTCAAGACGACGGCGTGGGGCGATGATGATGCTCCACCGACGCAGGGCTTCGCCTAAGCTCCGCGACGATGTGACTTCTCCGCGCAGAGGCTTCGCTTAAGCTCATGACGATATGACCGAAGTGGATATGGTGGAGGGGGCACCGACACGGCTAAGGAACGATCCGTAGATCAACTTGTGTGTCATGGGGTGCCCCCGCCCCGTATATAAAGGAGCCAAGGGGTGCGGCCAGCCCTAGGGGAGGCGCCGAGGAGTCCTACTCCCACCGAGTAGGACTCCCCCCTCTCCTAGTTGGATTAGGATTGGAGGAGGGAAGAGGGAAGAGCCGCCCCCTCTCCTTGTCCTATTCGGACTAGAGGGGAGGGGGGCGGCCTGCCTGGCCGGCCCTTCCTCTTCTCTCTTATGGCCCATCAAGGCCCATAGACCTCCCGGGGTTCCGTAACCCCGGTGTTCGATAACTTCCTGTTTTCATCCGAACCTTTCCAAGTCCAAACATAGGCTTCCAATATATCAATCTTTATGTCTCGACCATTTCGAGACTCCTCGTCATGTCCGTGATCACATCCGGGACTCGAACAACCTTGGTACATCAATACTTATAAACTCATAATGAACTGTCATCGAAGCGTTAAGCGTGCGGACCCTACGGGTTCGAGAACTATGTAGACATGACCTAGAACCATTCTCGGTCAATAACCAATAGCGGAACCTGGATGCCCATATTGGTTCCTACATATTCTCTGAAGATCTTTATCGGTCAAACCGCATAACGACATCGTTGTTCGCTTTGTCATCGGTATGTTACTTACCCGAGATTCGATCGTCGGTATCCAATACCTAGTTCAATCTCATTCTTGGTAAGTCTCTTTACTCGTTCGTAATACATCATCTTACAACTAACTCATTAGTTGTAATGCTTGCAAGGCTTATGTGATGTGTATCACCGAGAAGGCCAGAGATACCTCTCCGACAATCGAGTGACAAAACCTAATCTCGAAATCGCCAACCCAACAAGTACCTTTGGAGACACCTGTAGTACTCCTTTATAATCACCCGATTACGTTGTGACGTTTGGTAGTACTCAAAGTGTTCCTCCGTAAACGGAGTTGCATAATCTCATAGTTACAGGAACATGTATAGGTCATGAAGAAAGCAATAGCAATATACTAAGCGATCAAGTGCTAAGCTAACGGAATGGGTCATGTCAATCACATCATTCTCCTAATGATGTGATCTCATTAATCAAATGACAACACATGTCTATGGTTAGGAAACATAACCATCTTGATTAATGAGCTAGTCTAGTAGAGGCATACTAGTGACTATCTGTTTGTCTATGTATTCACACATGTATTATGTTTCGGTTAATACAATTCTAGCATGAATAATAAACATTTATCATGATATAAGGAAATAAATAATAACTTTATTATTGCCTCTAGGGCATATTTCCTTCATCTCCCACTTGCACTAGGGTCAATAATCTAGATTACACAGAATGATTCTAACACCCATGGAGTCTTGGTGCTGATCATGTTTTGCTCGTGGAAGAAGCTTAGTCAACGGGTCGCAACATTCAGATCCGTATGTATTTTGCAAATCTCTATGCCTCCCACTTGGACTTGGTCCCGAATGGAATTGACGCGTCTCTTGATATGCTTGGTCCTCTTGTGAAATCTGGATTCCTTTGCCAAGGCAATTGCACCAAGATTGTCACAGAAGATCTTCATTGGTCCCGATGCACTAGGTATGACACCTAGATCGAAATGAACTCTTTCATCCAGACTCCTTCATTTGCTGCTTCCGAAGCAGCTATGTACTCCGCTTCACATGTAGATCCCGCCACGACGCTTTGTTTAGAACTGCACCAACTGACAGCTCCACCGTTTAATAAAAATACGTATCCGGTTTGCGATTTAGAATCGTCCGGATTAGTGTCAAAGCTTGCATCGACGTAACCATTTACGACTAGCTCTTTGTCACCTCCATATACGAGAAACATATCCTTAGTCCTTTTCAGGTATTTCAAGATGTTCTTGACCGCTGTCCGATGATCCACTCTGGATTACTTTGGTACCTTCCTGCCAAGCTTACAGCTAAGCATACGTCAGGTCTGGTACATAGCATTGCATACATGATAGAGCCTATGGCTAAAGCATAGGGAACATCTTTCATTTTCTCTCTATCTTCTGCTATGGTCGGGCATTGAGTCGACTCAATCTTACACCTTGTGTCTGGTAAAAACCTTTCTTTGCTGATCCATTTTGAACTTCTTCAAAACTTTATCAAGGTATGTGCTTTGTGAAAGTCCAATTAAGCGTTTTGATCTATCTCTATAGATCTTGATGCCCAATATGTAAGCAGCTTCACCGAGGTCTTTCATTGAAAAACTTTTATTCAAGTATCCTTTTATGCTATCCAGAAATTATGTATCATTTCCAATCAACAATATGTCGTCCACATACAATATCGAAATGCTACTGAGCTCCCACTCACTTTCTTGTAAATACAGAGCTTCTCCAAAAGTCAGATAAAACCATATGCTTTGATCACACTATCAAAGCGTTTATTCCAACTCGAGAGGCTTGCACTGGACCATAAATTGATCGTTGGAGCTTGCACACTTTGTTAGCACCCTTTGGATCAACAAAACCTTCTGGTTGCATCATATACAACTCTTCTTCTAGAAATCCATTCAAGAATGCAGTTTTACATCCATTTGCCAAATTCCATAATCATAAAATGCGGCAATTGCTAACATGATTCGGACAGACTTAAGCATCGCTACGGTGAGAAAGTCTCATCGTAGTCAACCCTTGAACTTGTCGAAACCTTTTGCAACAAGTCGAGCTTTGTAGACAGTTACATTACCATCGTCGGTCTTCTTCTTAAAGATCCATTTATTCTCAATGGCTTGCCGATCATCGGGCAAGTCAACCAAAGTCCATACTTTGTTTTGATACATGGATCCCATCTCAGATTTCATGGCTTCCAGCCATTTCATGAATCTGGGCTCACCATCGCTTCTTCATAGTTTGTAGGTTCGCCATGGTCAAGTAACATGACTTCCGAATAGGATTACCGTACCACTGTGCGTATTTTACTCTGGTTGACCCACGAAGTTCAGTAGTAACTTGATCTCAAGCTTCATGATCATCATCATTAGTTTCCTCACTAATTGGTGTAGTTGTCACAGAACCGTTTCTTGTGATGAACTACCTTCCAATAAGGGAGCGAGATCTGATTATCTCATCAAGTTCTACTTTCCTCCCACTCACTTCTTTCGAGAGAAACTCCTTCTCTAGAAAGGATCCGAATTTAGCAACGAAAACTTTGCCTTCAGATCTGTGATAGAAGGTGTACCCAACAGTCTCCTTTGGGTATCCTATGAAGACACATTTCTCCGATTTGGGTTCGAGCTTATCTGGTTGAAGTTTCTTCACATAAGCATCGCAGCCCCAAACTTTAAGAAACGACAACTTTGGTTTCTTGCCAAACCACAGTTCATACGGTGTCGTCTCAACGGACTTAGATGGTGCCCTATTTAACGTGAATGCGGCCGTCTCTAAAGCATATCCCCAAAATGATAGCGGTAAATCAGTAAGAGACATCATAGATCGCACCATATCAAGTAAAGTACGATTATGACGTTCGGACACACCATTTCTCTGTGGTGTTCGGGTGGCGTGAGTTTGAAACTATTCCACATTGTTTCAAATGTAAACCAAACTCGTAACTCAAATATTCTCCTCCACGATCCGATCGTAGAAATCTTATTTTCTTGTTACGATGATTTTCCACTTCACTCTGAAATTCTTTGAACTTTTCAAATGTTTCAGATTTGTGTTTCATTAAGTAGATATACCCATATCTGCTCAAATCATCTGTGAAGGTGAGAAAATAACGATACCGCCGCGTGCCTCAACATTCATTGGACCACAAACATCGGTATGTATGATTTCCAACAAATCAGTTGCTCGCTCCATAGTTCCGAGAACGGCGTTTTAGTCATCTTGCCCATGAGGCACGGTTCGCAAGTACCAAGTGATTCATAATCAAGTGATTCGAAGCCCATCAATATGGAGTTTCTTCATGCGTTTTACACCGATATGACCCAAGCGGCGAGTGCCACAAATAAGTTGCATTATCATTATCAACTCTGCATCTTTTGGTTTCAACACTATGAATATGTGTACTACTATCGAGATTCAATAAAATAGACCACTCTTCAAGGGTGCATGACCATAAAAGATATTATTCATATAAATAGAACAACCATTATTCTCTGTCTTAAATGAATAACCGTCTCGCATCAAACAAGATCCAGATATAATGTTCATGCTTAACGCGGCACCAAATAACAATTATTTAGGTCTAAAACTAATCCCGATGGTAGATGTAGAGGTAGCGTGCCGACCGCGATCACATCGACTTTGGAACCATTTCCCACGCGCGATCGTCACCTCGTCCTTAGCCAATCTTCGCTAATCCGTAGTTCTGTTTGAGTTGCAAATATTAGCAGCAGAACCGGTATCAAATACCGGTACTACTGCGAGTATTAGTAAGGTACACATCAATAACATGTATATCACATATACCTTTGATCACCTTGCCATCCTTCTTATCCGCCAAATACTTGGGGCAGTTCCGCTTCGTGTCGATCGCTTGCGGTAAAACACTCGTTTCAGGCTTAGGTCCAGACTTGGGTTTCTTCTCTTGATCAGCAACTTTCTTGCTGTTCTTTTGAAGTTTCCTTCTTCTTTCCTTTGCCCTTTTCTTGAAACTAGTGGTCTTGTTGACCATCAACACTTGATGTTCTTTCTTGATTTCTACCTCCGCTGCTTTTAGCATTGCGAAGAGCTCAGAATTGTTTTAGTCATCCCTTGCATATTATAGTTCATCACGAAGCTCTTGTAGCTTGGTGGCGTGATTGAGAATTCTGTCAATCACACTATCATCCGGAAGAGTAACTCCCAGTTGAATCAAGTGATTATTATACCCGGACATTTTGAGTATATGTTCACCGACAGAACTATTCTCCTCCATCTTGCAGCTATAGAACTTATTGGAGACTTCATATCTCTCAATCCGGGCATTTGCTTGAAATATTAACTTCAACTCTGGAACATCTCATATGCTCCATGACGTTCAAAACGTCGTTGAAGACCCGGTTCTAAGCCGTAAAGCATGGCACACTTGAACTATCGAGTAGTCATCAGCTTTGCTTTGCGGACGTTCACAACTTCGGCGTTGCTCTCTGCAGCAGGCTGGCACCCAGCGGTGCTTCGGGACGTAATTCTTACGTGCAGCAATGAGGATAATCCTCGTTACGGACCCAGTCCGTAATTGCTACCATCATCTTTCAACTTTGCTTTCTCAAGGAACGCATTAAAATTCAACGGAACAACAAAGACGAGCCATCTATCTACAAGAAACATAGACAAGCAAAATACTATCGGTACTAAGTTCATGATAAATTTAAGTTTAATTAATAATATTAAAACCTCCCACTTAGACAGACATCTCTCTAGTCATCTAAGTGATTACGTGATCCAAATTAACTAAACCATGTCCTATCATCACGTGAGATGGAGTAGTTTCAATGGTGAACATCACTATGTTGATCATATCTACTATATGATTCACGCTCGACCTTTCGGTCTCCGTGTTCCGAGGCCATATATGTTATATGCTAGGCTCGTCAAGTTTAACCTGAGTATTCCGCGTGCGCAACTGTTTTGCACCCGTTGTATTTGAGCGTAGAGCCTATCACACCCGATCATCACGTGGTGTCTCAAAGACGAAGAACTTTCATAGCGGTGCATACTCGGGAGAACACTTCTTGATAATTTTTGTGAGAGATCATCTTATAATGCTACCGTCAATCAAAGCAAGATAAGATGCATAAAGGATAAACATCACATGCAATCAATATAAGTGATATGATATGGTCATCATCATCTTGTGCTTGTGATCTCCATCGCCAAGCACCGTCATGATGACCATCGTCACCGCGCGACACCTTGATCTCCATCGTAGCATCGTTGTCGTCTCGCCAACTATTGCTTCTCGACTATCGCTACTGCTTAGTGATAAAGTAAAGCAATTACATGGCTTTGCATTTCATACAATAAAGCGACAACCATATGGCTCCTGCCGATTGCCGATAACTCGGTTACAAAAGATGATCATCTCATACAATAAAATATAGCATCACGTCTTGACCACATCACATCACAACATGCCCTGCAAAAACAAGTTAGGCGTCCTCTACTTTGTTGTTGCAAGTTTTACGTGGCTGCTACGGGCTGAGCAAGAACCGTTCTTACCTACGCATCAAAACCACAGCGATAGTTTGTCAAGTTGGTGCTGTTTTAACCTTCGCAAGGACCGGGCGTAGCCACACTCAGTTCAACTAAAGTGAGAGAGACAGACACCGCGGTCACCTTTAAGCAACTAGTGCTCGCAGCGGTGAAACCAGTCTCGCGTAAGCGTCTGGCGTAATGTCGGTCCGGGCCGCTTCATCTCACAATACCGCCGAACCAAAGTATGACATGCTGGTAAGCAGTATGACTTATATCGCCCACAACTCACTTGTGTTCTACTCGTGCATATGACATCAACGCATAAAACCAGGCTCTGATACCACTGTTGGGGAACGTAATAATTTCAAAAAATTTCCTACGCACACGCAAGACCATGGTGATGGCATAGCAGCGAGAGGGGAGAGTATCCGTCCACGCCCTCGTGAGACCGAAAGCGAAGCGTTATAACAACGCGGTTGATGTAGTCGTGCGTCTTCACGATCCGACCGATCCAAGCACCGAGCGACGGCACCTCCGAGTTACGCACACGTTCAGCTCGATGGCGATCCCGGACTCCGATCCAGCAAAGTGTCGGGATGAGTTCTGTCAAGACGACGGCGTGGTGGCGATGATGATGCTCCACCGACGAGGGCTTCGCCTAAGCTCGCTGACGATGTGACTTCTCCGCGCAGGGCTTCGCTTAAGCTCATGACGATATGACCAAGTGGAATATGGTGGAGGGGCACCGACACGGCTAAGGAACGATCCGTAGATCAACTTGTGTGTCATGGGGTGCCCCCGCCCGTATATAAAGGAGCCAAGGGGTGCGGCCAGCCCTAGGGGAGGCGCTGGAGGAGTCCTACTCCCGGGAGTAGGACTCCCCCCTCTCCTAGTTGGATTAGGATTGGAGGAGGGGAGAGGGAAGGCGCGCCCCTCTCCTGTCCTATTCGGACTAGAGGGGGGGGGCGCGCCTGCCTGGCCGGCCCTTCCTCTTCTCTCTTATGGCCCATCAAGGCCCATAGACCTCCGGGGTTCCGTAACCCCGGTGTTCAATAACTTCTGTTTTCATCGGAACCTTTCCAAGTCAAACATAGGCTTCCAATATATCAATCTTTATGTCTCGACCATTTGAGACTCCTCGTCATGTCCGTGATCACATCCGGACTCGAACAACCTTCGGTACATCAATACTTATAAACTCATAATGAACTGTCATCGAAGCGTTAAGCGTGCGGACCCTACGGGTTCGAGAACTATGTAGACATGACCTAGAACCATTCTCGGTCAATAACCAATAGCGGAACCTGGATGCCCATATTGGTTCCTACATATTCTCGAAGATCTTTATCGGTCAAACCGCATAACGACATCGTTGTTCGTTTTGTCATCGGTATGTTACTTACCCGAGATTCGATCGTCGGTATCCAATACCTAGTTCAATCTCTTTCTTGGTAAGTCTCTTTACTCGTTCCGTAATACATCATCTTACAACTAACTCATTAGTTGTAATGCTTGCAAGGCTTATGTGATGTGTATCACCGAGAAGGCCAGAGATACCTCTCCGACAATCGGAGTGACAAAACCTAATCTCGAAATCGCCAACCCAACAAGTACCTTTGGAGACACCTGTAGTACTCCTTTATAATCACCCGATTACGTTGTGGCGTTTGGTAGTACCAAAGTGTTCCTCCGTAAGCGGAGTTGCATAATCTCATAGTTACAGGAACATGTATAGGTCATGAAGAAAGCAATAGCAATATACTAAGCGATCAAGTGCTAAGCTAACGGAATGGGTCATGTCAATCACATCATTATCCTAATGATGTGATCTCATTAATCAAATGACAACACATGTCTATGGTTAGGAAACATAACCATCTTCGATTAATGAGCTAGTCTAGTAGAGGCATACTAGTGACTATCTGTTTGTCTATGTATTCACACATGTATTATGTTTCCGGTTAATACAATTCTAGCATGAATAATAAACATTTATCATGATATAAGGAAATAAATAATAACTTTATTATTGCCTCTAGGGCATATTTCCTTCAGATACCACATGCCCTATAGAAGTTTGCACAAAAGTGTCTCATGCACCATCGATGATGCAACTTCGTATGTCCAGGAATGTCAACCACCACCGCATTTAGAATTCCAGGATGGCGATCCGATATGACACAAATTTCCCTTTCAGCCGGTAATACCCTTGTTCTCAGTTGACGCAAGAACCACTCCCAGTTATCATTGTTCTCCACCTCAACCAAAGCGAAAGCCAAAGGCAACACCCGGTTATTGGCATCACTTGCTATTGCAACCAATAAAGTGCCCTTGTACTGTCCGGTCAAGAACGTGCCATCAATGGCGATGACGGGCCGACAATGCTCAAAAGCCCTCACGCATTGCTCAAAGGCCCAAAATGCACGGCCAAATACTCGGACGGTCCTCCCGTTGTGAATCAATGTTTGGTGCCCATGAGGCTCAACCACGTGAACCATGCCTGGGTTTGTGGCAGCCATAGCTAACAACAACCTAGGGAGTCGGTTGTATGCTTCCTCCCAATTGCCATACAACATCTTGAATGCGGCTTGCTTCGCCTTCCATGCCTTGCCGTACTTCACCTTGTAATGAAAGATGGCTTTCACAAGGTCAATGACACTCTTGATGCTCATTGTTGGAAGTGTGGATATTTGGTTGGAAAGCCTGTAGGCGATGAACTCGGATGTGAGTTGTCTGTGTTGTTGGTACACAAGCTTGCCATCCGCATTCTTGTGTCGGCACATGTGAGTTGGTAGACAACTCACTATGCGCCAAGTGGGACCTCCTTTCCATGGCCTTGCACGCACAATCCATGACCATGTTGGCACTTCACATTTGACTGTGTAACGCACATTCACGTCCGAGTTGGCCACTTTATGTGGACGATAATGTGTAACCGAGTAGTTTTCGAGCCACATCTTCAATTCCAAGAAGGATTGAAACTCACAACCGGGATATATCCCGTTCTTGCCGTCTTCAAATCACGGTGAGAACTTGGCCTAGCTCAAGAGATATGCATTTGCCACCATCCACAATGGCTTCATCCATGAGACTAAGATCCTTGAACAATGGTGTCTTGTGATCCCTTGAATACCTTCTTGAATGCTTGGCCTCCTTGGCGTGAACCCTCCTCATCAACTTCTTCATCGGGACCATCGTCATCCGAGTCCGATGCATATGCACGGGAAAAAGGGATGGATTGGTCCATTGTCTCTTGCACATGATATTGGTCGAGATCACCCACATTGTTGTCATGGAGGTCAACCGTTGTCATCCTCCTCGTACTCATCATTCTCCTCTTCAAAACCTTCATTTTGGTTGTTTGAGTCGGGCTCAATGTTGGCCAATCTTGTTGCGTGAATTGAGGTTCACTCATTTGATCTTGGTTCATGGGTGGGGGAGTGCTAGCAACCAACGGGGAGGGGTTCCGGTTCAAGTCTACATTCAAAGTAGACTCAACCTTCTTGGAGGCAAATAACTCAAGAGCCTTGTCTAGAGATTCGGCAACCGTCTCCTTGTATGCAACCCAACGTTGCTCGGATTTCACACGCATTTTCTTCCAACGGATGTGCATTCCAAAACCAACATTATGCCTTCCCTCGAACTCAACAACGTCACTTGGGTCCGTCCAATTCAAATCTTTCCTCACTTGTTCCAAAAGCTCCGCATAGCTAAGACTACTCTCAAACACCATGTCAAGCTCATCCGGGTCCGTCTCAACATTGCCTTTCAAAAAGGCCTCTTTATCCACATGATGAACATAAACACATGTTCTCCCCATCCCTACAATAATCAAAAACACACATATATCAAGTAAATACTTAAGAAAAATATTTGCACACATATGCCCTAACATATATATGAATTAATAACCCTAACCCCCACATAACAATTACCACAACCCTAACCATAGCATAACCCTAACACCAACATCAAACACACATAACCCTAACCCTAGCATACTATGGAAGCCTAACCAACCCAAATTAGCAAAGAAACATAACATCATTCAACACAAATTTGCAAATCCAAGCAAAAACTAGGGTTTCCCCAAACTAGCAAGATTTGAGCAAATGTGACAATTCCTATGGATGAAAACGAGGGGATCGGAGGAGATTACCTTAAGGGAGGGGTTGGCTTCGAAATCCACGGTCAAATACTCGGATTTGCAAGATTTGAGAAGGATTTGAGGGGGAGAGGGGAAGAGGAGGGCCGCAAGTCTAAGGGTTTGGGTGGGGTGGGGTGTGTGGGTGGGGTGGGGCCAGCCAAAGTGGAAACAGATGCAGCAGCGCCAAGAGCTAGGGCGCTGCACATTACAGTGTGTGGCGCCTAAGCCTTAGGCGCTGCAGTCTTTGTATGTGGGGCATAAGCTGGACCAGGGCTGCCACTGTTGGCGGGATGTGCGACGCCCTAAGGAAAGGCGCTGCTGCAGGGGTGCGGCGCCCAGTGTCGGGCGCCACACCAAAGGGTCAGCAGAGTGAAATTTTTTCGTGACCAGGTCAGTTTGTGATTTGATTTCTGCCTCAGGTTAAATATGTCATTTCTGCCGCTGTTGTGCTAGCCCTGCTCATGGCGGTAGGATTGGAAACCAGACAGGCCTGGGAAGACCGGCCAGGAGGACACTAAGCTGGTGAAGCGTTGGTATACCTCTGGGTTTGTTTTGGCATCGTCTTGTTGCTCCGGCGAAATTTTTTGCGCGGAGGCAGAAGACATTACGTGCCTGCAATATCAAGGCAGGGGTAGAGCAGGATAACTTATACTCCCTCCGTAAACTAATATAAGAATGTTTAGATTACTACTAATCTAAACGCATTTATAATAGTTTACGTACATCTTATGATAGAAGAGGAATCATATGGGTAGGTCTATGCACTACTTTTTTTTCGAAAAGGGGGAAATCCCCGGCCTCTGCATCAGAATGATGCATACGGCCATCTTATAAACCAAACAAAGATAGTGTCAACAAGGTTCGAAGGTCTCCAAAACAGAAAAAGTAAAACAAGCTCACACAGAGCCATAGAGTGGCTAGAAACCACAACTAGCCAAGATAAGAGGCCACAACCGGCTGGCTACCAAAGGATAAGTATACTAGATGCCTATCCTATTACATGACCGCCATCCAAACCGGTTGAATATATCCCGAGCTACCATCTCCCAGCGAACAGATCCAGTAACCAAATGCTCCCTGGCCTCCGTCCGAGTGAGTGGCAACCACGAACGGATCCGTGCCGTAGTTCGGAATATAACCTGCAAAAAATGGATACATGATATTCTGTTAAAGACCAAATCATTTCTACAAGTCCAGATAGTCCACGACAGCAACGCAAACCCCAACCGAATGTGTTTAGCTAAGTCGGGATGAACCCCATTCAACCAAGTCCCAAATAGAGGCGTTAACAGCATTCGGTGGTTTGATATTAAAAGCAATGTGAACCGTCGCCAAAGGACTTTGGCCAACGGGCAATCAAAAAATAGGTGTTTTATAGTCTCATCCCGATCACGAAGCTACACCTAGTAGGTCTGTCCAATTACGCTTTAACAAATTGTCCTTGGTTAAAATAACTTGTTTGTGGACAAACCACATAAACACTTTTATTTTCAAAGGAACTTTGACATCCCAAACATGCTTGGAAGTAGGAATAGAGCTCGAATTAATAACATCAATATACATTGATTTAACTGTGAGTACTCCAGACCTAGTCAGTTTCCAGCGTAATTCATCGGGTTGTTGGGAAAGCTGGGCCTCCATTAGTCTCCTAACTAGATGGATCCATTCTTCCCAACGATTGCCCGCCAGCGTCCGTCGGAACTGAATATTGAGGGGGATCGATTGAAAAACCGAATCTACGAACACCTCACGTCGTTGAACAATACGGTACAACGAAGGGTCTTGGATAGCCAAGGCGTCTCGCCGAGCCAAGTATCCTCCCGAAGCGTGTGCAAGTACCGTTGCCAACAACAAACTTTGTCCTATTAAACATAAGTTGTTTGACTTTCATTAGTCCTTTCCAAAGGGTGAATCAGTCGGCTGGTGAAACACAGGACAAAGTTTTTGGTGAAGATACTTGCTGCGAAGGATTTGAGCCCGTGGCATCGGTCTTGAATAGAGCTTCCACAGCCACTTGCTAAGAAGGCATCTATTCTTGACTTCAAGGTTTTCTATACCAAGACCCCCTTGGTCTTTCGGTCTACAAATGATATCCCATTTAGTAAGCCTGTATTTTCTTTTGGTCTCATCACTCTGCCAAAAGAACCGCGATCGATAGAAGTCCAGTCTCTTCCGAACACCGACTGGGACCTCAAAGAACGAAAGGAGAAACATGGGCATACTCGTGAGCACCGAGTTAATCAGGATCAACTGCCCTCCGTAAGACATGAGCTTACCCTTCCAGCAACTCAGTTTCTTCTCAAATCGGTCCTCGATGCCCTTCCATTCCTTGTTTGTCAGCCTACGATGGTGGATTGGAATGCCTAAGTATGAGAAAGGTAACTCTCCCAACTCTCACCCAAACAATTGCCTATACGCCTCCTGTTCGTCTTTGGCTCTACCAAAACAGAACAGCTCGCTCTTATTAAAGTTGATCTTCAGCCCGGTCAATTGTTCAAATAGGCATAACACCAGCTTCATATTTCTCGCCTTGGCCAAGTCATGCTCCATAAAGATGATCGTGTCATCAGCGTATTGAAGAATGGAGACACCTCCATCAACAAGATGAGGTACCAATCCACCTACTTGACCACTTTCCTTAGCCCTACCTATCAAAATTGCTAACATATCCACGACAATGTTGAACAAGATAGGGGACATTGGATCTCCTTGTCATAGGCCTTTATGTGTCTGGAAATAATGACCTACGTCGTCATTTACTTTAATTCCACACTACCTTTTTGCGTAAAAGATTCAACTTTATCGCACAGGCTTCATCAAAACCTTTCATACGCAATGACTGTTGGAGAAATGGCCATTTGACCTTATCATACGCTTTTGAAATCCACCTTAAAATTACTCCATCTAATTTTTGGAGTGGATTTCATGGAGCGTTCATGCAGGACTACCACCCTTCAAGGATATTTCGTCGGCATGAAAGCAGTTTGGGACTGTTGCACCACGAATCATAATCTGTGTAAGCCTATTAGTCCCGACCTTGGTAAAGATTTTGAAACTAACATTGAGGAGGCATATTGGTCTGAATTGCTCAATTCTCACAGCATCCGTTTTCTTAGGAAGCAAAGTGATAGTTCCAAAAATCAATTAAAATAATTGAAGCTGTCCCGAGAACAAATCATGGAACATAGGTAACAAATCCCCCTTAATAATGTGCCAGCACCTTTTATAGAATTGGCGGAAACCCATCCGGTCCGGGCGTATATTGTTTTTCATCGTGAAATTGCCTCAAACACCTCCTTCTCGAGAGAAGGTGCGACCAGAATTTCATTTTCGGCAGCGAAAGGTGAGGCACATCCTCAGTCCTAGACTCATCGAGGACACACAATTATCCTCCGGCGGTCCAAATAGCTGCTTGTAATACTCGGTAATATATGTTTTAGGTTATCCTGTCCTAAAATCGTGCCTCATCTTGTTCAAGTTGAAAATGCGCTTCTTTCGATGCTTGCCATTAGCAATTAAATGAAAGAATTGAGTATTGGGGTCCCCTTGGACCACTTTACGTACTTTAGCACGCAAAGCCCACTTCAATTCTTCTTCATGGAGCAGCTCTTTCAGCCTCTTCTCCGCCTCAAATTTATCCTGAAGCTCAGTGGCAGCAAAATCGTGGATTCAGCCTTAATGTCAAGGGCCTGTATAAGAGAAAGAAGTCTATCCTTTTCAATCTTATACACACCACTTAGGTGCTTAGCCCAGCCCCCAAGAAGCTTCTCAAGTGCCTAATCTTATTCTGCCTAGCGCTCGACCGCAGTCCTACCGCTTTGCACCTCTATCCCATTCCACAGCAATCAAGTCCAAAACCCTCTCCTTGAACCAAGACATCTCGAAAGAAAAGGTATTTTTGTTACCCCGTGATTAGGCTCCCCTGAATCCACGAATAAGGGTGTGTGATTGGATAATCCCCTCGAAAGAGCTTGCACCGTAACCAGAGGGAACTTTTGTTCCCACTCTACACTTGCAAGAACTTCGATCAAGTTTTTCATAGGTTGGGTTTGGCGAGCATTTGCCCAGTAAACTTTCTACCGTAAAGCTCAATCTCCCTCAGATCCAAGCTTTCAATAATGGTATTAAACATAAACGACCATCGGCCGTCAAAGTTATCATTATTTTTCTCCTCTCTCCTCCTAATGATATTGAAATCCCCTCCAACCAAAAGTGGAAGCTGTTCCGATCCACAGATTCGAACAAGGTCCGCCAGAAACTCTGGTTTAAGCTCAGGCTGTGCGGCACCATACACGCCACCAACGCCCAGTTGAAACCATCTGATTTAGACCTGACTCAAAACTTGACCGCGAAGTCGCCCATCACTACACTTCGGACCTCAAGCGAATCGCATCTCACACCAAGTAAGATACCACCCGATCTTCCTCGCGGGGGGAGGCAATGCCAATCGAAATCAATACCACCTACAAGAGAAGACAGAAACTGGGGCGCAAAGTTTTCTCTACCAGTCTCCGAAAGAGCAATAAAATCTTTTAGCCAAGTCATTTAGACCTCTGCTATTCCAAAAAATTCCTTTCATAATTCGTCATGGAATTTTTTAGTAGTATGAATTCTAGCACTCCTACGAACTGCAGAATCGGGATAAATCTTCCGTTTCCACTTGCGTTTTGGTTTACTAGGCTGAGACGCCCGGTCCTCACAACCGGGTTCAACTGTAGATCCAGCCTCAATCTCTATGGGCACATCATCGTCCTCGGACTCATGGATAGGGGGTGCTAGATCCGCACACAGACTATGAAGCACTCACACCCCTAACGTATCAATCTCAACATCATTCATCGGCTTAACCGCTGCGAGATTACGAATAGTCTCTAAAGCCCGTTCCGCCTCCAAATCTAACAGATCATTCACCGAATTGGAAATCTCACTATCAGTATCTCCTAGTGAAACTCCTAATTGGTTTGCATTGTTTATAATCTCCTCATTAGAAAAATGCAATAACGAATTGGAGATGTTGACGGACATACCAGAGGAGATCGCAGCATCCTGAAGCTTGGCCGCCCTCATAGCGCACTGCTGCTGCATATCATCCACCTCCGGGTCCTCGAGGACGCGAGCGCTCATCCGACGCCCCGTAGAGTCAGGGATCCCGCCAAAAGCAACGACCTCCTCCCTGGTAAAGCCTCGTGCTGAATCCCTCAAAGGATGAACCGAAGGTACCGAAGGAGCTGCGGGCTCCCAAGCCCCCCAGACACAAGGCCCACGGGAGCGTGAGGGACGGAGAAGGCGGGGGCCTCCTGCCCGCACCCTCCTCCCGCCCCCCCAGCCGGCGCAGGAGATGGAACGGTCGGCGAAGGAGACACGGTCTGCCTGACCGCCGGAGAAGAAGGAGAGCCAAGGCCGCCTGCCCAGCTCCCCCTCAACGCGTCCGAATGCGCAAGTGTTGCCGTCCCAACCGGGAGGCTAGAGCCGAGCCGCCTGCCTCGGGCTCCTCCCCGGCCACGCCCACGGAACCTGCGCCACCGTGGAGAAAGGGCCATGCAGCCTCCCCCACCGCCGGCCATCGCCGGCTCCATCGATGTTACCTGCGCCAGGCTAAAAGAAGGAGAGGCCGGGGCCACCTACCCCAGACTCTCCTCCCCACACCGAACCGCCGAGACTGTCAGCATATCTCGGTTAGAAACCATGATAGGAGAAAGCGGACCCACCGGAGGCTCCACCTCCCTAACCTCACCCATCATCACAGGGCCAGTCACAGTATCAAGTTCCAACTGCGGAAGCATACACTCAAAGCTGTCACCAAACTCCACTCTATAACTCCAAAGCCGGGGAGGAGCCGATGCTGGCCCAAAGGACCCAAAACGCAGCGTGTTCATCGGTGCCACTGGAGTCGAAACCGGCTCAACTCCGGAGCCGTCACTAGGTAACTGAGCACCCGGATTTGACCCATTGGCCCTCTCCCGTTCTGCCTCATCATTCTGATTCCCACGAGCACCGGCCTCACCATCCCCCTCGTGCAAATCCATGGCATCCGCAGAAACCCCCTCGGCAAACAGCTCCGGATCCTCAAACTCGATCTCAAGAGGAAACACCTCTCCCCGGTAAAACCAGTTAACCACGTCCGGGACAAACGCAATGTCCAACACACCCACTAAGAGCCTGGCCACCCCCTGTGCTTGGGTAAAAGCCATGTCCACTTCCTCAGTCTTACCGACCATCTTACCCAAACTCGCCACCACTCTAACATCGGTCAAAGCTTCAGATGGGGCCCCTGAAAACCGCAGCCACACCTTTGTCAGCGGTTTGCCCTTAGGCTCCACCTTTTGCCACTCGTGAAATTCCAGGATGCACTTAGTACCAGGCACCTTGCACAGCCCAAAACTCAACAGCTTCTACAAATCATCTACCGTTGGGAAATCAACCCTAAAGACATTGTCCTCGATCTGAACAAGCTCCCACTGAAACTCACCTGGGGCCAGTTCCTGAAGCCTCTGCACAATTTGAGCCTCAGACACCACTTTGCGAGTAACTTTCACAATGCCAGTAGTCAAACTCTAAGTCTCAACAGGAATCTCCCTCGCCGCCGGGGACTCAAAGAAAATGAGCTCAGCGCAAAAAACTCCATACATCGTAAGCGCAGGAGCCTGATCTCGCATGGCCGGGCAATCCCCCTTACTATGAGCAATCTTACCACACAAGCCGCAGAGTTCTGCCAAGCACTCAGCAATAAAGTGGCCTTTCTCACCACATCGATAACACAACATCTTTTCTTTCTTGCGCGCCCCTTTGGACGCCCTCTCAGGCTCAGTACTATTTCCTGCCTCCGCATTACCACCAGGCACAGGAACCTCCACATTGGCCAAAGCCGTCACAACCTCCATAGCCTGGCTAGGCAACCCAGCCGACTGCACTGGATCGACAACCATATCCGTAGCTTGATGATCAACCCAGCCGACTGCACTGGATCGACAACCATATCCGTAGTTTTTGTGTTTCTTCAAGGGTTGCACGTACGACTTCCGCTACATCCCTCCCAGCACCTCGACCGGTCGCGGCAGCTTCTGCGACGCATGCGGAGACCAGCTTCAAGGGTCGCATGGGCATTGGCGGGGCCCACTTATGAAGACAACACTGGTTTCTTTGCGGCGACGGAACTTTGACGAGTTTCTATTTATTGCCGAGCTCATCTTTTAGGCACTGGGCAAACGATGCCGTTCCCCGAGTTGGTGCTCACTACTGAGTTCAGTGATGGGTGTACTCGTGAGACGTCTTTCACTGCCGAGCTCCTGATGAAAGAAACTCGACACATCTTGGGAACTCGATCGGTATAGTGCGAACAATTTAACATCTCGAATCTGGTGTCGTGCAACTTGGCTATAGTTGCATCCACGCCCACAAGTGTGTGTCCTCTATGATATTCTTGCTGGCACAAATGTGCTCTGTTATTAGCACTTGTATTCTATTCGAACAAGCGGCATATGGTACTTGTAGCCACCCTCCTTTTTATGCGGTCCAGTCGTTCTCCATGAGAACCCATCCAACAAATAGGTATCACATTCATCCACAAATGGACCAATGAGCATTGTGTACACCTGCTCGGTTGCATAGCCACCACACACCACAAAAGTTGATGGGGTATCGAGATCAAGATGAATCTGATGCGTACAATGGTTAGTCTACTATTTATGCTACTCTCATGCAAGAGCTACACCCTGTCCTCGATCCTCAACTCCTGCCTAGCTAGCTAGTAGCCACACAAACACAATGGCACAATATATGCCCTCCGGGGAACACCAAGACGGCGCCGAAGCAAACCAAGAGGTCTACCGACGGTTCACCAACTTGGTGTCCTCCTGGCCGGTCTCCCGGGGCCTCTCCGGCTTCCATATCTACCGCCATGAAGACGGTTGGTACACCAGCCTGGCTCCAATGGTGGGCGCCATGGTCGCTGACGCATGCTTCAGCGCGCGCCCCTCCGACATCGTCGTAGCCACGCTGCCCAAGTCCGGCACGACGTGGATCAAAGCACTTCTCTACTCCACCATGCACAGGAAGGAGCACCCCGTGGGCTCCGACGACCACCCGTTCACCTCGGTCAGCCCACACGAATGCGTCAAGTTCCTGGAGTACCAGCACTACAAGGCGAACAGGATCCCAGACATCGGCCGGCTCCCCGACCCGAGGCTCTTCGCGACGCACGTCCCGTTCGTGTCGCTGCCGAGGTCCGTCCCAGCATCGGGCTGCAAAATCGTGTACGTGTGCCGCGACCCCAAGGATGTCCTGGTCTCGCAGTGGAAGTTCTCCAACAAGTTCAGGATCAGGGACGGGCTAGAGCCGCTCTCTGTCGAGGCCGCCGCCGATTTCTTCTGCGACGGCTTGTCACCCAGCGGACCATACTGGGACCATGTCCTTGGGTACTGGCGCGCGCATCTGGCGCTCCCTGAGCGGGTGCTTTTCTTCCGGTATGAAGCGATGATTCGGGACCCCGCGGCACATGTGCGTAAGCTGGCGGAGTTCGTCGGACGCCCATTCGATCTGGAGGAGGAGGAGGCCGGCACGGTGGACGCCATTGTCAGGCTATGCTCGTTTGACAACATGACCGGGCTCGGAGCCACCAAGGAAGGCAAGACGGAGCTCGTGGTAGGCGCGGTGGAGAACAGCTGGTTCTTCCGGCGTGGCATGGTTGGCGACTGGGAGAACCATCTGTCGCCGGAGACGACACGGAAGATTGACGCCATCACGCACGCCACGTTCAGGGATTCCGGCCTCCATGTCTAGCTCCTCTTGAATAAAACGTACATTTGGAACTCCTCTTGAATAATTAAGTTGTATCTGCATGTTTACTTTATCCTCCGCCTACTGATGAGTGATGGCAGTGCATTCTCATGGAGCGTTGCCAGTGAGATGTGCGGCATGATTGCATGAGTAGCAGGGGAAATTGCACGCATGAGGTGTCAATGTGGATGTAGATGTACCCCAAGAACATGGTGCTTCTCTGATTCTTCTTGCAACCACTACCGGAATAACTGGCTTATCCCGACGGCCTATTTTATGCCGACGGCTTTTCGGTGGGGTCATCGACATAGACGGAGATATGCCGTCTGCCTGCGAAAAGTCATATTCTAGGCCGACGGGGCTATGCTGACGGCTGCCGTCGGCATAGGCCCTTGCCGACGGGCTCAGGCAATGGTCGAGAATGTGTGGCAGTGGCAATGATCCATCACAAAGTTGACAGCAATCACACTTGCGGGTCTTGATCAGGGAGGATGTGAAGCTGTTCTACAAGGCCGTGAATGTTGTAGCCGCTGCGGGGTCGTAATTGTAATTAGTTATAGCCATTCAGAGTGATGTATGAGTTGGTGATATGCAGGGAACTTTCTTGGTTCGATTGTGGGTTGTAAGACTTCTCCTTAACTTCAATGCAAAGGAAGAGCTCCTGAATCAAAAATTGCATCACAAAGTTCGTTATGGAGATCAACTTTTTAAAGAAGTACTTAAATTATTTCATTGTTGTAGAAATAATGACCATAAATCTTTTTATAAGAAAGTGATTTAAAGTAGTTTACATTGTTTTCAAGAAATTGATTTCGATTTCAATACTTACAAAACGGAATTCGGCTCTTACAAAAATGCATATTCCAATCATTTCAAAAAAGAAACTCACTCATTCAGAAAAAACTCCATGTTTGGGTCGTCAGGCTGGGTTTCCCATGCCCAGATCCCCCACATTCTATCTTCGGGCTGTAATATGTACCGCTGCTAGTAATTGATACGATCACGTCGCTCACGACTTTTTTGGAATTATTTGCTTCTTGTTTTTTTGGATGCTTTCAATTCAATTTCAAAATATTAATGGATTAGGAACACATATTCATGAATTTAAACAATGTTCTTGAAAGTGAAAGAACACTCACGAATTTTAAAATACTTGTGAATTCAAAAAAGTGTTCAAGAAATCAGAAAAAATATTCACCAACTGAAAAAAGATGAATTTTAGTAATATTTGAGAACTGAAAAAATGTTTATAATTTTTTTAAATTCTTCATGAACTTATAAATGTTCATCAATTGAAAAGTTATTCTAAATTTCTAAAACTATTAAAGAAATTTAAAAATCACCAATACCAAAATATTGTGGCAAATTCAATAACTTATTTGGAATTAAAAAATCACCAATACCAAAATATTGTCGCAACTCAACGTGGGTTGGCAAATTCAATAAGTTATTTGGAATTAAAAAATGCTCTAATGGGCCAACCCACGTCGAGTCATTGTTGGCATCAGCCGGTTGTATTAACCCTTTGAGAAATACAACGATGGATTGCGGAACGTTCCCAACTTGTGCCTTGCTATGTGTCATGCTCAATTCTTAGGAAGAACACAATATGTTAGAATTTCCCTTTTTTATGTCTCAAAAAATATGATTTCCTTTTTGGAGTAAATATGCTAGCATTTCCTATTTGCGCTTCAGGCGCCCGTTAATTGTGTTTTTCTCAACCCGCGCACACACCCTCTCTGAGCTGAGCCGGCCCATTTATCATTTTTTTCTGCTTTTTTAATCTAAGAAAAGGTGGGATCGAACTTGCAATCTCTACTTCCAGCAAGAAACGACCTGACAACTACGATTTTTTTCCTTCTATTTATTCTTTTCATAGTTCGTGGAGCCCAGATTTTGTGAAGCTTCAAGCCGGGTTTTCTTTTCTTTTTTCCATCGGGTTTTTTCCTGGACAAGTTTTTGTGTGGTTTTTCTTTCTTTTGCTGTTTCTTATCTTTCCTTTAATCTATTCTTCATTTCTATTTTTATTATTTTTTCTTGATTTGTTTTTCCAATTGCAGAAACTTTTCAAATTTGATGAACTTGTTTGTCAAAATCAATGAAATTTTCTTAAATTAGATAAACTTTTTTCAAAATCAATGATTTGTTTTTCAAATTTGATGAAGTTTTTTCAAATTGGCTGAATTTCTTCTAATTTGATGAATTTGTTAAAATTCAATGATTTTTATAAAAATTAATGAACTTATTTCAAATTTTATTAACCCTTTTTGAAATTTGATGAACTCTTTTGAATTCAATGAAATGTTTTCAAATTCGATGATTTTCCCCAAATTTGATGAACTTTTTTCAAATGGAAGATTTTTTTTCAAATGGATGAACTTTTTAAATTTAAATTAATTTTTACATTTATTTTTCAAATTTGATAAACCTTTTTCAAATTCGTTGAATTGTTTTCAAAATTTGTGAACTTTTTTTTAAGTTTGTGGACTTTTTCTAAAAATCCATGAACAATTTGCAATTAACGATTTCCCCCTTTTCTTAATCTTTTATGCTTTTTCGTTTCTTTTTCAAAAGTCAACGGTTGACCAGTCCAATACGATCAAGCGACCGGGGGAGGAAACTGGCGAGATGCGATCGAGATCTCTACATGGGTTGGCCCATGAGCGCTAGTCGCCAGTATCTGGAATCAGCGCTTACACCGCTAATTAGGAGCTCCCCAATCTGATGCCTTCTGGCGTGCCAGCGCGGCACCCTAGCTATCAGGTCGAGTTGTTCCTAGGCTGCATGTTGTCATGCCTCATGCCGATAAAAATTGCACAATCCGCTGGCACCCTAGCTATCAGGTCGAGTTGTTCCTAGGCTGCATGTTGTCGTGCCTCGTGCCACTAAAAATAGCACAATCTGAGTTCTAAGTATATTTGGGTTGGATGAGGGAAGCAACTAGTTGGAGGGTGCACCCACTCGGAGCGCTTTTCCTTGTGTGGGAGTGTATCGGCGCGTCGTGCCCCGTGTTAGCCTCTTCCCCATCTAGATGTTTTTTGGGAGGTGAGGGGGAGGGGAGGGGCGAGGGGTAATTCTGCCTCTCGTGTGAAAAGCACAACGGGTCTTCCTCAAAAGTGAAGCGCGGTTAGCAAAATTTTAGAGCACTGATTAGTAAAGTTTTGGGTCATAGATTTTTCATAGACTTGATTTTTCAGATAGATAAATCATTTTGAAAAATCAAGTCTATGAAAAGAGCACAAAAAACACTCATCTCTCCCTGCACGGGAAAGTATCTCATCAAAACTCTCTAACTACGACAAGTGGTGCACATGCGATGTGTCACTTGTCACCATGGGAGGTCGGAGTGACCTTTACAAACTCTCCAACTGCGACAGGTAACGCCCACCACCAAAGATGAGAGTGATCTTTACAAGTCGCACCCTTTAATTAGTCATTTCTGATTTCGTCGGGTCAGTTGTGCTTGTGCGTACACGTAACCCGAGTGAGGAGAGCTGGATGAGCCAAGTGAATATCAGCCCTGTAACTTTTCCGCTTGTTAGCTCATCAGTCGACACCCGATGTGGGTGAAGACATCACTAAGGTAGAGTATGGACCGTAGACGCATCAGTTTGTTAGAATATTGTACCAAATTAAAGCATTTTACAAGTGTTTAGCACAATCTGAACCCACCTGCATAGTTATTATATGGTGGGTGCAATTTAGTACTCCCTCCGTCCGCAAATACCTGTCGGAGAAATGTATAAAAATGGATATATCTAAAATTAAAATACGTCTAGATACATCCATTCCTCCGACAAATATTTCCGGACGGAGGGAGTAGTATACTATTTAGATAAATAGATGACTCTGGGACAAGGGTGAGAGTAGCAATATCACTCCTCCATTGTTTTCTTTATTTTTGTAGTCATACATTTACTGTATACATTCACTGTGTATCATCGAGTACAACCCAGGTTCATAAGTTCTTGGAGATATGGCAATATTACAAATCAAATACTACTAGTCTAGTTGCACTTATCCAGCGGCCTTAGAAGTACAGGAAGACCAAACTTAGGTTTCAGAGTAAACAGATCCACGGGCGCATGCACATAGTCAGGGGAAAGAGTGAACGAGAACTTCTGGAGCATCAGGGCCAGCGTCGACTTGGCTTCCAACATAGAGTTCTGACCGATGCAAGACCTTGGTCCCATTGAAAAATACATTTTGCATCTATACAAGGCCACTAACACTAATCGAGGCAAAATTTAATGATGTTTTCTCGTACTACTACTTGCATGCATGTAGTCATAATGACACTGTGCTACTTCCTTCTCATTCATTCGTTGCATGCATGCGGGCGCATTAATGATTACAGTTAACAAGAAGAAAAGTTGACTTGCAAAGTAATCATTAAATTTTACCTAGGTACCTGTAATTTGAGTTTGTGGCCTTGTATAAGGGAATGGAGGGATATAGTTATCTGTTTCTTGCCTCTTTCAGTTTGTTGAGCGCATTGGGGTTAGGAGATTCCCTCCCAAATTCCTTCAAGACTTCATTTCGGAGCTTTTCTTGCCATTCTGGGTATATGCTGAGCAAATACACTGTCCATGTGAGTAGAAGAGATGTGTTTTCATGACCAGCGAAGAAGAAAAGCTTGCACTCATGTATGATCTCCTCCATGCTCAAGCTGAGATCCACTTGCTTCCCTCCTTGCTTGGTTTCAATGCAAGAGTCAAGCATCACACCGAGCAGATCATTTCCGTATTCACTAGTCGCTAATCGTGGTTGTATGATTTCTTTGAGTAGGCTCTTGAGGTTTCTTTCAAGCATCCATTTGCGCCGATTCCTTTCAGTGGGAAGATATCTGAATTCAGAAGCAAAAACAATGAAGATGCATAAGGACAACTCTGTATGAAAGTTGCTCCAAGAAATGAACTGAGAGTATGGAAATTTTGAGGTGTCCTTTCTTTATCTACAAGGTATAAATTCGAGGAATGTGAGAATTTTACTTGAATCCTGGTATCGGCACGTCAAGGAATGTTTCCATAGTGATCCCCAGCAGGTCAGTTTGAGCTCGGAAGACTTCCTTTCCTAATTTATAACTGCTTCCAAAGATTGCATAGGATATATTATCAACTGTTAGCTCACTGAAAAGCTTATTGATATCTACTTTTGTTTCTCGGTTCTCATTTTGAGACGCTTGATCTTCCAACTCCGTAGCCATGCTTTCGGCAAAATCCATCATTGTTTTTGTCATCATCTGTCATGAATACAAGCTGGAGTTTAATAATTTCCTGCAAAAACTTAGCACGTTCCCTATTTCTGCGGCCCTAATTTCTAACTACTAACTAGAGGCACCAATGAAATCTCCATATTAAATCCTCATGAGATGCATTAGAATTTGCTCATAAAAAATGATATGCATAAAAAAATAGTTAAATCCTGGAATTTCTCACAAAAATCAGGACATCGGCCATCCATCAGGTAGTCTCCAACAGTAATTTACTAATACTAATTGGAAATCCGAAACGGAGCCTCCACGTTAATCGCCACGAGATGTGCTAGAAAAAGGAGATAGTACATCCTAGAAATTGACAAACAAAAAAAGAAAGATCCGGCCATGTAGCTCTCTAACAATAACAGTCGTTGCATCTATTATGTTTTCTAAAACGTTACCACCTTTACAATTGGGAAGCAGCCCCCTAAAAATACATCTAAATTACCCACATCTGCCATTATGAAAGATAATCAAAAGTTGATGGCCTAGTGAAGTTTAATTCGAGTTGGGCCCTTTTTTCCCTTGCTGCTAAGGTATCTGCAAGTTTTAGCTTGAGACAACACACAGGACATCTAGGCATTACCTTGAGCTTATCAATGGTGAAAACGGGGTTGATTATCCTACGATGGCGCACCCAATCCGCGCCTTCCATAAACCCGAGTCCCTTACCAACCAAAGCCAAGAGAGTAGGGTGTGCATCGTTCTTCACGAAATGTCCCGACTTGCTTGAAAGGATTTGCCTTGCCAATTCATAGTCGAATATGCAGATTCGGGCTTGTGGCCCATGCCAATATAGAAATGGATCTCCTGTGAAGCATTGAAACAACATATTTTGTGTCACATATGGTTTTCCCCGTCCTGAATTACTTTTCGTAGAAATGGATAAAAATGGATGTATCTGAAACTAGAATACGTTTAGATACCTTCATTTATATCACAAGTAATTCCAAACAGAGGAAGTATATAACTAAGAAAACTGCCTAATAGGTTACAGTATGGTAAACCTCTTGCTTTATGTCCCAAAGAACTATCATCACATATGCACATATGTTTCTTCCATAAATTAGTCGGCTGCGTGGAATCTTTTTCCAAAAAAAGTTGAAAAAAAGAAGAAGGAAATACAGAGCACTCTGACACAGTAGACCGTAGCTTGCTTGGTATACATACACTCCCACGGGTAAAGGAAGAAAGAGAAGCTAGAATGAATCTCCAAGACATACCGTAGAGTGCCCTCCATTTGAGGTAGTGTGGGGCGATCCGCGGGAGGTACTTGTGGTCGCCAACGTCCAGCACCAGACGGTCAGTCTCCTCCTTCAAGCTCCTGACCTCCTCGTTGCAGCCTTTCAAGAACCTGTAGGAGGGTCCATGGATCCCTTGCTCTCTCACTGGTGGAAAAATAGCCTTCGGTCGCGGTTCGCAACGGCCATTAGTCGCGGCTGCGCAACCGCGACCAGCAAAGCGCGACTAAAGCCCGCCACCTTTAGTCGCGGCTGCTTACGAACCGCGACTAAAGGCCCGTCCACGTGGGCGCCAGGCGGCCGTCAGGCGGAGGACCTTTAGTCGCGGTTCTTTCGCCAACCGCGACTAAAGGCCGCCGCAGGTTTAGGGTTTTTAGCCCCCCCCCCTAAACCTGTTTTCTGTTTAATTTGTTTTGTTTTATTTCTTTTGTGCTTTATTTTAATTTTGAAGGAGTTTCATATATTCTACGGTACTACATACATGCATATGAATGTACAATTTCAAATAAATTTGAAATTAGAACCAAAAAAATTCAAGAGGAATATACAATATATATTCAATATCATCGGATGACCATATACAATTTTGAACAAGTTTCCATACATGATTTAATCCATATAAAGTTCTTCGTCCTCGTGATAGTGTTCTCCTTTAGGATGGAGGACTTCCTGCAGAACCATCCAGCTAGTTCCTCTTGAAGTGGTGGGAAGCGAGCTTCGGACTAGCGTCCACGGAGGTTATTCCTCGAGCATTGGTATCACTCGGATCAACCCGCTCAGAGGTGTATCTCGGATCATCTCCTGAACAAAGTATGCACATAGATTGGTCAGCGGTGGCTGAATATCCCAGTCTTAGTCTTTACCCTTTTGAATTCTAGCTCTTTTTGAATTCACCGACCTTTGTATCTCTGAACCGTCTCCAAACCCTACGAGGCAAAGAAAATTAAATGGACAAGAGAGTTATTAGTTACTTGATATTAGGAAATGAGCGAAATAGGCCGATCGATATAGAGCGCAAATGAATGAAAATAATTACTTCTGCAGCATTTTTCGATGTCGGCCCAAAGCTTTGGATCCTTATCCAGAGAGTCGTGGACGAGACATTCTGAGGTGTTCACTTTAATTACTAGCAGAATCCAGTGGAACCTGCGGACACGATACATGCACAGTACGTCATGCATAACTCATCGATTAGCCGGCCACATACCATGCATGGAGTAAACAAAAGAGAATGTGCTCAAGACAGAAACACTCACCCAAAATGGTAAGGAAATAGAATATCACTTTTGAGTTCCTGCTTTGTAAGAAACTGCCACAGGTCTGCCTCCACGTCGTCGGGGTAATGCTCCAACACAACATCATTAACGATGTGTGGGTCAATGAACCCAACATCATGGATGTTCCTTACTCTGCATTCCTTTTTCTTCATTCTGCATGTATAATAGAGGACACAACAATATAGTTAGGACATATATATAGTGCAGGCAATATGAGCGAGATGGGGTAGAAATTAATAAATCACTTACAGAATGTAGCAACTGATGATAGATTTGTCGAGCTCGCAGATTGAAAAGCTGGAACAATTCACTCAGTTCAACTTGTACATAGTAATGTTTGAAGTGATGCTCATGTCTAACTTCCGCATAAATATAATCTTTGGCGTTTTTAATTTTATGTAACCCTTGTACCAATTCAGCAGACGTTTCATTTGGTCGGTAGATCCTTTTCTCGCAGGCTCGACGAGAGGCCCATTCTTGACATATGTAATTACTACCTCCTTCTCGGCAACTCATCAAGGCCTAACAGTTCACGAAGAGTAATACCTAAGTTGGCGCTTGTTCTCTCGGCACTCGTTACAGTCAATCCCTGTGCTGCCGCAGCTTGTATGATCTCGGGGCATCCGGACGGAAGGATTCCACTATAAGCGGGCAATCGATTGTTTACTTTGTTCCCGAGCTGGGCAACTTGTTTCCGCTTTTTATACTTCGGCCTTCTCCGCTCTTTGTTCTCCTTGAACATGAGTGCCTGCTTTTAAGTTCACGTGCATAGTCATTAGGGAGATTCTTGGCGGCTTGGGACGGTGTGCTCAAAATGACTTAGCCCACTTCTTTGCTGATCGAATATCTTGGCTTGGGCTCGGGCTCTCTTTTCTTCTTGCAGTCCGCCTTCCATTTCTCCAAATCAGCATCGCGCCGCGTCGACTTCCTCGGCACTCGTTCCCAAGGCCTTGTGGGAGAGGCTTGATGATGGCTCCGGTACCTTTGTGGTCTTAGGTACATAAGGGTCCGGGTTAATACTCAGACTTCTTACCTTCTTTGCCATAGGTGGATTGGGGCGGCGTCTCATCACCCGCCGGACGAGGACTGGGGCGGCGGATGATCACCGCCGGACGTTGTGGACTGGGGCGGCGTCGGCTGATGTGACGGAGGTGTAGGTGAACCGCCACCACCACCACCACCACCACCACCGCCACCGCCACCACCACCACCGTGAGGGGTGGACTTGTTGTCCTTGGCGCCTCGCTGAAACTTGATAAACTTCTTTTGCCATAGAATGTAATGGCGCTTGACATCTTCAAGTCTTTTCTCCCCTTGGTGTAGCAATTTCAATCTCCGGTCCTCAAACCCTTTGACTATGTCCTCCACCGTGACACGAGCATAGCCATCTTTAATGGGGTTGTTGTGGTGGAGTGCTCGAGTAAACATGGTAAAGCCTTGCCGATGGCTACCTTCATGGATATGTTCCCCATAGGATATCTGAGATGACATTCTTTCATCTCCTTTATATCGCCCACGGGTAGCGAGGAGGCTCCGGTGCAGTAATTTGAACACCGAGGCTCCGGTGCAGTAATTTCGATCGTCGGTGCATCTACACCAGCGGTGGGGCCTCCGTGGAAGCCACGCTGCTTCTCGCTGCTGGCTTCCGAGATCCATTGGATGATCTTCATCTGCACCGAGCTGAATCTCTTTCGCTACTAGTACACTCATGGTTTTCTTCATCACTTCCATTTCCGATGCCAACCGCCCCACAACATCTGCTTCCGATCCATCTTTCTCTTACGGCTTCAGTAATCGTGACGGGTCATCGCTCAGGGAACCCTATTTTCCACGGAATGTGCCCCATGCCTCGTCTACGTCCTCCGTGTTCAGGATTCCCGAGGGCTTTTGTCGGTAGCGTCGTTCTCTCTGTTGAACTTGATCTTCCCTCTTGAGCAGCCTTCATTGCGTCAATAAGGGCTTGGGTGGGTTTAATTAATTTGCCCAGTAAACACACTCCCCTGTCTCCGGGTTGAGCGTTCCCCATGCCCGTACCACCAGCTTTTGGCCCTTGGGTCCCATCCTCCGTACTGGACGGATTCCTCGCGCCTCAGCTCGTTCTCCATCTTCTCGAACCTAGGCACCCAAATGCGATACCCTCCTGGCCCCATAACATGATTGTACTCCTTCTTAGCCGCATTTTCCTTATTTTGTTTCGATATTTGAAGGAACTGCTCCGATTTCTTTTGCTTCACAAATTCTGGCCAATCATCTTTCAGTTTCTCATATTGTCCTCTGAAATCCGAGTCTTGTTCGCTTGACAAAGTCACGGGCTAGATTTTGCTTGAATTTCCGAATCGTCGGCCATCTTATGAAAGCGAACTGTTTGACTTTCCTCCTCCTCTCCTTGTTTTCCTCAATCTTGTTACCCTCCTCATCGAATTTGTTGTATTCCGGAGGTAGAGCGAAATGTTCCATAAGCTTCGTCAAGCAATCTTTTTGTTCTCTTATCGACAAAAGTGAAACCATCAATTCGTGCCTTCTTTGGCTCATTCCACTCTGGGCGGTGATCGAGGCGTTGTCTCTAACAATGGCTCCGCATTGGCTGATAAACTTGGTGGCGTTCTTGCGGGGCTCCAGTGACCTGCGGTTGCAAAGTCGACAACCTGGATGGTGCATGTTTCTCCTGGTTTCATCGTCTGGTTGCGCCACGCTTTGACGACGTACTCGATTGTTTTGACGATCCGGCCGAGGGCTAAAATAAGAAAGAGAGTCGCGCGTTAGTACACACATATTTATTCAAATCAGTTAGTTTGTATCACGGAGGCTCAATGTATATATATACCTCGGCGCGGAGGTGGTTGCTACTTCCATTTGAAGATAAATCGTTTATCGGCGTTTCTTGACATCATCTTCTTGTGACGCCCTTCATCTTCACCGTCAAGGTTCAGATAAGAAGAGATATCATCTTCTTCTTCTCCGGTCGGCACATATTGAATATCGCCGTTTATGATGCCGAACATATGTGCTTCACCGTCCGGATCATAGTTGTCCATAATCGGTCACTCTATCGTCCGACATTATGTCGATCCTGAAAACATGTAGTAAAAACAAATTAATTAAGTGAAGAAAGGCGGTGGCGGTGGCGGTGGCGAAAGGCGGTGGCAAAAGGAGGCGAGAAGGGGTGGGAGAGGGTGTCATGATGAGCGCAAGGCAGGCGGGTTTAGGGTTTAGGGTTTTAAGTTGGCCGGTTTTCTTTGGCCGGTTTTCTGTTGTTTTTTGTTTTTGGGGTTTAGGGTTTTAAGTTGTTTACCGTTTTTGTTAAACTAAAACTAGTTAAAATTAAAAAGAACAAAAAAAAAGAAAAAAATTCCTTTTTCCTTTTTCTTTTTTCTTCTTCTTCCTTTTTCCTTTTTCTTTTTCTTTCTTCTTCTTCCTTTTTCCTTTCTTCTTCTTTCTTCTTCTTTCTTCTTCTTCCTTTTTCCTTTTTGTTTTTCTTTGACCGGTTTTCTGTTGTTTTTTGTTTTTGGGGTTTAGGGTTTTAAGTTATTTACCGTTCTTGTTAAACTAAAACTAGTTAAAATAAAAAAGAACAAAAAAAAGAAAAAAAAGAAAAAAATTCCCTTTTCCTTTTTCCTTTTTCTTCTTCTTCCTTTTTCCTTTTTCTTTTTCTTTCTTCTTCTTCCTTTTTCCTTTCTTCTTCTTTCTTCTTCTTTCTTCTTCTTCCTTTTTCCTTTTTCTTTTTCTTTCTTCTTCTTCCTTTTTCCTTTCTTCTTCTTTCTTCTTCTTTCTTCTTCTTCCTTTTCCTTTTCTTTTCTTTCTTCTTCTTCCTTTTTCCTTTCTTCTTCTTTCTTCTTCTTCCTTTTTCCTTTTCTTTTCTTTCTTCTTCTTCCTTTATTTTGGTTTTCATTCTACATTTTTTTTGTATCAAGAATATTTTTTAAATACATTTTCATATATGAGTTTAACATTTTCATATATGATAAAAAAATCAAGGAGGAGGGGGCCGGGCAGGAGCTTCGGGAGGCCACCAGGCAGGGTGCAGGGCCGGCGACGAATCGCCGGCTTTATTTTTTAATTCTTTTTGCTTTTAGTTTTAGAAAAATTATAAACTTTCTGTTAGTGCCATTAGTTTTCAAATTTGAAAACATTTTTTTTGTTTTCTTTGTTGCTTTATTTATTTTATTTTGTTTCTACTTACAACAAAATACTTATTGTTGCTATTTTAGTCGCTGGTCGCTTGCCCAACCGCGACTAAAGGCCGCCGCATGAGTTTAGGGTTTTCCGCCATTTCTTCCCTGTCTTCCCGCCTCTTTCTTCCCGCCACTTTCTTCCGCCTCCTCTTCCGCTCCCATTTTCCCGCCATTTCTCACTACATATATATGTAGCCCGGCTTGCCACATTATCACATCTCTACAATCTCTCATCACTCTCTCATGGCTTCCACCGCACCCACTCTAACCTACCAGCAGGTGGAGGAGCTTTGCGCCTCGAACTACCCTTGTCCACGGGCTACAGCGCCCCACCGGCTGGAGCCTAAGCGCCGGGCGTGCGGTCCCTCCCGTCCCTCGAGTCTGCTGGCAGGCGGCCATCACGAACCACTACTACCTCGACCTCACGCCGGAGCAGCGGATGAATCCCGCGGCATCCCGATAACCAGCATACTTGGGACGCCTTCTTCATCAATCGGCGTGAGAGGCGCTCGCCAGTATGAGGAGGACGGTCGCCTCCGGAACTTCCACGAGGCGGCCGTCGGCTATGGTGGTATGGCGGACTCTGCGAGCGTCATGGACTACATCACGGCGGCGATATCCCCGCCTGCGCTACCCTCGATTCGAGCCACGAGCGCCGCCCGACGACAGCGGCGACGACAAGGCAGCGACACAGCGGCGGCGGACGGCGGCAACTTAGAAAGCGGCGACTACCGATTACAACGGCGGCGGCTATGAAGACTACTAGTATGCATATTATCGCCTAGGCAGGAGTATGACTAAATCACTCCAAATTTCATGTATCATCGGTGGTATCTCGAATCATTGAAAATGGACACCAAACACATCACGGGTAATATAATTCACATGATCCATTCAACAAAGTTTGGTACAATAAATTATTACACATCAATTCTTCCCTTGTGTCCCTGCTTGCTTACGATTGTGCCGTATCCATGGAGCATCCTCATCATTTAACTTAATGCTTGGGTCGGTGTTCACTTTGAAGGCGGAATTTCAGCAAACATATTATAATCTTCGACATGTCATCTTGTCCTCCACTCCCACGATGTTTCTTTTCCTGAAAGAACAATGTGGCGCTTTGAATCATCGCATGATGTCTTGATCGTTTTCTTATCTTTCCGTTTCCTCGGTTTGCTACTCATGTCCTTCACATAGAAAACCTGAGCGACATCTTTCGCTAGGGACGAATGGTTCGTCAAGGTAACCAAGATTGTTGAAATCCACCATTGTCATTCCGTATTGCTGGTCCACCTTTACCCCACCTCCTGTTAGCTTGAACCATTTGCACGGAACAAAGGGACCTTAAAGGAGGGTCCATAGTCAAGTTCCCATATCTCCTCTATGTAACCATAATATGTGACCTTTTGCCCATTCTCGGTTGCTGCATCAAAGCGGACACCACTGTTTTGGTTGGTGCTCTTTTTATCTTGGGCGATCGTGTAAAATGTATTCCCATTTATCTCGTACCCTTGGAAAGTCGTTATAGTCGAAGATGGTGTCTTGGCCAACATGTACAGCTGATCTACAACATCATTGTCATTCATTAAATGTTTTCTCAACCAACTGCCGAAAGTCTCCATGTGGGCCTTCCTAATCCAGATTCAGGCTTCCCGGGTTGTCCGGCGTAAAATATTCTTGTGTTTCTCAAAGTACGGAGCCACCAAGCTGGAATTGGTCAGACACAGTGTGGTGTGCTTGATCGAGAGAATGGCCGTCCATACATATCGTTGATTTCCTTCCGATCGTGCCTTTTCCACTTAGTCTCCCCTCGTGCGCGATCGAGGAAGACCAATCGGCTTAAGGTCAGGAACAAAGTCAACACAAAACTCAATTACCTCCTCATTTCCATAGCCCTTGGCGATGCTTCCTTCGCCTAGCACGGTTCTGAACATATTTCTTTAATACTCCCATGAACCTCTCGAGGGGAACATATTGTGTAGAAATACAGGACCGAGAACGGAAATCTCTTCGACTAGGTGAACCAGGAGGTGCGTCATAATATTGAAGAAGGATGGCGGGAACACCAACTCGAAACCGACAAGACATTGGATCACATCGTTCAGTAACCGTGGTAGAACTTCGGATTGATTACCTTCGAGAGATTGCATTGAGGAATGCACATAGCTTCACAATGGCTAATCGAACATTTTCCGCAGGAGCCCCTCAAAGCAATCGGAAGCAATTGCGTCATAATCACGTGGCAGTCGTGAGACTTCAGGTTTTGGAACTTTTCTCCGCCATGTTTATTATTCCCTTTATATTGGGCGAGAATCCAGACGGGACCTTCATCTGCTCGGGCATTCAAAAAGATGACCTTCTCTTCTTTGGTCGAGCGTAGCTGGCACGACCTTGAAACCATTCCGGATGCGGTCATCGTGGTCTTTCAAGCGTTGCTGGTCCTGCCGTGCTTCCTTTGTATCATTTGTCTTCCCATACACGCCCAAGAAGCTTAGGAGGTTCACGCAAATATTCTTCGTAACGTGCATCACGTCGATTGCAGAGCGGACTTCTAGGATTTTCCAATATTCTAGCTCCCGAATATAGATTTCTTCTTCCACATGGCTGCGTGCCCGTCGGCTCCCTTCGAACTGATTGTCCGCCAGACCCTTTCCAAAGATGACTTTCAAATCCTTGACCATATCAAATACCTCAGCACCGGTCGTTCCGCGAGCTTCGCCGGTGATCTGCCTTGCCGTTGTAATGCTTGCCTTTCTTTCTTCTTGGATGAGTTTTGGAAGAAATCGGCGATGCCCAAGGTACACGTTCTTCTTACAATTTGGCAAATGTACACTTTCAGTCTCATAAGCAGTGCGTGCATGCATTGTATCCCTTATTTGACAGTCCGAAAGGTTACTAAGAGCAGGCCAATCGTTGATGGTTACGAAAAGCAACGCTCGAGGTCAAATTCCTCTTGTTTGTGCTCATCCACACACGGACACCACCCCACAGCTGTAAAAGTTCATCAACTAATGGCCTTAGGTACACATCGATGTCGTTGCCGGGTTGCCGGACCTTGGATGAGCACGGCATCATAATGAACTTCCGCTTCATGCACAACCAAGGAGGAAGGTTGTAGATGCATAGAGTCACGGGCGGTGCTATGGCTGGAGCTCGCCGCCAAAAGGATTCATGCCATCCGTGCTTAGAGCAAATCTTATGTTCCTTGCGTCAGCTGCAAAATCTGTGAACCATCGTCGATCTTTCTCCATTGCGTTCCATCTGCGGTGTGTCTCAACTCCCGTCCGACTTACGTTTCTCTTTGTGCCATCGCAACAACTTGGCATGCTTTTTGTTCATGAGCAGACGTTTCAACCGTGGTATTATAGGAGCATACCACATCACCTTGGCGGAACCCTCTTCCGGTTTCGGCCCTCAACATCGTCACCGGGGTCATCGACTCGATCTTATAACGCAATGCAAGTGCATACCGGGCATTCATTCAAATTCTCGTATTCACGCGGTAGAGGATGCATCGTTGATGCATGCATGTATCTTCGAACCTCTAAACCTAGAGGGCGACAACCTTCTTTGCTTCAGACGCGTCTTGGCGGGCAACTCGTTATCCTTTGAAACATATTCTTCAACATTTTCAGCAAGTTTTCAAATGCCGAGTCAGCTACACCTGCCTCGCCTTCCATTTCAGCAAATCCATTGTGCAGCCCAGCTTTTTGAGACCATCATCGCATCCGGGTACAGCGCCTTTCTGTGATCCTCTAACATGCGATCCAAATTCTCCTCTCCTTTTCAGGGCCAGCGTCTCCGTGCATCAGCAATGGTCCGACCAAGATCATCAACGGGATCATCACGTGCCTCTTCTTCACCTTCCCTTCACCTTCAACATCCTCCATGAAAGTATCACCGAAATGAGCAAGATAGCTTTCATCGATGAAATCATCCCTTCTTCATCTTCTTCCATTATAACCCTCTTTCTCCATGCTTGGTCCAACAATTATAGCTTGGCATGAAACCCTTCAAGCAGATGCATGTGAACAACTCTTGAGGAAGAGTAACCTTCTCATTCTTACAGATAACACATGGACAGATAACAAAACCCCCGCTTGTTCGCATTAGCCACTACGAGGAAATCTTTCAAACCCGTAGTGAACTCGCGGAGAGTCGGTTACCGTACATCCATTGCCGATTCATCTGCATTATTATAATATAAAATATATAATTAACCATCATGCATTTGTTATGAACTACACACACATGCATATTGACACATCAAAGGTTCATCAAGTTGCTAACCGCGATCGAAGAGTGTGGCTCCAACACTTCATGTCATGTTTGTTTCATGCTCTTGGGGCATTTCATCAAACACCTTATGTGCATAAGAGGAACCAAAAGCAAACCTACACCCACTTGTGAAGAGAATGGCTCCAAATGGCTAAGTGTTGGCTGCTGGATGGGTATATATAGGGAGGGCTTTAGTCGCGGTTGGCCAGCCAAGCCATGATTAAAGGTGTTGAAAGGCCTTTAATCATGATTGGGCTGGCCACCGCGACTAAAGCCCTCTCACGCACCAGCTGGCCACCGAGCGCCAGGGCCAGGCCTTTGGTCGCGGTTCACCTCCGTAATCATGATTAAAGGTCCCATTAATCGCGATTCCCTACGAACCGCGACTTAAACGGACGGAAGCACTGTTTTCCACTAGTGTCTCAACCACTTGCTCGTGGCGTACGGCCTCCATACGAGGCGCACGACGGCGTAGTCCCACAGCTGCGTCGCGGCAACCGCAAGCAGAGCAGCCGCAACGAGGAGGAGCACAACGAGGAAGGCCGCCATGGGCGGAGAGCTTCTGCTGCTGAGCTGATCCGCTGGCTGTGTGGTGTGGGTGTGCCTGCAGCAACAGAAACAATTACTAACAGTTTAACACCACTGATTGAAAGCGACGGCAGTACTGTTTGTGTCCGCGTGGGATCATCCTGTCCGCACGCGTCACAAGGAGTAGGCCGGCCAACTACACGCGTCAGTGGAAAACGACACAGGAGATCCCTCACGTCAATAACCCGGAGGAAGACTTTCTTGGCTTGTTGGATCTTGCTCGCGGAGGATCGAGAAGCTCCGAGGTCAGGTCAATTTCTCCGGAGATTGGAGAACGATGTAAGGGTGACCCAACATCCTTTCAATTTTTCAGCAGCTCGTCCCTTCTCTACTCATCTTTACTCTCACAAAAACCAAAACCGAGTTGATAATGATGTGCGTCTGTCATCTTGCAATATAAACCGTCCGATTTATATTTGATGGATAAAAAGTAAATTATGTTCTTTTTTTAAAAAAAAAGGGACTCCCCGGCCTCTGCATCAGAACGATGCATACAACCACCTTTATAAATAAGCAAATTGGTTCAAACAAGGTCTTACAGTCTAAAACAAAAGTAACGGCAAGTTCACAAAGAGCCACAAGGCCAAAAACACAAAAGCCTAGGGGCCACAACCGGCTAGCATAACAGAGATAGAACAACTAATCACCTATCCTATTACGTGACCGCCATCCAAACCGGTTGAAGATATCCCGTGCTACCATCTCCCACCGGATAGATCCAGTAACCAAACGCTCCATGGCCTCCGTCGGAGTGAGTAACGACCACATACGGACCAGCGCAGTGGCTTGAAATAAAACCTGCAAAAGATGAATTTGTTGTTCTGTTAAAAACCAAATCATTTCTGCAGTTCCAAATTGCCCACAATAAAGCACATACTCCTACACGAATGTGTCTAGCTGTTTCGGACTCTATCCCAACAAGCCACGTTCCAAATAACGTACTGACAAAATTTGAATGAGTAATGTTAAAGGCAATGTGCACCGTCTGCCACAAAACTTTGGCCAACGGGCAATAAAAAAAAGTGCTTGATAGTTTCATCCCGATCACAAAAACTACACCTAGTAGATCCTGTTCAGTTGCGCTTAACCAAGTTATCCTTTGTTAATATCACTTGTTTATGTACAAACCACATAAACACTTTAATTTTCAAAGGAACTTTGACTTTCGAAACATATTTGAAACTAGGAATGGCGCTAGAGTTAATGACATCGATTTAACTGTGAACTCTCCAGACCTAGTAAGCTTCCAGCACAACTGATCGGGCTGCTGAGATAACTGAACCTCCATCAGTCTACTCACCAAATGTAGCCACGCTTCCCACCGGTTGCCAATAAGCGTCCTCCTAAAATGGGTATTCAGGGGGATGGACTGCAGTATCGTTGCAACATAAGCATCACGTCGTTGAACAATAATATACAGGGACGGATACTGAAGCGCCAACGGCGTCTCTCCAAGCCAGGTATCCTCCCAGAAGCGCGTGGTAGTGCCATTACCAAGTATAAACTTTGTCCTATTGAAGAAGGCTGCTTTGACTCTCATGAGCCCCTTCCAGAACGGCGAGTTCGTCGGTCTCACTGTCACTTGGGACAAAGTTTTGGACTGCAGATACTTACTACGGAGAATCTGTGCCCACGTGGCATTAGTCTCAACTGATAACTTATACAACCGCTTACTGAGAAGACATCGGTTCTTGACTTCAAGATTCTCAATGTCAAGGCCCCCCTGGTCCTTTGGTCGATAGATAATATCCCATTTGGCGAGTCTGTATTTTCTTTTTAGCTTATCGCTCTGCCAGAAGAATCTGGATCGATAGAAGTCCAGCCTTTTCCTAACACCAACTGGGACTTCGAAGAAAGACAAGAGAAACATAGGCATACTCGTGAGCACCGAATTAATAAGAATCAATCGGCTTCCGTATGACATGAGTTTGCCCTTCCAGCAACTCAGTTTCTTCTCAAACTGATCCTCGATACACTTCCATTCTCTGTTTGTCAGCTTACGATGGTGAATGGGTATACCTAAATACGTGAAAGGTAATGCCCCCAATTCGCATCCAAACAATTGCCTACAAGCCTCTTGTTCCTCATTGACTCTACCAAAGCAGAACAACTCGCTTTTATAAAAGTTGATCTTCAACTCGGTCAATTGTTCAAATAAGCATAACACCAGCTTCATATTTCTCGCTTTTTGCCAAGTCGTGCTCCATAAAGATGATCGTTTCATCAGCGTACTGTAGGATAGACACACCGCCATCAACTAGATGAGGCACCAAGCCACCCGCCTGACCAGCCTCCTTTGCCCTACCTATCAAAATTGCCAACATATCAACCACAATGTTGAACAAAATAGGGGACATTGAATCACCTTGTCTCAAGCCCTTGTGTGTCTCGAAATAATGACCTATGTCATCATTCACTTTAATTCCAACACTCCCTTTTTGCGTGAAAGATTCTACCTGGCGGCGCCAGACTTCATCAAAACCCTTCATGCGTAAGGCCTGTTGAAGAAACGGCCATTTGACTTTATTGTACGCTTTCTCGAAATCCACCTTGAAAACTACTCCATTTAGTTTTTTCGTGTGAATCTCGTGGAGCGTTTCATGAAGGACCACAACCCCTTCTAGGATGTTTCTGTCCGGCATGAAAGCAGTTTGGAAATGCTGCACCACAGAATGCGCAATCTGCGTGAGTCAAAGATTTTGAAACTAACATTAAGAAGACAGATGGGCCTGAATTGCTCAATTCTCACAGCCTCTATTTTCTTTGGAAGCAGGGTTATCGTTCCAAAATTCAGTTGAAATAGCTGAAGCTGTCCAGAGAATAAATCATAGAACAACGGCAACAAATCCCCCTTAATAATATGCCAGCACTTCTTATAGAACTCCGCCGGAGATCCATTCAGGTCGGGAGCCTTATTATGTTTCATTTGCGAGATGTCCTCAAACACCTCTTTCCCGGAAAAAGGAGCTGCCAAAATATCGTTCTCATCAGCTGAAAGTTGAGGAACATCCTCAATCCTTGACTCATCCAGAGAGACACGGTTCTCCTCTGGAGGCCCAAACAACTGCTTGTAATACTCGGTTATGTATAATTTTAGGTTCTCCTGTCCTAAAATCGTTTCTTCATCTTGTTCAAGCTGAAAGATCCTCTTCTTTCTGTGCTTGCCATTAACGATCATGTGAAAGAATTGAGTGTTCGCGTCCCCCTGGACAATTCGTCGGACCTTGGCCCGCAGCGCCCACTTTAATTCCTCTTCACGAAGAAGCTCTTTCAATCTCATCTCCGCTTCAAGCTTGGCATGAAGCTCCGACGCCGGCAGAACTGTGATTTCAGCTTTTACATCTAGGGAATGAATAAGGGTAAGGAGTCTTTTCTTTTCGACCTTGTAAATCCCACTAAGATGCTTAGCCCACCCACGTAGAAAACTTCTCAAGTGCCTGATCTTATTCTGCCAACGCTCAAGCGCAGTCTTGCCTCATGTATCCTTAGCCCATTACCTGGCTACGAGATTAAAGAAGCCGTCTCGTTCAAACCAAGCAAGCTCGAACGAAAACGAGTTTTTGTTTCCCCAAGTGGGTGGTAATTTTGCAAAAAGATATTCGGACCCCTCACATTTGCAGATAAGGTCTTACCTCGTTCATCCTTATCTCCCACAATCTTATTGTTGAGCAATTAAAAAAGGAAGCCTCTGGAACAATCTGGCATGGTGGCCGCTGCTAGCGTCGTCCATCTCTATGCCTCCATTCAGTCCGACCACCAATCACCACCACCTCCCACTCCTCCTCACCTTATCTCTCCTCTTTCTCGAGATATCATTAGTTTTTACACATGGGTTTACTCCTGCATGGGTCAATCACAACAGATGTTTTGTAAAAAAAATGTATCTTGATGTTTCGTGCAATGCACGGGCATCTTGCTAGTCCAAACAGATATAAGAAATAAACTTTAGTGAAACATAACGGATTTTAGCATTTATTTTGTTTTAATGATGTATACATAACACAGGGTCATTTATTTTCCATGTTTGTAAATATTCGTCAAATCTTGTTTGAATTGTTGCAACCCACAAGCACTCTGCTAGTCTCGTCTAGATTCTGACCAAGCAAAATATGGGCATCAACTTACTGTAAAAGAATACAATTACGAGAGCAAAATTAATCCTGAAAAAAGGTCCATACGATTGATCTCAAACCACAGGCATGCACAACACGACAGGTCTACTATATCTTTAAGCGTTTGCGATATATAAAATGTCACAAATGCTTCATCCGTAGAACCCGTGTGGGATGATAGACCTATCACACACGCTCTTTTGTGCCCAACGTTTACGATGCGCATGCCATCATAAATAGTTCGTGATTGCAAAGCGTGTGTGATAAAGAGACTATCACAAACATTTAACAAGGAGGAACTGTGCGTTCTGTTGTTGTTCATCTCACATGTTTTTTCTCTTGGCTAATCGTGTGTGTCTATGGGGTAGAGATTCATGACACATGTTGTAATCTGAGAAACGTATCTGATCTTGTGCTTGATGACAGACATATTGCTTTTGAAAATCGTGTGCAGTTTAAAGGCATGCAGAGCATAATTTTCACCCGAATTTAATCCTTGCATTTCAAATTCAACAAATTTTGAATTTGAATCAAAAATTGCATTAGAAAATAGGCAATCAGAGGAGGAGGGGGAGGGTGCGGATGCAAAGTATTGAGGAGCAGGACGGAGTGGAATAGAATGAGACAGGGAGGGGAATTTTAGTAGGTCGGGGGTGTTAGATTCTTATGTGGTTGTTCTCCGGACTTCTGCGACCCCACTTTGCTTCCAATTGCGGGGGAAAGTGCGCGGGACCAGTCGGTAGACTAATACATACCCGCTTTGAATTTGAACCGCGTGGTCCGGACAGATGCAGACAGTTTGAGGTCCGCTTTGAAGATGCCCTTACTCTAGGATGCCCTTACTGTAAGAGCAACTCCAGTGCGTCAATCCATTTCGTCTGCGAAATGAGCACAAAAGTCGGCCCTACGTGCCGGCCCAAATGGACGCGCGTCCGCTTTTTGTCCGCCGAACGATCCATTCCAGCCCAAAATTTAGGCCTCATTTGCGTTGATGGACACAAAACGGACGCGTGCGATACCCGCCTACTACCCCCCGGCCCGCTAGTCCATGGCACATAGACCATTCGTTTCCTCCCATCGACAGCCAACACACCCGGCCGCTCCACCCCGTTGCCGCCGCCACCCAGTTCTGGTGCCCAGGCCGGCCCCGCACACACATACCTTCCACCACTAGTAGAAAAAGGGTCAAACGTGAAGCACATTAGTGCCGGTTTGCATTAGAGCCGGCACTAATGTGTATATTAGTGCCGGTTCGTGGCGGCGATCAATAGTACCGGTTCATGAAGAACTCAGAGTACCGGTTCGCACCACGAACCGGTACTAAAGAGGTCTGTGTCACTGCGGTCGTGCTATGGCCCCACCATCACCATTTAGTGCGGTTGAACCACGAACCGGTACTAATGACATTGTGGCCGTCTGTTTTTAGTCCCACCTCGCTCCCCTAACAAGCCTTTTACCACCTTAAATGTGTTACTTCTCAAACTATCACAAGCAGTTGGTTTTCATTGAACTCTATGTGTAGGATCTGTGGCTGCAATAGGAGTCTTCGCCAGTTCTTAAATTGGTGGTAGATTCCTATTGACGATGTAGATTCTATAAAAAAAGATCGTTGATGATCAATGTATTTTTATATGTACTTGTGCAGTAGCGAAGAGCGTTTTGGCTGAAAGGCGGTCTTGACCAATGTATTTTTTCTGCGTTCAGATGCACAATTTAAATATGTTATTTTCAAACTATCACAAGCATTTGGTCTGAATTGAACTCTATATAAAGAAGAAGAAGAAGAAGAAGAAGAAGAAGAAGAAGAAGAGGAAGAAGAAGAAGAAGAAGAAGAAGAAGAAGAAGAAGAAGAGGAGGAGGAAGAAGAAGAAGAAGAAGAAGAAGAAGAAGAAGAAGAAGAAGAAGAAGAAGAAGAAGAAGAGGAAGAAGAAGAAGAAGAAGAAGAAGAAGAAGAAGAAGAAGAAGAAGAAGAAGAAGAAGAAGAAGAAGAAGAAGAAGAAGAAGAAGAAGAAGAAGAAGAAGAAGAAGAAGAAGAAGAAGAAGAAGAAGAAGAAGAAGAAGAAGAAGAAGAAGAAGAAGAAGAAGAAGAAGAAGAAGAAGAAGAAGAAGAAGAAGAAGAAGAAGAAGAAGAAGAAGAAGAAGAAGAAGAAAGAAGAAGAAGAAGAAGAAGAAGAAGAAGAAGAAGAAGAAGAAGAAGAAGAAGAAGAAGAAGAAGAAGAAGAAGAAGAAGAAGAAGAAGAAGAAGAAGAAGAAGAAGAAGAAGAAGAAGAAGAAGAAGAAGAGGAGGAGGAGGAGGAAGAAGAAGAAGAAGAGGAAGAAGAAGAAGAAGAAGAAGAAGAAGAAGAAGAAGAAGAAGAAGAAGAAGAAGAAGAAGAAGAAGAAGAAGAAGAAGAAGAAGAAGAAGAAGAAGAAGAAGAAGAAGAAGAAGAAGAAGAAGAAGAAGAAGAAGAAGAAGAAGAAGAAGAAGAAGAAGAAGAAGAAGAAGAAGAAGAAGAAGAAGAAGAAGAAGAAGAAGAAGAAGAAGAAGAAGAAGAAGAAGAAGAAGAAGAAGAAGAAGAAGAAGAAGAAGAAGAAGAAGAAGAAGAAGAAGAAGAAGAAGAAGAAGAAGAAGAAGAAGAAGAAGAAGAAGAAGAAGAAGAAGAAGAAGAAGAAGAAGAAGAAGAAGAAGAAGAAGAAGAAGAAGAAGAAGAAGAAGAAGAAGAAGAAGAAGAAGAAGAGGAAGAAGAAGAAGAAGAAGAAGAAGAAGAAGAAGAAGAAGAAGAAGAAGAAGAAGAAGAAGAAGAAGAAGAAGAAGAAGAAGAAGAAGAAGAAGAAGAAGAAGAAGAAGAAGAAGAAGAAGAAGAAGAAGAAGAAGAAGAAGAAGAAGAAGAAGAAGAAGAAGAAGAAGAAGAAGAAGAAGAAGAAGAAGAAGAAGAAGAAGAAGAAGAAGAAGAAGAAGAAGAAGAAGAAGAAGAAGAAGAAGAAGAAGAAGAAGAAGAAGAAGAAGAAGAAGAAGAAGAAGAAGAAGAAGAAGAAGAAGAAGAAGAAGAAGAAGAAGAAGAAGAAGAAGAAGAAGAAGAAGAAGAAGAAGAAGAAGAAGAAGAAGAAGAGAGAAGAAGAAGAAGAAGAAGAAGAAGAAGAAGAAGAAGAAGAAGAAGAAGAAGAAGAAGAAGAAGAAGAAGAAGAAGAAGAAGAAGAAGAAGAGAAGAAGAAGAAGAAGAAGAAGAAGAAGAAGAAGAAGAAGAAGAAGAAGAAGAAGAAGAAGAAGAAGAAGAAGAAGAAGAAGAAGAAGAAGAAGAAGAAGAAGAAGAAGAAGAAGAAGAAGAAGAAGAAGAAGAAGAAGAAGAAGAAGAAGAAGAAGAAGAAGAAGAAGAAGAAGAAGAAGAAGAAGAAGAAGAAGAAGAAGAAGAAGAAGAAGAAGAAGAAGAAGAAGAAGAAGAAGAAGAAGAAGAAGAAGAAGAAGAAGAAGAAGAAGAAGAAGAAGAAGAAGAAGAAGAAGAAGAAGAAGAAGAAGAAGAAGAAGAAGAAGAAGAAGAAGAAGAAGAAGAAGAAGAAGAAGAAGAAGAAGAAGAAGAAGAAGAAGAAGAAGAAGAAGAAGAAGAAGAAGAAGAAGAAGAAGAAGAAGAAGAAGAAGAAGAAGAAGAAGAAGAAGAAGAAGAAGAAGAAGAAGAAGAAGAAGAAGAAGAAGAAGAAGAAGAAGAAGAAGAAGAAGAAGAAGAAGAAGAAGAAGAAGAAGAAGAAGA
>CM038678.1:5857588-5887588 GCA_021605205.1 Aegilops longissima | reverse complement strand
TGTTTTTTAGAAAATTTAGTTAGATATTAATTAGCTAGGTATGTGAGATTTGAACTAGTTGAATAATTAATATAACTAGTTTATTTTTAGTAAGAAAATTGTCGAACTAGTTTATATATATATATTTAGGTATATGAGATTTGAACTAGTTCAATAATTAATATAACTAGTTTATTTTTAGTAAGATATTAATTAGCTAGGTATGTGAGATTTTGAGTTTATATAAATTATTCTATTTTGAGTAAGTACTACATTATTCTATTTATAGTAAGTGCTTAGTAGTTGAACTAGTTGAATTAGTTTATTTTAGCAAGAAAATTAATAGAACTAGTTTCTTTTTTAGTCAAATTGAGAGCACTATATGCAAGGCATATGCATATGATTAGTTGAATAATAATGATCTAATTTAGTCTTTGAATTATGAACGATAGGAAATGTCATCATCGGATCTACTAAAGTCTCCTGGTGCGATCGGTGCCACGACGATCGAGGTGAGTGCGACAGGCCTCACCTAGACGATGGTCGGCGCTCAAAGATTAAGCTCGAGGAGACTTTCGGTTGAAACGGTAAATTTCATCTTTACAATTTGAGTATAGTTTTTTCATAATTACATGACTTCAACTATTTCAACGTGTAATTTTCATCTTTACAATTCGAGTATAGTTGATCCCATGCCATGCAAGACGCTATGTCTTGGAGAGGATGGATTTTGAAGACCATGAAAATTTTGAAACTAAGAAAATTCACCTAAGGACCCATCATGATGTGGATTTTGAAGTAAAGTTGTATAATGCTGAGAGCGTGAATCCATTTTGGTTGCAAAATTGGGAAGCATTTTGCAAATTGTATGGTTTTGATGAGGGTATGCTTGTCACCATGGATCTTGGTGATCCTGAAATCGAGCAAGACAATATAGACATTTGGGTCCTTGTTGATACTCCTCCAGTTCTACCGCTATGTGAGTTTCTCAAACATAGTTAATTATTAATAGAACTTATATTGTTCATTTCAAAATAGTTGACAGCTTATTTCCATTGACAGCTTATTTTTAAGTATCAAAGAATGTGCAGAATATGGTAGATAGAACTTACTACACCGATGGCTTTGAGTTAACTTACAAGGAGAAAACTCATCTGGTTGGATTTTGTAATGATATTGAGAATTACAATATCTACAATCGAACTCCTCAACATTATGGTCAATACGTTCCACTAGTGCACGTGTTGAACTACGGTAACTACCATGGAGATACCCTGGTAAGTTTTTTTTACTATTACGACATCCGTGCATCTTTTTATGCATTTCTAAAACTAGTACATCATTGCTAATTACGGTTATTACTATGTTTTTCAACAGCTTATCCCAGAGAATTGTGTGCCTCATTTGATGTATCGTAATGGCGGCAGCGCTCGTGTTTTGAACATATATCCAGGTCATCCATTTAATCTCAACTGTCCATACCGGATTTCTAAAAGAAGTGGAGACATGACAATCAAAGGATGGAAAAATGTATGGACAGTCGAATGAGCTTCTTGAAGCAAAAGGAAGCGAGGCGCAAGAATTGAGACAGGATGATCTCCATTCTTCATAATGAAGAGTCGTGGTCTATATTGTTTTATGCTATTTTACCTTAAGTGTGTTTAGGTCCGATCCTACCGACATCGATGATCATGTGCTAAGAACAATTATGTAGGGTTGGGTCTCGATGACTATGAGGATGATGATCGAATGACTTATTATTAATAACGAGTAGAAGTTGTATGATGATGCTTGATTAATTAGCTAATAGGACTTGTTATTATATATGATGATGTATGATGCAGCATGCATGAGTTATTATATATATATATCTCATGGGTGAAACGAAAAAGAATTAAAATGGAAAACACAAAATTAAATGAAAAGAAATCATAAAACCAAAACCCCCAAATATTTTAGTACCGTTGGTCTTACCAACCGGTACTAAAGGGCTCCTGCCTTGAGCTGGCTCGTTACGTGGTGGTTTTAGCACCGGTTCGCTGAACCGGTACTAAAGGGGGGCCTTTAGCCGCACTAAAGGGCCTTACGAACCGGTGCTATTGCCCGGTTCTGCACTAGTGCACCTAGCACGCCACCTTCAAACATCGCCGCCACCATCGCCTCGCCGCAGCTTCCCTGACGTCGCTGCCAAAGACCATCTCGCCTACCGCCCTACCAAGCAAACAAAGCGCGACAACCTCGCTCGTCTGACGTCGCCATGCTTGCCGGACACTGACAGGGCCTCTTACCAGGTCCAGGGGAGGCGCGAGGCTCTTCGCCAGCCTGCTTCTTCGATGACGCCTGCAAACTATTCGGTTTGCCCGTAAAGTATAAATAGACTCCGGCGACGAGTTTTTTTTTCACAATTTCATTTGTGACTCGGATGATTCCTCATCCGAGGATTAGGAGCTTGTGGCTGCTATGTTGGTCGTCCATGACCATCTTAGTAGGCAGCGACCGATGTTCCGAGGCTCGACCCAAAGCACACTCCGGCATTGAATCACAACATAGAGAGCGGTCATTTTGCCTACAGTGGGAGGACTACTTCGAGACCCCCAACCCACTCTTCAACACTGAAAAAACACGGCAGGTCAGCCGTGAGGATGAAAATGTGTCCGCGCGTTGAGTGCACGGCGACCCAAACACAAAAGGGCCGGATGACGAGCAGGCAATCGACTCAAATGGACAAAAAATGGACAAAACACGTGTCCGTTTGGTCGACGCGTGGGAGTTTGCTTAAGTTACTGTAAGTGTAAACTTCGTACCCGACTAATATACGATCTACAACGCAAGCATGATAATTGCCACTTTCCACCATGTGCCACCTCCACACATGTCCCGGCGCCACACACACACACACTTGTCGCTCCACCTGCCCCTGAACCAGAGCCCGGCAAGCCATGGCCATCCCACCGCACCACAGCAGGGGCAGCAGACCCATCGCGACGAAGCCTTCCGGTGCTGCGAGAGAAAGGAAGTCCAGGCTGAACTACACTGTCGCGGCCAAGAACCTGGGCAAGCTGGAGCCCAGGCAGCTCGCCCTCCGACTCCGACAGCAAGCGGCGTGCCTCCTCGTCCTGGCGGCCTGCGCCGGCGCGGCCAAGCTCCTCTCCGCGCCGCTCACACCACGGGTCCCCTGTAAGTAATCGATCATCACAGACCCCCCACAGATCGAGGCATCTTACTGGGGTTTCCTCGGTACTGGGGAAGGGGAATAATCGCGCCGGCGACGAGGCCGAAGGTGGGGCGGATCGACCAAGAATCGTCCATCCTTGAGGTCCCCGAGTTCCCTTGATTTCCCATCGACCTGATCTGAACAATGTCATTGTATGTATCTTCATCTGATTTTAATGGTGTCACTATTTGTATCTTCAGGGATCGAGCCCGGGACCAGGGCGGCGAGTTCTTGGGACGGCCGTGCTAATGTGGATGCCGATGTACCACAAGGGCGTAGTGCCTCTCCGACTCTTGCAAGATCCGGCAGTGATCCACCAGAAAGTTCACCGGAATTAGGTGAGGAAAAGAGGCATTCCCATTTATCATTTCCCCTGTTCAGCTACAGCTGCATGTTTCGAAATTCAGAGTGTGGCACCACCAAGTGTCCTGGACCACGCCCACACTGCCTGTTTAGAGTGACAGTGCAAGGCAAGTACTGCTGTGTTGTGCAAACCAAGTGTCCTGGACCACCCCCACACTGCCTGTTTAGCATCCAAGGCAAGTACTGTGTTGTGCATGTTTGGGTTAGGGGTTTTCCGATCTCGGGCCCCACATTCAGTCCCATAATTGATATGCCCCTCAATCATGTATCGAAATTGCTTCACACACGATAGTTGATGCACGATCGGCGAACGACGCTTGCTCCCCAACAGCGCTAGCATCAGCTAAGGAAAAAACAATTGCTTCCTGCGTTCACAGGCAGCTGCCAAGTAAGATCGTGCAAGAGTCGGCCACAAATATGTCGTCTGTATAGCAGCGCCGAGTATGTATGCATTGGCTGGTATTATGATTTTTCTGAGTTTAGTGGTTCTATATATAGTACTTGTACTGTTTTCAGATTGTGACTGAGATCTGCAAGGACATTGGGTTCAGTCATAGAAACTGAAAAATCAAGGCACTAATTTGAAAAGAAATAGAATAATTCTCTGTACTACATCATATTCTTAAGTTATCATTTCCCCTCTTCAGCCAGACTTGCACGTTTCAAAATTCAGAGCGGCATTACCCAAGTGTCTTGGACCACACCAGATGCCACTACACTGCTTGTTAGCATTCAGTGGGAGTACAAGGGAAGTACACTGTGTTGTGCATGTCTAAGGTTTGGGATTTTCTCATCTCATCTGGGGCTCCAGCTTGCAGCCACATAATTGATAGGGTCCCTCAAGCATTGGCTGGTAACGGCGATATAGAGCATTATTGTGGAGTCATTGTGCTGAATTTTAGTGGTTCTAGAATGCTAGCACTGTTTTCAGATTCTGATTGAGATATGTCTAAGGGCCTTGGATTCACTCATTGGATTGCCTTTCCTGATTCTTGTTGCCTCCTGACACAAGCTGCAATTTTTAAGGCACAATGTGGAAACAGAAACAGAACAACTTTATATTCCCCTTCCCATATTCTGGGCTATGAGTCTGGTTCTAATTATCTGGATAAAATGGAAATGATAAACATGGGTCAATAAGAAACTAAATAGCAAGAATGGGTCCCTTCAGTGAACAAAAATACATATTCTTGCTACACAATATGTATTTTTGTTCACTGGTTATCTTTGCTAATGTTGACTGTTGTTTACTGTTCAGTGTTGCCTGTTGTAGATCCTGAACTTAAAAGTGACACTTTCAAGATAAAGACATATTCAGAAAGTAAATTAGGGAAAGAGGGACAACATTTATCCACCCCGGAGTCCATTCCCCATCCTGAAATGGATGGCTCTTCCAGCAAATCTCCACAGTCAGGTCAGAGATAACAGCCATACAAAAATTAAAGACTTAGCAACAAATTTTCCTTATGCTAACATGAAGATGGCACTGATTTTCTTTTCCAGCAACAGTTGCAGAGATTGAAGTTCCAAAGCCTAAGGGTAGTATCAGTTGTGATGATAAAAGTAAAGATGAAGGCTTCCCCTATGCAAGGCCAGTCGTCTGCAAGATGTCCGGCGACGTTCGGATTGCTCCAGGAAGCTCATCAGTCATTCTCACCATGCCACGGTACCAAAGTGCAGAAGGACGACGCGTTAGGCCATATGCTCGCCATGATAATTCATTGCCGTCCCTTGTGAGAGAAGTGGCCATTAAAACAGTTGCAAATGGAAGTGACGCTCCTGAATGCAGCGTCAGACACGGCGACATACCGGCGGTGGTCTTCTCGGTCGGCGGCTACACCGGAAACTTCTTCCACGACATGTCGGACGTGCTGATCCCACTGTACCTGACTTCATTCCAGTTTAAAGGGAGGGTGCAGTTCTTCGTCACCGACTACAAGCAGTGGTGGCTCAAGAAGTACAAGCCGATTCTACGGAGGCTGTCGCGCTACGACATTGTCAATTTCGACTCGAACAATGATGTGCACTGCTTCCACCATGTGATCCTTGGACTGGTGAGGGACAGGGACCTGATCATACGCCGGCATCGTACAAGAAACCCCAAGGGACACTCCATGGTGGGATTCACAAGATTCCTACGCCACGCCTACGGTCTCCGACGTGACAGGCCTCTGGCCCTCGGCGAAAACCCCGGCAAGAAGCCGAGGATGTTGATCATATCTCGCCGAGGGACACGGAGGCTCCTGAACCTACACCAGGTGGAGGCCATGGCGATGGCGCTAGGCTTCGACGTGACGGTCTCTGAGGCCGGTGGCAACAGCGTCAGGAGGTTTGCAGCGACGGTGAACTCATGTGACGTGCTGGTGGCGGTCCATGGTGCAGGCCTGACTAACCAGATGTTCCTCCCAGCGAAGGCTGTGGTGGTGCAGATCGTGCCATGGGGCGGGATGGAGTGGATGGCCACCAACTTCTACGGTGAGCCGGCGCGCGACATGGGCCTTCGGTACCTCGAGTACCACGTCGCCGGAGAAGAGAGCAGCCTCGCCTGGCGATACCCGAGTGAGCATGCCGTGTTCAGGGACCCCATGGCCATCCATGCGCAGGGGTGGAAGGCGCTGGTGGAGGTGGTGATGACGCAGGACGTGAGGCTCGATCTTGACAGGTTCAGGCCTACTCTCCTACGTGCCCTGGACCTTCTTCAAGATTAAGTTCATGTATCCTTCTTCATTCTTTTTCTTCTGAGGTAAATAGAGCGCATGCATGCATGCATGTATTGGATAGTTTTGTATAGACTGGATGGATTACTGTGCTCATGGTAATGGAAACGTTACACGAAATGGAATTGAATAAAACTTTGTTAGGCACTGCAATAATGATTCTCTCACTGCATGCCCATGTCTCTCAGTTGCTCCAATGAATCACTAGAAATCCAGAGAATTTTATTACGCTAGTTCCCAAACATATCTGGTGAGATCATCATCAGTACTACATGATGGCCCTCAACTCTCAGATGCAGCACTGGTCTATTCATCTCTCTGATGACCTCTTATGTAATGTAGCATTTGCAAATTGCAAAAGCTATATATATGTGTTCATGCCATGGTCGGTGGTGGTGGCGGGAGGGATGGGAGTGGCGGGAGGGGCGGGAGTGGCGGCGGTAGGGATGGCGACGGCGGTGGCGGTGGGGATGGGGCTGGGCTCTCGGGCGGGCAGTGGGGGTGGCAGGCGGGGCAATTGGCCTGGCACTCTTGCTGCGTCTTGAAGCACTTGGGGTAGGGGAAGAGGAACGCGCAGCAGCCGCACTCCTCGTACAGCTTGTCGTCCAGCTTGCACTCGCGGTGTATGCAGAACTTTATGTACAGCTTCCCCTCCTCCATGGCCGCCGTCCTGTTCCCGGACACCACCGGCGCCGGCGCCCTCGTCCTCCCTGCTGCCTCCGGACGGCCTGACACAAACGAGAACACCACGTCGTCAGTTCGCCACCATGCATGCCGGCGATGATCGATGGTGGTTGCGGCGATGATCGACGGTGATGATGTAATAAGAACGAAGAAGAGAAGATGCACGCTCGCTTACATTGCGCGGTCGCCGCCAGGAGTCCGACGAGCACGACGGCGGCCATCATCGCGTGCGGCGCAGGCGTCTTCATCTTGGAAGGTTGTTCACCTCGATCTCTGCTGGATTGACTCATCTAGCTACTGTGCAGCAGGTCTTGATTTATAGTGATGATCGAGCGTGCATATATGCAGAGCAATTGATTCGGGGGTCGCGGAGTTACAACAGTCCATACGTGCGATCCGTGGATGCAGCAGTGTTTGAATGCGCTAGGAATTACAGCACTCCATACGTGCGTTCGTTCCGTGGATGGATGCAGCAGAGTTTGAATGCGGGCGCGCAAACCGCGCCGGGCCCTCAAATTTGATGCACGGCCCAAGGCTAAATGGACTGGGCCTCTGGCCTGTGCCCTACCTTCGCTGGTGCGAAGCAAAAGGAGTAGGAGCGGTGCATATTGCCGTGCCTTGCGATTTGTTTTTTTTTTTTGCCTCAAAAAAATTGTTTTGTTTTTTCAGTAGACTCTTCTTTTTTGCTTTTTTGTGTAAACATCACTATATTTTTTTTTGCGCAAAAAACATCACTATGGTTTTGTAAAGGTTGTTAGATTTTCTAAAAGAAATGTTTTTTTTTTGCAGGAGAGAACATGTTGGTACTAGCATATATACGGAAGGTGAGGTCAACAAGTGTGCTTACACACATGCATCAATCATCAGTGTAGGATATGAAGATTGTGTCGTATAATAGATCAGGTCTTTTTTTCTAGAGTACGCCTAGGCGTACCATAGCTTTATAGAAGGCAGAAATTTGATTACAAGAACACCACCACTCGCTGCGCACAACAAGCGTAGCACAACACCACACCCCGACAAGTCCGAAGACATCCACCACACGACCAAACAAAACTACAAAGCAAAAGAGCTTATCCTAACTGAGAACAACACCGCGTCTCGACCAACGCCGGACACCTCCAAGACTACCAGCTCCCAAGGAACTTAGCTTGTCGACGCACCATCCACCCTGGATGCCCAAGAGGAGGAGGCAAGTGAATGCCAGGACTTGATCAGATCCGAGAAAGACGCCGTCTTGGACGCACTGGCGATGGCCGTACATAGCGCCGCCAAGGTCAAGAAAGGACCACGACAAACACCGGAGGAGAGCAACGAGGAACCCAGCCGTGCCTCCAAACACAATGCTCTCAACAGAGAAGAGGCGTTGAGGACACCGCCATCATGCCGATCCAACCGAATCTAGGCTTTCACCCGGAGACAACCACCAACTCAAAGCAGGCGAGAAGAATGCTGAATCCACCTCGGCAACGCCTCCAAGGAGGGGTATGCCACCCACGGGCAGCGGCCCACGGTGGCGGCGAGGTGGAGAGGAGAGCCGAGGGGAGCCGGCGGCGTAAAAATAGGGTTCCGCCTGTGTCGCCTCAAAGAGGGACGCGGGGGTCGGGGAAGAGAAAGAGCTCTTGTCCCTACCTACGATTTCCGTGTGCTAAGATTACAATAGATCAGGCCAAATGTCACAATAGACTACAAAGGCGTCTGTAGCGAGTTTGACAATTTCAAAATGATGTGCCCTATCAGAGGTGCTCATAGGGAAAAGGTTTGCATGTGTGTGTTTATAGGGATGAATATATATGTATATGTATGAGCGTTTGCATCTCTATTGTGTTAAAAGAAAACACCACAGAGACCAAGAGATTGAGCAAAACCTTCCAAACAATGATGATATTATGGATTTTTTGAATCACATACAGTGTTACTAATTGTTTTTCTTGCAAACTTTGGATCTATTCATTATTTTCATGGAATTGCAAGAAACACTAGAAATAATAATAAAAAATACACCCATATCCATAGACCAGATAATGACGAGTACACGCAATGAAGCGAGTCGAAGGGGCACCACCATCATTGCACTGCCCTCATCGGAGCTGGACAAAACATGTTATAGTAAACAGTCAGGAAGTCGTCGAGTTAAACACATAGGATTTAGGGTTTGCGTGGGTGGTTGGCATTCAGCCTCATGTCTCAATATATAAATGATCAGAATACAATTACATACGTACACGTGTACGTGTATATGTATAATATACTAGACCCTATTTTACATGGCCCCTTAATCTGAACTACATACAAAATTCAGATTGGTTCTAAAGTGGTCTAGCATCTCTCGAGTAGCGGGTTTAGTAAATACATCCGCTAACTGATCATCGGTTGAAATAAACCTGACTTCCAGTTCACCTGCAGCTACTCGTTCTCTCACAAAATAAAAATTAATCTCACTGTATTTGGTCCGAGCATGAAACACTGGATTCGCCGTCAGGTAAGTTGCCCCTAAATTATCACACCACAATATAGGCATGCGCTGCCGTGTGACTCCAAGTTCTTTGAGAACTAAGTCTATCCAAATGGCTTCAGCCGCGCCATTGGCCAATTCCTTATACTCTACCTCGATGCTAGACCTCGAGACTGTAGGCTGCTTCTTTGAACTCCATGTATAAGATTGGGTCCAACATATACAGCAAAGCCACCAGTAGAACGCCTGTCATCAACACAGCCTGCCCAGTCTGCATCGGTGAATATACTGACTCCAGTAAATTTGGACTTACGAATCCGTAGTCCCGTAACTAGTGTACCTTTGACATACCTCAGACTACGCTTAACTGCTTCCCAATGAATCTCCGTAGGAGACAGGAACTTATACACTTTGTTCACGTCAAAGGAGATATCGGGACGAGTGAGGGTCAAATACTGAAGTGCTCCAACCACATTGCGATACCTGAAAGAGTCATCAATACCCAGTAGTGCACCACTGTGACGTGAGAGACTCTCGGACATAGCAAGCGGAGTGCAAGTGGACTTGCAATTCTCCATGTTGACGCGATGAAGAAGATCCAACGCATACTTTTTCTGCGTCAAGGTCATGCCCCCTGAATGAAAGGACGCTTCCAATCCAAGGAAGTACTCCAGCCGACCCAAGTCTTTGATGGGAAAGCTAGCAGACAACGACTGCACAAGGCGATCCACCACAGCGAGGGTAGAGCCAGCAATCACAATATCATCAACGTACACCAACATATATATCTGAATAGCACCATGTGAGAATATGAACAAGGACGCTTCTGCTCTGGAGGCAACAAAACCGAGCTGTGAAAGTCGCTGACTAAAACGGGCATACCAGACACGGGGCGACTGTTTGAGCCCATAGATGGACCTCTGAAGTTTGCAGACATGAGAGGGATAGGTGGCATCCTCAAACCCAGGGGGCTGCTGCATATACACATCTTCGACCAAGAATCCGTGTAAAAAGGCATTGCTCACATCAATCTGTCGAAGGATATGAAGATTGTGTCGTGCAATAGATCAGGTCCAATGTCAAAAATAGACTACAGAGGCGTCTATAGTGAGTTTGGCAATCTCAAAAAGATATGTCGGTTCAGTCTATCAGAGGTGCTCATAGGGAAAGGGTGTGCATATGCGCGTTCATATGTATGAGCGTATATGTGTATGTATGAGCGTTTGCGTCTGTATTGTGTTAAAAGAAAACACCACGCAGACCAAGAGATTGAGAAAAACCTTCCAAATGATGATGATATTATGGATTTTTTTTTTGCCTCGCAAATAGTGTTGCTAATTGTTTTTCTTATAAACTTTCAATCCATTCATTATCTTTCATGAAACAGCAAGGAAAATTAGAAATAATAAAAATCACATCAAGATTCATAGACCACATAATGACGAGTACAACCATTGAAGCGAGTCGAAGGCGCACCACCGTCACTGCGCCTCCCTCATGAGAGCCGAACAAAACTTGTTGTAGTAAACAGTCGAAAAGTCATCATGGTAAAGCCGTGTTGGAAGAGCGCGCCAAAACAACAACCACCACCAATAAAGAGAAGCGTATATCGAAAGAAACCAACCTAAAGATACGTGAACAAAGACTACATCCATAGAGATCGACCGAAAAGGACCTTATTCAATCTTCAGAAGTCGTTGGCGCCTTGTCTTTATGATCAAGACTCAAACATTAACCAGCCTTAAAAGAACCCTATCAAACGGTGCAGGAATCTTCCCGCGGGCAAGAGCCAAGCTTCACCGCCCCTCTATGGTCATAAGGCCATAGAAGATGAGGCGGATTGGCGATGACGATAACCGGAGACGAAGAAAGTCTACTTGCATGGGCAGTCACGAAAGAGGCAAAACGGTACATATTGTTGCTACTACCTTCGTCCTGGTTTATTGGTCCCCTTTGTAATTTGTGCTAAATTTTAACAAAAGATTTAACTGACAAAATGTTAGTGCATGCCAATAAAAATTATATCGCGTATTTGAACGTTCAACCATATAATTTTTTATGACATGCATGAACATTTTGTTAATTAGATTTATTGTCAAAATTTGGCATAGAATATAATGAGAATCAATAAACCAGGCCGTGGGTAGTAATTGTTAATTCCAAGTTGATCTCTTTGCCACCAGATGCCCAATGATCGATTCAGAATGACCTGATTGATTGGTATAGTGCACCTTTGTGATCCATGATTCGGTTCGCTGCATGACAAGAAGAGAAAAGCGATTGCTGCGTGTATGCCTTGCACATCGATCCGTCTGTCTGTCTGTCTGCACTCCTCCGGCCAACGAAGAAAGATAATTATCAGACGGGAGGCCGCTCGTACGCTGGGAGATTCTTCAACTCCGGTTGAATTTGGAACCAAGTATACTTTTGAATGATTTGGACGATCCACGTGGTTCAAAAAATCTTCAATTTGAAATGAATTTAATAGCCATAGGATCGTATACCATCATTAGTAGAAAACAGGGCTTTCGTCCAGGCCAAATTAGCCCATTAGTCCCGGTTCAATCCAGAACCGGGACCAAACGTTTATTTGCCCCTTTTCATGAGCCTGTGGGGCGGGCCGCCACATGGGCCATTGGTCCTGTTCGTCCGGACCTTTTGTCCCGTTGGTGGGACGAACAGGACCAATGGTCTGGCTCTGGCTCACTGATTATTGGTCCTTCGTGGCATGAACCGGGACCAAAAGCTTTTTAGTCCCGCCATGCCATGAACCGACCAATAGTGCTGTTTATATATACCCACTGTCTGAAAGCAGAGCACTCCATTGCTCGCTGTTTTTCTCTTGCCGGGCGAGGGGGCATTGTGGTGCTCTAGCTCACCTCCTATGCACATGAGGTGTTCATGAAATGCCCGAGCCACACTACTTAAGCTTTCTCTCTCCAAGCTCGACCTCCAACCTCCATTTTCCTCAATATTTGTCTAGGTTTAGCGGTCCGTCACGCCTGTCCCGTCTTTCACCATTGCCGATCACCTGCGCCGATCTCATCGCCAAGACCACCGTGGTGAGCCTCTTGTTCTTATCTTCTTCTCAAAGGAAAATATTCTTACTTGTATTATTTTCTTACTTTTATTATTGCATCTTATATAGTGCGATGGTTTTGGTATCCGCCTCGTCGGCCCTCGTCCTGTCTATGATTCGGATGTGGTATATATTATCTTTTCATAACTATTGGTTCATTTATTGTTTATGAAAATTATGCCGATCAACGTGACATAGATTTTATTTATCTAGGAGGTTGTTGAACCGAAATTCCAACCGACCCTATTGTCGAGAGGTTAAATTTAGTTGAAGAAGAAAACAATTTCTTGAAGGAAAGAATAAAAAACTTGAGGAGGAGAAGATGATATTGGAGTTGCATGTTGCGGATGTCGTCGATGATCACAAGATCAAGATGGATGCAATGCGCTTGAAGATGAGAAAGTTTAGAAAATATGCCATTCATACCGAGACTTGGTATCATTATGCCGTTGGATCAGTTGTAACCTTGGTTGCGATTATGATCGATTTGTTTTCACATTGAAATGTTTTACATAGTTTCAATGTATGGTTTAATTAATTTAGATGCTCGCAGAGCTTTATGTTGTTAGATGAGAACTATGTATGTACTTTGGTTTTATGTGATGATGAACTTCTATTAATTTGGTCACTTAATTATCTATTCATGATGTTCTGTAATGATTTTTGACACACTTAATTATATATAATGCACGCAGATGAACCGCAATGGATGTACGGTGACGTACACACCTCCGAGTACATTAAGGGCGTGCATGCTTTTCTCGAAATGGCTGAGGCAAACAAGAAGAATGGTTTTATGTGTTGTCCATGCCCTATATGTGGGAATACGAAGTCTTACTCTGACCGAAAATCCTTCACACCCACCTGCTTTACAAGGGTTTCATGCCACACTATAATGTTTGGACGAGGCACGGAGAAATAGGGGTTATGATGGAAGACGGCGAGGAAGAAGAGTACGATGAAAACTATGTGCCCCTGAATACGGTGATGCTATCTGAACATCAAGATGCACTGACGATGTGCACGATGGTGCTGCAACGGGCGGCTGCTGAAGATCAAGAGGAACCGACGATGTGCCCGATGATGATGATCTCCGCCGGGTCATTGTCGATGCAAGGACACAATGCGAAAGTCAAAAGAAGAAGCTGAAGTTCGATCGCATGTTAGAGGATCACAAAAAGGGTTGTATCCCAATTGCGAAGATGGCAACACAAAGCTCGCACTGCACTCGAATTGCTGCAAGTGGAAGGCAGAGAATGTCAGTGCTCGATAAAGGATTTGAGAAGCTATCAAAATAATGAAGAAGAAGCTTCCAAAGGATAACGAATTGCCCGACAAGACATACGCAGCAAAGAAGGTCGATGCCCTCTAGGATTGGAGGTGGAGAAGATACATGCATGCCCTAATGACTGCATCCTCTACCGTGGTGCCTACAAGGATCTGAACGATGCCCGGTATGCGGTGCATTGCGGTATAAGATCGACGAGATGACCCCGGTGATGTTGACGGCGAGCCTCCTGTGAAGAGGGTTCTGCGAAGGTGATGTGGTATGCTCCTATAATACCACGGTTGAAACGTCTGCTCAGAAACGGAGAGCATGCCAAGTTGATGCGATGGCACAGTGAGATCCGTAAGAAAGACGGAAGTTGAGAGCACCACGACGGGTCGAGTGGAGAAAAATCGAGAGAAAGTACTGGGATGAGTTTGCAAAGGACCCAAGGAACGATGGTTTGCTTTAAGCGCGGATGGCATTAATCCTTTCGGAGAGCAGAGCAGCAATCACAGCACCTGGCCCGTGACTCTATGTATGTATAACCTTCCTCCTTGATGTGCATGAAGCGGAAGTTCATTATGATGTCAGTTCTCATCCAAGTCCCTAAGCAACCCGCAACGACATTGATGTGTACCTAAGGCCATTAGTTGAAGAACTTTACAGCTGTGGAATGGAAACGGTGTACGACGTGGGATGAGCACAAAAGGAGGAATTTGACCTAAAGGCGTTGTTGTTCGTGACCATCAACGATTGGCCCGCTCTCAAGAACCTTCGTGACAGACAAACAAGGGATACCACGATGCACGCACTGTTTACTTGACACCGATAGTATATACCGGAAGCTGCAGGAAGAATGTGTACCGGGCTATCGCCGATTTCTTCCGACCAACCATCAATGTCGAAAGAAGGGCAAGCATTTCAAAGGCAGGCAGATCACCGGAAGAAGCCCGCCATGCGCATCGGTGATCTCGATTTGCTATGGTCAATGATTTACACGTAATCTTTGGAAAGGGTCCCGCGGACTAGCTGTTCCAATGACGCTGAGAATCACGCACCCATGTGGAAGAAGAAATCTATATTTTGGGACCTACCTCACCGAAAGACCTAGAGGTCCGCTCTTCGATCGACGTGATGCACGTGACGAAGAACCTTTGCGTGAACCTGCTAGGCTTCTTGGGCGTGTATGGGAAGACAAAAGATACACCGAGGCACGAGAGGACCTGCAACGCTTGTACGAAAAAGAGGGCATGCCTCCAAGCAAAGATGAAGGTCCCGCCAGCTACGCTTCATTTAAAGAAGAGAAAGAAATATTCTTTCAATGCCTGCTCAAGATGAAGGTCCCGACCGGCTTCTCGTCGAATATAAAGGGAATAATAAATATGCCGGAGAAAAGTTCTAGAACCTAAAGTCTCATGATCGCCACGTGATTATGACGCAACTGCTTCCGGTTGCATTGAGGGGCTTCTACCGAAAACGTCCGATTAGCCATTGTGAAGCTATGTGCATTCCTCAATGCAATATCTCGAAGGTGATCGATCCAGAAATCGTACCAACGCTAAGGAGTGATGTGGCGCAATGTCTTGTCGGTTTCGAGCTGGTGTTCCCACCATCCTTCTTCAATATCATGACGCACGCCCTAGTTCATCTAGTCGACGAGATTGTCATTCTGGGGCCCGTATTTCTACACAATATGTACCCCTTTGAGAGGTTCATGGAGTCCTAAAGAAATATGTTCAGAATCGCGCTAGGCCAGAAGGAAGCATCTCCATGGGCCATCAACAGAGGATGTCATCGGGTTTTGTGTTGACTTCATTCCTGGCCTTAATAAGATAGGTCTCCCTAAATCGCGGTATGAGGGGAGACTGACCGAAAAGGCACGCTTGGAAGAGACTCAATAATATGCAGGACGGATATTCTTGGTCTCAAGCACACTACACAGTTCTCTGAACTCTACCTTGGTGACCCCAGATGTCGATGAACACAAGAACAGTCTCTGCGCCCAAACACCCGGAGCAAAGGCGACGATCGGATTACATGTGAACACATCAGGACTTTCAGCAGTTGGTTGGAAACACGTCTCAGAGGTGACAGCACTGTTTGTGATGAGCTGTACTTGTTGTCCAGGGGACCATCTTCGACTGTAATGATTTGAAAAGGATACGAGATAAATGGGAATACATTTTACACGATTGACCAAGATGAAAAGAGCACCAACCAAAACAGCGGTGTCCGCTTTGATGCAGCAACCGACAAGGGAAATGACACATATTATGGTTACATAGTAGACATATGGAAACTTGACTATGGAGTAGATTTTAAGGTCCCTTTGTTTAAGTGCAAGTGGGTCAATCTGTTAGGAGGCGGGGTATAGGTAGACCCACAAGACGAAATGACAACAAGGATCTGAAAATCTTGGGTACACCGACGAACCGCTCGTCCTAGCCAATGATGTGGCACATGTTATCTATGTGAAGGACATGTCTACCAGACCGAGGAAAAGAAAAGATAAGGAAGCGAATACATCATACAATGAGTCAAAGCGCCACATAGTTCTTTCAGAAAAAGGGACATCCTGGGAGTGGAGGGCAAGATGACATGTCTCAAGAGTATGAAAAGTTTCATGAAATTTCCCCTTCAAAGTCAAGGCTGACCTATGCATCCCGATAAACGATGAAGATTATCCATGGTTACAATAATAAGCAACGACACAAGCGAAGAAAAGTGAAGACTTTCTCCGCAACTATTATGATGATACCATGCCAACTTTCTAACACACGAGTATGATACCATTGTCCGCTTTGTTCATGAACATGCTATGCCAACTTTTTCAGAGTTCATTTGAAAACTATGAATTTGAAAACCTCGCCAACCAAGGGCGCCACACCGTTTATAAGCCCGCCCTCTACGCCTTTGTTGAGCTCACAAACTTGTGATTCACACAAATTTCAAAGAATTCAAATTTTATAAAACTAATGGCACAAACAGAAAGTTTATAATTGTTCTAAAACAAATGGCACTAACAGAAAGTTTATAATTTTGCTGACCTAAAAGCAAAAAGAATTAAAAAATAAAGCAAAAACCAAAAGAAAATAAATAATGCAGAAAACAAAACAAAAAACTTGAAAAAAATAGCAACAATAAGCATTTTATTGTAAGTAGAAACAAAATAAAATAAATAAAGCAACAAAGAAAACAAAAAAGTGTTTTGAATTTTAAAACTAATGGCAATAACAGAAAGTTTATATTTTTCTAAAACTAAAAGCACTAACAGAAAGTTTATAATTTTGCTGACCTAAAAGCAAAAAGAATTAAAAATAAAGCAAAAACCAAAAGAAAATAAATAATGCAGAAAACAAAACAAAAAAACTTGAAAAAAATAAAATAGCAACAATAAGTATTTTGTTGTAAGTAGAAACAAAATAAAATAAATAAAGCAACAAAGAAAACAAAAAAGTGTTTTCAAATTTCAAAACTAATGGCACTAATAGAAAGTTTATATTTTTTCTAAAACTAAAAGCAAAAAGAAATAAAATATAAAGCAAAAAAAGTGCCACCCATCTGGGCCCCACGGCCTGAATACGACTAGAAACCCTATGGGCCAGGATTCAGGCCCAGGAAGGCCCAAGAGGCCCACAGCACAGATGGCAGAGTTAGGCCCAAAGCCTGCTTTAGAGAGGAGCTCGAGAGGAAGCCGCACCGCACCTTATAAACAGTGCGGCTCCTCTCAACTAGCGAGTGGGACTAAACATTTGGCGCGGGCAGCACAAGGTTTTGGTCCCGGTTGGTGGCACCAATCGGGACTAAAAGCATTGGTCGGTTCGTGGCACCAACGGGACTAAAGCCTTTAGTCCCGGTTGGCGCCCAACCGACCAAAGGCTGCCGCTTCCGCCCTTTGGGCTGCTGAAAATTGTTTGGTCCGGTTGGTGGCACCAACCGACTAGTAGGCTTTAGTCCCGGTTGGTGCCACGAACCGACCAATGTTTGCTATATATACAAGACTTAGCAGTTTTCGCCAAAATTCATCTGCTTTTTCTCCCGATGCCTTCTCCTCCTCGCCGCCGCCCGAGCCCTGCCCCGACGCCGTCAGCTGGTCCACTCGCCGTCGCCGCCGCCGAGGCACTGCCCCGACACCGCCGCCGCCCGCCGCCCTGCTGCCCCGACCCCGTCGCCGCGCGCGTGCCGCCCTGACCGACCCGTCGCCGCTGCCGCCCGCCACCCGCCTCCCGACCCATCATCGCTGCGCCTCGCCTCTTCCCCGACCCGTTGCCGTCGGCCGCCGCCTTCCCAACCCCTGTCGCTGCCGCCCGACCACACGCCGCCGCCGGTCCGGCCGCGCGCCTTTCCTCTTATTTTTTGTGCATTTTATGTATATGTTCTCTGTATATATGTTCATATATGCAAAAGTTAGATTTTAGAAAACTTTATATATGCAAAAGTTTCTATATGCAAAAATTTATACATATATGTAAGTATATATGTATGTATAGATGTATGTATGTGGATACATGAGGGGGGTCGATATACCCCCTCTCCGATAGCATTTTTGTGCATTTTAGGTTAGTGTATTTATATGTTGATGTATATATGCAAAAGATAGATTTTTAGAAAATATACTATTTTTTTCTGTTGATGATATGATGATGTTTTTTTTAATATATGCATTTTTTCATATATGTATTATTTTTTTAAGTTGTTAGTAGATATCGATTTTAGGTTAGTGCATTTTATCACTGATTTTAGGTTAGTTGATCGATTTAGTGCATTTTATGTTTGTTGCATTTTAGGTTAGTGCATTTTATGTTAGTGGAGAGGAAAAAGTAAAATAAGGAAAAGGAAAATAAGTAGAGAAAGAAGGAGAAGAAGAAGGAGAATAAGAAGGAGAATAAGAAGGAGAAGACGAGGAGAGGAAGAAGAGAAAGAAGAAGAAAAAAAGAGGAGAAGAAGAAGGAATAGAGGAGCTTCTTCTCCTTTTTTCTCCTCTTTTTTTTCTTCTTCTTCTTAATTTTTATCGGGAACGAGGGTGTCGAGGATCGCCGAGGGGTCGAGGGTCGGGAACTAGGTAGAGGGCGAGGGTCGTTAAGGGGTCAAGGGTCGAAGGTTTGAGGTCGAGGTTCCTATAGTGTCAAAGTATTGAAGAAATTCATGGCTTCATCATTAGCCGGAAGTAACCATGGCATGATGGTGCGAAGTCCTCAAAGTTGTTCTCGAATGGAGTTCGGATAGGATAATTTGCCTTTTGCTGAACTTTGTACCAAAAGCTAATTATCCTATCTGGGACCTGCTCCAAAACAACTTTGGAGAGCTTCATACCATCATGCACCTGCTACTTTCGCCTAATGATGAAGACATGGTTTTGTTGAATCCTTTGACACTAGGCAACCTCCCGACCTCGGCGATCTTCGACCCTTGACCTCGACCGCCGGCGATCCACGACCCTCTACCCTCATCATGGCGCCGATGCCCACGCCACTTGTGGGACATAGATGTACTGTTCAACGCCGACCCCTCCCGATAGCTTCAACACGTGGGGGTGGGGGTCGATATTACCCTCCTAGCTTGAAGCGTTCTTGAGGCCACCCCTTAACCCTTGAAGCGTTGTCGAGGCCACCCCAAACCCTAGAGAAGCAGCGTCGAGGCCACTAATATGATTCCTTATTGTGATTAGCTAGCTAGTTCTACGCTTGCCACTAATATATCCATATCTGTCATGTTTGAATAATAATTGCCATGTTGTAAATATTTGTAGAAACTATGGACACCCCCGAGACGAAGCACAAGAAGCGTTGTTGAGGGACATAATCGCACAAGGAAGTGATGTCGCCTCGCTCGTTGATGTTTCTCAACGACAACGATGGTCTGGAAGGAGCGGTGAAGAAGCAGCTGGCTATGATTTACATGGTCCGATGACCTAATGCCGTGCAAGAAGGAGAGGGTGAAGAAGTAGACCGTGAGGACGGCTCCGTGATCACCAAACCGAGTCCAGCCAGGTATATATATTAGTTAAGCCTGTGCCGACTAGCTCTCGCCTTTGTTTTGGTATATATGTACACATATTAATTAACTCGTCTTTGTTCTTTTTCTAGCCCTCCGGATCGAGCACAACTTCGTAAAGAGACGAGGCCCAAGAAAAGTTGAGCTCGGATGAAAAGTTTGAGATCATACAAATCAAGGCGACGGCCAACCGATTGAACCCTACCGGACAAAGAAGGCATTTGTTGCTCGGTCGCGGGGTTCTGGTTAGGGACAAGATCCCGATCAGCATCCACCAATGGTATAAGCCTAAGAACGAAGACCCCGAGGTGTCTTGTGTCAATGATATGCGAAAAATGATCTTTTGACTGAGCTGAAGTCAAATTTTACCCTACCGCTAGAGGATAATCCGGAGAAGCCAGTAATAGAGCCATTAATCAAGTCTTTTGCTCTTAAGAAGATGGCAGAACTATTCAGGAATTGGAAGAAAGAACTCAATACGTATGTCAAAAAAAATGAGACACCAGAATTCAAGGGCAAATATGAGAAGATCAGAGATGACTGGCCCGCATTTGTGGCCTACAAGACATCGGAAAAGAGTAAAAAGATGTCAGCGACAAACAAGAGAAATGCTGCGAAGAAGAAGCTTCACCATCGCGACGGGTCGTGGCTACCTCGTAGCCCGCCTAAGTGGGCCAAGGCTGAGAATGATCTCGCTTGATAAAGGGATCGAACCCGAGACAATGAATCGCCAGACCGCTGCGGACTTGGTTCTTCGGGCGGCGGATCCTTGGACCCTATAACAGGGAAGTGCATTTGGACGGACGAACAATTTGCAGATGGCGAGTTAGGCCCAAGCCTGCTTTGAGAGGAGCTCGAGAGGAAGCCGCACCGCACCTTATAAGCCAGTGCGGCTCCTCTCAACTAGCGAGTGGGACTAAACATTTGGCGGGCAGACAAGGCCTTTGGTCCCGGTTGGTGGCACCAAGCGGACTAAAACATGATCGGTTCAGTGGCACCAACGGGACAAGCCTTTAGTCCGTTGGCGCCTCAACCGAGACCAAAGCTCTTCCGCCCTTTGGGCTGCTGAAAATTGGCCTTTGGTCCCGGTTGGTGGCACCAACCGGGACTAAAGAGCTTTAGTCCGGTTGGTGCCACGAACCGGGACCAATGCTCTTCTATATATACACTTAGCAGTTTTGCCAAAATTCATCTGTTCTTCTCGCCGATGCCTTCTCCTCCTCGTCCCCGCCTGAGCCCCCTACGCCGTCAGCTGGTCCACCTCGCGTCGCCGCCGCGAGGCACTGCCTTCTCGTCCGCCCGCCGCCGCCTGCCGGCCCGACCCCGTCGCCGTCGCCTTGCGTGCCGCCCTGCCGACCCGTCGCCGTCGCACCTGTCCCCGTTCCGACCATCGCCGTCGCCCTGCCCTCCGCCCCTTCCCGACCCGTTGCGTCGCGCCGCCTTCCCAACCCGTCGCGTCGCCCGACCACGCGCCCGCCTGTCCGGTCCAGCGCGCCTTTCCTCTATTTTTGTGCATTTTATGTATATGTTCTCTGTGTATATATGTTCATATATGCAAAAGTTAGATTTTAGAAAAACTTTATATATGCAAAAGTTTCTATATGCAAAAATTTATACATATATGTAAGTATATATGTATGTATAGATGTATGTATGTGGATACATGAGGGTCGATATACCCCCTCCGATACATTTTTTGTGCATTTAGGTTAGTGTATTTATATGTTGATGTATATATGCAAAGATAGATTTTTAGAAAATATACTATTTTTTCTGTTGATGATATGATGATGTTTTTTTAATATATGCATTTTTTCATATATGTATTATTTTTTAAGTTGTTAGTAGATATCGATTTTAGGTTAGTGCATTTTATCACTGATTTTAGGTTAGTTGATCGATTTAGTGCATTTTATGTTTGTTGCATTTTAGGTTAGTGCATTTTATGTTAGTGGAGGAAAAAGTAAAATAAGGAAAAGGAAAATAAGTAGAGAAAGAAGGAGAAGAAGAAGGAGAATAGAAGGAGAATAAGAAGGAGAAGCGAGGAGAGGAAGAAGAAGAAGAAGAAAAGAGGAGAAGAAGAAGGAATGAGGAGCTTCTTCTCCTTTTTTCTCCTCTTTTCTTCTTCTTCTTAATTTTTCGGGAACGAGGGTGTCGAGGATCGCCGGGTGAGGGTCGGAACTAGGGTAGAGGGCGAGGGTCGTAAGGGGTCAAGGGTCAAGGTTTGAGTCGAGGTTCTATAGTGTCAAAGTATTGAAGAAATCATGGTTCATCATTAGCGGAAGTAACATGGCATGTGATGGAAGTCCAAAGTTGTTCGAATGGAGTCGGATAGGATAATTTGCCTTTTGCTGAACTTTGACCAAAAGCAATTATCCTATCGGACTCCGTCCCTTTGAACCAACTCATCATGCACTTCAATGATGAAGACATGGAACTTTGACACTGGCAACCTCTGACCCCGACCCGACCCTTCGGCGATCCCGACCTCTACCCTCATGAGCGTCGATGCCCACGTCACTTGTGGGACATAGATGTACTGTTCAGCGCCGACCCCTCCCGATAGCTTCAACACGTGGGGGTGGGTATATTACCCCTCCTAGCTTGAAGCGTTCTTGAGGCCACCCTTAACCCTTGAAGCGTTGTCGAGGCCACCCCAAACCCTAGAGAAGCAGCTCGAGGCCACTAATATGATTCCTTATTGTGATTAGCTAGCTAGTTCTCGTTTGCCACTAATATATCCATATCATCATGTTTGAATAATAATTGCCATGTTGTAAATATTTGTAGAAACTATGGACACCCCCGAGCGAAGCACAAGAAGCGTTGTTGAGGACATAATCGCACAAGGAAGTGATGCCGCTCGTTGATGTTTCTCAACGACAAGCGATGGTCTGGAAGGAGCGGTGAAGAAGCAGCTGGCTATGATTTACATGGCTCCGATGACCTAATGCCGGTGCAAGAAGGAGAGGGTGAAGAAGTAGACCGTGAGGGCGGCTCCGGTGATCACCAAACCGAGTCCGCCAGGTATATATATTAGTTAAGCCTGTGCTGACTAGCTCGTCTTTGTTTTGGTATATAGTACACATATTAATTAACTCTCGTCTTTGTTCTTTTTCTAGCCCTCGGATCGAGCACAACCGGTAAAGAGCGAGGCCCGAAGAAAAAGTTGAGCTCGGATGAAAAGTTTGAGATCATACAATCATGACGACGTGACCAACCGATTGAACCCTACCGGACAAAGAAGGCATTTGTTGCTCGGTCTGGGTTCGGTTAGGGACAAGATCCCGATCAGCATCCACCAATGGTATAAGCCTAAGACGAAGACCCGAGGTGTCTTGTGTCAATGATATGCGAAAAATGATCTTTGGACTGAGCTGAAGTCAAATTTTACCCTACCGCTAGAGGATAATCCGGAGAAGCCAGTAATAGAGCCATTAATCAAGTCTTTTGCTCTTAAGAAGATGGCAGAACTATTCAGGAATTGGAAGAAAGAACTCAATCGTATGTCAAAAAAATGAGACACCAGAATTCAAGGGCAAATATGAGAAGATCGAGATGATCGCCGCATTTGTAGCCTACAAGACATCGGAAAAGAGTAAAAAGATGTCGCGACAAACAAGAGAAATGCTGCGAAGAAGCTTCACCATCGCACGAGTCGGTGGCTACCTCGTAGCCGCCTAAGTGGGCCAAGGCTGAGAATGATCTGCTTGATAAAGGGATCGAACCGAGACAATGAACTGGCGACCGTTGCGGACTTGGTTCTTGGGCGGCGGATCCTGGACCCTATAACAGGGAAGTGCATTTGGACGGACGAACAATTGGACATACCAGTCAAGAGGCTTCAGCATTATATCGAAGCGCAGCAAGGAGATTCGTTCGACAGGAGAAGGACGAGCTCACAATGGCCCTCGGAATCTGAGCACCACAGGCGGACACGAGGCACGCCGAGCTCCGTTTCGTGGAAGGCTGGATTTCGGACGCAGGGTTACAAAACCCATGAGAGGAGGAAGAAAGCGAGAGCCTAATGCGAGCGCTGCGAAAGGTAATGGTGCTAGAGGAGCGAGAAGAGGACGAGAAGCGCGATCACAACAGCGATCTACCGAAGCTTCCCGGCTACCCGCCATCTCAGCGGAGAAGCGCGTGGCTTCCACCGAGCTGCTTCAGCGAGCAACATGCCTTGGGCTCCCCAGCTATCCCGTGGATGCTATCACGGATGCTGAAAATTGCCACCTTATGGCGCAATGGAGCAATTTGAAGGTCAAGGCGGTGTTGGCTCTTTATCCTACTAAACCCGACTCAACTTTTCACCGCGCCGATTCGAAGGATATGCTAAGGTGATGGTCGATGAAATAACGGAGGATTTGAGGACCTCGGCTTGACCACCCTACCGGTGAAGGGGAGTATCGGCTGGGTTCTGCTCGAAGACTCCATGCCTATGGCGGAAGGATCTCATCAACCTTCCGAACTGGGCGCCTCCGCCTCCTCCTCCTCCTCCGGCGAGTCGGGCACTCCGCCTCCTCCACCGCCTCCTCCTCCGGCGAAGTGACGATCAGGGCACTCGGCCGGCTCCTTTCGGCGCGTGGCACTCCGTCTCCTTCTCCGCCTGCACCGGCGCGTCCGGGCAGCCAGCCTCCTTCTCGCCTGCCGTCGGCAAGCGGAAGAGACCCGCCGCCGCTCCGGCTGCTCCGAGCGCCGCCTCGTAAGCAAGAAAGAAGACATCCGCTCCGTCTGCTCGCGGCGTCTAGCAGTACAGCCAAAGGCGGGAGGAATCGATTCGGTCCTTCTCGAAGACTCGGAGAAGTTACCGTCGAGAAGCGAGAGGAAAACGCGAAGTCGCGCGGACCGAAGTGGATGACTGGTTTCAAGGGTTGAAAGCAAAGACATCCACCTCCGGAGGAGAAGGTAAATCCAGTCAAAGCGAAGCGCACTCTGCCTGACAAAACCACCCAAGTCTCCGCCGAAAGGCAACTATGAGCGCATTATTGAAGGCATTTGCGAAGCGGAGAGATCGGGAAGTACTCGGTGATCAAAGGATGAAAGAACGACGAGCTGGGAAACAAATTGCCCAGCTCGAACAAGCAATGCCCCCCCGCTCAAGGTGCACGCTAGCGACATCGTCGATCCGAGGATGGTGCCGGTTATGGCAATCCTGCAGATTACCTGCCCGACGATGTACATTATGATTTCTTGGAGGTTTAGATACAAAGATACGAGTACGTGAAGCCTCTCGTCAAAGATGAAAGTGTCGGGAGCGTGCAGAAATTAAAATTTTCCTACGTGTCACCAAGATCTATCTATGGAGAAACCAGCAGCGAGGGAAGGAGAGTGCATCTACATACCCATGTAGATCGCTAAGCGAGGCGTTCAAGAGAACGGGGTTGATGGAGTCGTACTGTCGTGATCCAAATCACCGATGATCCTAGTGCGAGGACGGCACCTCGCGTTCAACACACGTACAGCCCGGTGATGTCTCCCATGCCTTGATCCAGCAAGGAGAGAGGAGAGGTTGAGGAAGAATCCATCCAGAGCAACACAGCAGGCGTGGTGGTGGTGGAGGCGTGGTAATCCTGCGAGGCTTCGCCAAGCACTGCAGGAGAGGAGGAGGTGTCACGGGAGGGAGGAGGCGCCGGGACTGTGTGGCTGCCTCCTCCCTCCACTATATATAGGGGCAAGGGAGAGGGAGGCGCAGCCTTGACCCTTCCTCCAAGGAAGGGTGCGGCCAGGAGAGTCCATCTCCCAAGGCACCTAGGAGGTGCCTTCCCCTAGGACTCTCCCTTTCCCTTATCTCTTGGCACATGGGCCTCTTGGGGGCGCACCAGCCCACTGGGCTGGTCCCTCCACACTTGGCCCATGCAGCCCTCCGAGGATGGTGGCCCCACTTGGTGGACCCCGGACCCTCCGTGGTCCCGTACATTACCGATAAAACCGAAACTTTTCCGGTGACCAAAACAGGACTTCCCATATATAATTCTTTACCTCCGGACCATTCCGAACTCCTCGTGACGTCCGGGATCTCATCCGGACTCGAACAACATTCGGTAACCACATACAAACTTCCTTTATAACCCTAGCGCATCGAGACCTTAATGTGTAGACCCTACGGTTCGGGAACCATCTGAACATGACCGAGGCGTTCTCCGGTCAATAACCAACAGCGGATCTGGATACCCATGTTGGCTCCCACATGTTCCACGATGATCTCATCGGATGAACCACGATGTCAAGGACTCAATCAATCCCGTATACAATTCCCTTTGTCTAGCGGTATTATACTTGCCCGAGATTTGATCGTCGGTATCCGATACCTTGTTCAATCTCGTACGGCAAGTCTCTTTACTCGTTCCGTAACACATCATCCGTGATCAACTCCTTGATCACATTGCACATTATGATGATGTCCTACGAGTGGGCCGAGATACCTCTCCGTCACACGGAGTGACAAATCCGATCTCGATTCGTGCCAACCCAAGACACTTTCGGAGATACCTGTAATGCACCTTTATAGCCACCCGATTACGTGGACGTTTGGTACACCAAAGCATTCCTACGGTATCCGGAGTTGCACAATCTCATGGTCTAAGGAAATGATACTTGACATTTTAGAAAAGCTTTAGCATACTGAACTACACGATCTGCTAGGCTTAGGATTGGGTCTTGTCCATCACATCATTCTCCTAATGATGTGATCCGTTATCAATGACATACAATGTCCATGGTCGGAAACCGTAACCATCTATTGATTAACGAGCTAGTCAACTAGAGGCTTACTAGGGACATGGTGTTTTCTATATACCCACATGTATCGAGTTTCCTATCAATACAATTATAGCATGGATAATAAATGATTATCATGAATAAGGAAATATAATAATAACTAATTTATTATTGCCTCTAGGGCATATTTCCAACAGTCTCCCACTTGCACTAGAGTCAATAATCTAGTTCACATCGCCATGTGATTAACACTCACGGTCACATCACCATGTGACCAACATCCAAAAGTTTACTAGTGTCATTAAACTAGTTCACATCATCATGTGATTAAGACTCAATGAGTTCGGGGTTTGATCATGTTTTGCTTGTGAGAGAGGTTTTAGTCAGCGGATCTGAACCTTTCAGATCCGGTGTGCTTTGCAAATTTCTAGGTCATATTATAAATGCTGCTTCCACGCTCCATTTGAAACTATTCCAAATGGTTGCTCCACTATCGTATCCGGTTTGCTATTCGAGTCATTCGGATAGGTGTCAGCTTGCATCGGCGTAACCCTTCGCGAACTCTTTATCACCTCCATAATCGAGAAACATGTCCTTATTTACTCAAGGACAATTTTGACATGTCCAATGATCCCCATTCCTGGATCATTCTTATACCCTTGACTGACTCATGGCAAGGCACACTTCGTGCGGTACACAGCATAGCATACTATAGAGCCTACGTCTAAAGCATAGGGGCGACCTTCGTCCTTTCTCTTTCTGCCGTGGTCGAGCTTTAAGTCTTAACTTCATACCTTACATCTCAGGCAAGAACTCCTTCTTTGACTGATCCATCTTGAACACCTTCAAGATCATGTCAAGGTATGTGCTCATTTGAAAGTACCATTAAGCATTTTGATCTATCACTATAGATCTTGATGCTCAATGTTCAAGTAGCTTAATACAGGTTTTCACTTGAAAAACACTTTCAAATAACCCTATATGCTTTCAGAATTCTACATCATTTCGATCATCCATATGTCAACAACATATATTCATCGAAATTCTATAGTGCTCCCACTCACTTCTTTGGAAATACAAGTTTCTCATAAACTTTGTATACACCCAAAATCTTTGATCATCTCATCAAAGCACATTCCAACTCCGAGATGCTTACTCCGGTCCTTAGAAGGATCGCTGGAACTAGCATACCTTTTAGCATCCTTAGGATCGACAAAACTTTTCTGATTGTATCATACAACCTTTCCTTACGAACTGGTAAGGAAACTCGTCTTGACATCCATCGCCAGATTTCATAAATGCAGCTAATGCTAACATGATTCCGCGGACTTAAGCATCGCTACGGATGAGAAAATCTCATCGTAGTCAACTCCTTGAACTTGTGAAAACTCTTTGCCACAAGTCGAGCTTCATAGAAGGTGACATTACCGTCCATGTCCGTCTTCTTCTTAAAGACCCATTTATTTCAATGGCTTGCCGATCATCGGGCAAGTCCACCAAAGTCCATGCTTTGTTATGATATATGGATCCTACTCGGATTTCATTTGTCGAATTTTGGCCCACCATCGCTTCTCCATAGCTCGTAGGTTCATCGTTGTCTAGCAACATGACATTCAAGACAGGATTACCGTACCACTCTGAAGCGATCGCATCCTTGTCACCCCACGAGTGCGTCGGTGACTTGATCCGAAACTTCATGATCACTATCATAAGCTTCTACTTCAATTGGTGTAGGTGCCACGGAACAACTTCCGTGCCCTGTTACACTTGTTGAACTGACGGTTCAATGACCTCATCAAGTCTCCACCATCCTCCCACTCAACTTTTCGAGACAAACATTTCCTCAGAAAGGACCCGATTCAAGAAACAATCCCTATTGCTTCGGATCTGAATTAGGAGGTATACCCAACCGTTTGGGTGTCCTATGAAGATGCATTTTGTCCGCTTTGGGTTCGAGCTTATCAACCTGAAACTTTTCCACATAAGCGTCGCAGCCCCAAACTTTTAAGAAACGACAACTTAGGTTTCTCCAAACGAGTGTCGTCTCAAGCGGAATTACGTGGTGCCCTATTTAAGTGAGTGTGGTTGTCTCTAATGCCTAACCCATGAGCGATAGTGGTAATTCGATAAGAGACATCATGGTACGCACCATATCCAATAGGGTGCAACTATGATGTTCGGCACACCATCACACTATGGTGTTCGGAGTATTATTGTGAAACAATTTGCACAATGTCTTAATTGTGCCAAAACTCGTAACTCAGATATTCATCTCTATGATCATATCATAGACATTCTATCCTCTTGTCACGATGATCTTCAACTTCACTCTGAAATTACTTGAACCATTCAATAATTCAGACTTGTGCTTCATCAAGTAAATATACTCAACATCTACTCGAATCATTTGTGAAGTCAGAACATAACGATATTCACTGCATGCCTCAGCACTCATTGGACTGCACACATCAAAATGTGTTACTTCCAACAAGTTGCTATCTTGCTCCATCTTACTGAAACCGAGGCTTTTCAGTCATCTTGCCCATGTGGTATGTTTTGCATATCTCAAGTGATTCAAAATCAAGTGAGTCCAAACGATCCATCTGCATGGAGTTTCTTCATGCATATACACCAATAGACATGGTTCGCATGTCTCAAACTTTTCATAAATGAGTGAGTCCAAAGATCCATCAACATGGAGCTTCTTCATGCGTTTTACACCAATATGACTTACATGGCAGTGCCACAAGTAAGTGGTACTATCATTACTATCTTATACATTTGGCATGAAAATGTGTATCACTACGATCGAGATTCAATAAACCATTTTTAGGTGCAAGACCATCGAAGGTATTATTCAAATAAATAGAGTAACCATTATTCTCCTTAAATGAATAACCGATGCGATAAACATAATCCAATCATGTCTATGCTCAGCGCAAACACCAAATGATAATTATTCTGGTTTAATACTAATCTTGATGGTAGAGGGAGCGTGCGATGCTTGATCACATCAACCTTGGAAACACTTCCAACACATATCGTCACTCACCTTTAGCTAGTCTCCGTTTATTCGTAGCTTTTATTTCGAGTTACTAACACTTAGCAACCGAACCGGTATCTTAATACCACGGTGCTACAAGGAGTACTAGTAAAGTACACATTAACATAATGTATATCAATACACTTCTATCGACCTTGCCAGCCTTCTCATCTACCAAGTATCTAGGGTAATTCTGCCCGTGGCTGTTCCCTTATTACATAAGCACATAGTCTCGGGTTTGGGTTCAACCTTGGGTTTCTTCATTAGAGCAACTGTTTTGCCGTTCATGAAGTATCCCTTCTTGCCCTTGCCCTTCTTGAAACTAGTGGTTTTACCAACCATCAACAATTGATGCTCCTTCTTGATTTCTACTTTCGGTGTCAAACATCGTGAATACCTCAAGGATCATCATATCTATCCCGACATGTTATAGTTCATCACAAAGCTCTAGCAGCTTGGTGGCAATGACTTTGAAAAATCACTAT